>CM041003.1:724162-734581 GCA_022985145.1 Pangasius djambal | reverse complement strand
TATTGTAGGCTTAGGTTCAGCTGTGGACCAGGAGCTATTGTAGGTTTATAATCAACCGTGGAGCCAGGAGCTACAGTATGGGTAGAATCAGCTGTGGAGCCAGAAGCTACTGTAGGGGTAGAATCAGCTGTGGAGCCAGGAGCTACTGTGGCAGTAGGATCAACTCTGGGGCCGAGAGTTACTATAGGGGTAGGATCAGCTCTGGAGCCAGGAGTTATTGTAGGCTTAGGTTCAGCTGTGGACCAGGAGCTACTGTAGGTTTATAATCAACTGTGGAGCCAGGAGCTACTGTAGGGGTAGGATCAGCTGTGGGGCCAGGAGCTACTGTAGGGGTAGGATCAGCTGTGGGGCCAGGAGCTACTGTAGGGGTAGGATCAGCTGTGGAGCCAGGAGCTACTGTAGGGGTAGGATCAGCTGTGGGGCCAGGAGCTACTGTAGGGGTAGGATCAGCTGTGGACCAGGAGCTACTGTAGGGGTAGGATCAGCTGTGGGACCAGGAGCTACTGTAGGGGTAGGATCAGCTGTGGAGCCAGGAGCTACTGTAGGTTTATAATCAGCTGTGGGGCCAGGAGCTACTGTAGGGGTAGGATCAGCTGTGGGGCCAGGACCTATGTACAGGTGGGAACTTATTTATTTCATTCCACTGGCTCCCTAAACCATTATAAACACCTAAACACCTATATAGTACTTTTCCAGATTACACATACATTCTGTATAAATACAACACTAAATATATTGGGGCAAAATATGGACAGAATGGAACCAATATGGACACACACAGCTTATAAACACAACTCAATATCCGAGAGCTTAACATTCCACACGTGCTCATTACTTAGCAACATTCTGTCCCACTGCCCTATTGCCCTCCAAGCACTTCCCATACTTTGAGATCTATTAATGGAAGGTGTTTGTGCAAGCAAATAAGATCCAGAGTAAATGGAATACCAGTAACATACTGTAGTTATGCTTCACATTTACAAACACCAATAATTTTTAAACACGTATTTCACCAGGTTACTCATGTTACTCTTAGGTCAAAATGGCTCTGAACATCAACTGTATCTAACGTAAAATCTTATTTTGTTTTGTATTAAGGGTAAATTATTAATGATAAACATGGGACTTCTGCAGCAGAATTGTGTGTGTGTGTGTTCATGATTATTGTTGTTTGTTTGTTTGTTTGTTTGTTCGTTTTACTGTGTGTGGTTCTGTAGTGCCCAGAGCAGTTTTATGGTTCTGGATAAACTGATCATCTATCACATCTCCAACCAAGTATTGACAACCCGACTCTCCATCTCCATCTCCCCAGCTTTCTCTTCCTCCCTCCTTCTCTCCTCTTTTTCTCTCAACAACTGTTCTATTCCCCTGTTCCTATGCAGATACACGTCTATTTCCACCATGGTTACCATGGCAACTGTGTCACGGAAGCCTAACTGTGGATAATTTATAGGCCACATATTTACACCCCTCAGACAAACACACACACACACACACACACACAAATCTGTTAATGAGTATATAAATATGAGCAATGTGAGGATAACAAAAAACACTACACAAACTGTGTCATCATTGTCGTCATCATCATCATCATCATCATCATCTTCATCTTCGTCATCGCCACACCCTGCTACCACAGCACCTACGAACGATGCTTCGTTTGAGTAAATCAAACCGCTCATTTGAGAAGCTTTAACAGTTTATAACGGTTCTACCTCAAGAAATGTTCTATATAAATTACGTTTATTAATATTAACGTGCCCCTGTGATGGACTGGTGAGCTGTCCAGGATGTATCCCAGTGTTCCTGGACTAGAATCTACAGACCTGACCAGGATAAAGGTGACCAGGACCTGAACATTAATGAATGAATGAATGAATGAATGAATATTATTACTAACAGATGAAGCTCTTTATATGAGTGGAGAAACGTCTTATAACACATGCATTCAGTTTGACTTTAACACACAGCAGATCACCATGTATCTGATCATCAGTAAACCTGATTACAACATACTTGATCACCTGGTGAAGTTGGTTAGAACATACTGGCTCACCACAGAACTGATCAGTACAAATCAGATTACCCGTAGATCTGATCACTACATACACTGTACGTGATCATTTGTAGAGCAGATCACTACATAACTAATCACCAGTAGAACAGATCACCACAAACATGATCACCAGTAGAACAGATCACCACAAACATGATCACCAGTAGAACAGACCACCACAAACATGATCACCAGTAGAACAGATCACCACAAACATGATCACCAGTAGAACAGATCACCACACACATGATCACCAGTAGAACAGATCACCACACACATGATCACCAGTAGAACAGATCACCACAAACATGATCACCAGTAGAACAGATCACCACACACATGATCACCAGTAGAACAGATCACCACAAACATGATCACCAGTAGAACAGATCACCACAAACATGATCACCAGTAGAACAGACCACTGCATAACTGATTAGTAGAGTTGATCCTGATAATCATCAGAGCTGCTCAGTATAAACATGATCACCACACACTTGATTGTAAGTACTTTATTTTCCTTTAACAGGGTGCCATTTTTTTTTTTTTTTAAATGTTCACTGTTCTAAATAATGCTAATTCAATCCGTTGGATATTACAGACCCATGCTGGAATGTAACCGTGACAACAATCATAAATAATGGTTTAATCTAGGCCTATATTTATGCTGCACACTAGTAATTATGTGGAAAGGAATGATTTACAGACGATGGCACATGGAAATGTTTTAATTAAAATGCAATGAAAAGAGAGGAAGATATCGCCAGATGAGACGTAACCATAGCAACAATAATGGTAATTTATTGAAGTATTGAGTGATGTATGCATGACAACGATTTACTAGTTTCACATGAGAAATTTTTTTTACAAAGCCTCTGTTTGTAAGCTTTCTGGCCTTTGTGTTGGTTTATCCTTTTTAACAACAAATGCAGTCTTCACAGGTGAAACTCACGGATCAGACCAAGAGCAGACATTCAGAACTATTAACTGTTTAAACAATCAATCTATCAGGACTCACCTGAGCAACAAGAAACACCTGTCAGTCACATGTTCCAATATTTTAATCACTTGAACAAATGGGTGGGTTCAAACCAAAAGGTGCCACGTTCTAAGTTGTTTAACACGTCTAGATGTAAATATGAGGAAATGAAAGCTGAATTTCTGATCTATCGTCTCATATTCATCTTTTGATCTCAAACACAAATGTAGTCAATGTACAGCAAAAACAAAAGAGTTTGCCTTGCCGTTCCAATACTTTCGGAGGGGACTGTAAATCTGGAATGAGATGTTCAGCAAGCAGATATGGGTGTGATGGCCAGCTGTTCAAAAACATCTGGTTTTATAGTGTAATTAATAATGTATAATATTAATAATAGAAAGCGGGCACTAAATCTTCCTTCAGCTAATGTGTTTGTTTACGGCTTACGGCTCTGCGCTGACAGACCGGCCCGTCCTCCGTTTATACGCCACTGTGTCATTTGACATAACTGAATGATTAATTTTATTTGTCCTAATTTATGGGTTTGTGTTGGCTCTCTTAATTTTATTCTTTCATTAATGCAAGTAAAATAAAGCGACTAGTTTGGACTAAATGTTGTGGGCGGAGCTCTGAGGCCCTGAGCGAGTGAACCAGCGTGAGGACGTGTTTCTGATCGAGACTCTAAAGCTCTTCTATCAGTCGCTCTGGATAAAAGTGTAATAAGCATAAACAGTTTAAACTCTACAGAATGTTCCAGATAGAAAAGTGCAGTAATCCATGCAGATTATAAGATCTGAAGTCGATCAGGTTGAGGTTTACACTAGTTAATCTTCTTATGCACACACACTAAAAATTGTTGGGTTAAAAATAACCCAGTTACTAACACAACTAAGGGCTGATTAGCACCATCCCAATGTTGGGTTATTTTTTACCTCAGTGTGGTATGTTTCTCTACCTAGCCTATTGATTTAAAAATGACCCAACTGAGTTATGAGTTAGCTTGTGTAATAACAATAATAATAATAATAATAATGTTTGCTGCAATTTGTAGTCCCACAGAGGCGTGTAATTCTGTACTAGCCTGTACAGACACTGCATGGTGCAGCAGTCAGGACTGCAGCAGTGTGATTACAATCACACATTTAACTATAAATGTAATTATGAGTTATATGTGTTGTTTTTTTCCCCACAGAGTCCAGCTAGCCTAACATTACCGTGTGCTCTATCATGAATAACATCATGTCTTAACGTCGATTAACAGCCACTAACAGAAAAGATTTTATTTGCGATATTTAAATTTGATCATTATTGAGTGAACACCTGTGAGGTTATTTGAATTTTAATTAATTATCTGAAATCAGTCAACCACATCTGATATATCGCTAACTTTATTTTTAAGGACAGCAGCAGGCTGGATCACTTCTGTCCCTTACAAGCTGGACCAATAAAATTTAAATGTTGTCATGAGAACAGAATATCCAAACCAAACCAAAGGTGTGTTTTTACCAAATTATCGCAATAATAAAACAGCTAACAGAACTAAACTACCCAATATGTTTAACCAGAGGTTGGGTTATAACCCAACTTTAATACAGTGTAAATTTGCAGACACTCAGGAGCAGGAGTAGAACATGAATTTACAGGACTTTCATGAATACGAAGGTTCTTGTGTAAATACTCGTACAAACGATTTACAAATAAATCCGTTCATCTCCAGCTTGACAATTGAGGCCCAATGATTGTGATTAGTAGCAGTAATGAACATGGTCTTCCTTGTAATTCCTTCCACCACTTTTAGAGGGCAGTGTGACACCACGAAAGGTCTAGCAGAACTCCACTCCAGCTCGAACACCGAAACCCATTCAGCACATTAACACACCCTTGACAAGGTAAGGGTGAATGTGGTAGAGAGTGTCAGAGCGTTTCAGTGTGTGAAACTGAAGAGCTTCTCCAAAAATGTCCAAACAGCAAAATCAAACCCAAAGCACCAAAATTACACTCTTACAGGAATCTCATAGTGACCACAATCCAGGTCATTAAATTCGAGTAAATGAATTAATAACTGAAATAAAATAGCTAATATTTTATGCAGATATGAATCTGTTTAAGTCTCTGTTTTCTTTCTTTAGGTTCATATTTAATGAAACATAATTAAAACCACCCATGTTCGTGCACGCATAATAATGAAGACTAATCTAAGTAAATAACACACTAATCACTCTAATCAATTTTCATATTAGCATTGTTGGCAGGTTATATTAGCGAAATAAGAGCTACGTACACTCACCAGCGATCTCTGCTACTTCTTTCCAAGCTTTATTTTTCTTCCGAGCTCTCATTAAATGTGTACAGAGACATTAAACGAGAGCTCGCATTTTTATGACAGGATATGATGAAACCACGCTTATACGTTTTTCTTCTATTTTTGTGTCCGACAGTAAACGAGAACTGATCGCAGGTGGGAATTAAAGGTGTGAGCGGGGAACTGAAGAAACATCGGACCACACGCACCATAGCACTGGTTCGAGGAATCATTCGAGATGATTGTTTGGATTTGTCGCTTTATCATGTTATACCTAATTAGCATAGATTTGAGAAAATCTCAGTTTAAATGTCACTTGTCGCAGAAATCATGGCTCCGTGTCACGTACGTACAAAATGAACGCTCGCCTTTGGCTTGTTAATGTGAGGATAGGGTTATTAAGTCATTCTGATTGGATCATTCACGTCCTCAATCCAATATATGATGAGGAACTGTTTCGAGTACATGAGTTCAAGCATAATCAAATCGCTTAAGACTGCATCACTCGATTGTACCATTAATAACCCTAATTAATGATAATGTGTATAAGTTCTTTAACTCTCTATTAGCATGTTAACTTGTTAACAAGGCAATGTAACACTGGCAGGTACAGTAAAATAATAAAAATGCTTATGAGCCTTTTTGATGCTATTTATATCACTTCACATCAGAAGAAGAAGTCAAAAAGGGGAAGTGTCTAAAAACAGGATTGGAATCCGATGCATCCTTCAGCGTGTCCACCAGGGGTCAGGATCGAGCTAGAGAACTGTGCAGTGCTCCACATGGTTCCTCTTCTACTAAATGTCACACACACACACACACACACACACACACACATACACACACATTGCCTAGCAACCGCATTGCCCCCCTCCACACTCCGGATGTCAGGAAGGGGTGAGCATCGGCATCTCAAAAGAGCTAAAGCGAGAGGCAGTTTGTGTGCCCAATACAGTATCCCAGCATGTGTGTGTGTGTGTGTGTGTGTGCTCTCGATGCTCATCTACTGAAAGAACTTCATCCAGAGAGATGAGTGGGAGGGAAATGTTAGGCCTTGTTGCTGCGGTAACGGTTTGTACTTCCTCTCCTCCCTTGAACCCTCCCGTAGTGCGCGCTACTTAGCAGTGTTCCGTTCCACTTCCCTGCTCAATCGCTTTACGTTTTACATCATAACGTAGCGTATATTTCTCTCTTCTTCAGCTTCCTGCTCTGACATGATCAGTAAGGACCTGCAGTCGTACTGCCTATGGAAGTACACTACACAGGGAGTGAAGAGTGGCTTCTGCGCCCTTCGTAGTGTACTGTATGATTAGGAGTCATTTGCGTTCAACTCTATAACCTCTACAGTATCTAAATAAAACATGGATGTAGTGCACTATACTGATCCATTTAGGAATCAGTGGTAGGAATTAGTGAATTCTGCACCCTACGTAGTGAACGACTAGCTCCCTGCTCCTGCTGTAAGTGCACCTCAAATGGCTGTGTTCCAATTCTGTTTTATTTCACACTTCTCCTGATGTACTTCCCTTTACACCCTGTTCCTATCAGCTCGTGCGAAAGTCATTCAATAACGAATTGAGCTGATATCACTCTACGAGCACAAATTACAAATTAAATTGCTGCAATCTGATGAAGTTTCCTTTATAAAATGATGCAGAAAGCCTTTTATGTCTCGTTAGGTTCTACAGCCATATTTATAATAAAATCTATTCAAGAATATGTTGATAATTGCGTTTTCTACATACATACGGACAGCCAGCTTTCGCCTGATGCTAAGTGTGATTTTAGTCACTCTGAGCTTTTTCTTAGCAATTTATCAACACAAATGATATAAATGTTGAAGTTCCAGACTGTTCCGTCTCATTTCCACACTCACGGTGTCGTCACATCAGCTATGCATCAGCTTAATGCATACATGCCAGCTAGCTAAATCATTATGCCATGTTCTGTGTGTTCTAGTTGCCTAGCAACAGGATCGAAGCCGGTGTATGAATCACTGGTCTATCTGACTGAGGTCTGAGGAATACATTTATTAATCTATTATACATTATTATAAATGTAAATTTATAAAAGTTAGCTGTCTTGTCTAGTGGCTAACGTTTTTTTTCATCGCTCAGATCAGCACGTTGTAGCATGTTACATTCGAGTACCTGTTTACACGAAGATTCTACACAAAGTTATTATTGGCTGAATTTTGTGCTTTGTGTCCATTTCAGAAATTCGTATTATGACGCGATATTAACGTTTTCCAATCGGGTAAGTGCTACTGCTTGATGCTAAGTGTAAGTGCAGTGTAATTTTAGTCAAACTGAGCATTGTCTTAGTAATTTACCAACACGTTCGAGATAAACGTTGACGTTCAGGATGGTTCCGTCTCATTTCCACACTCAAACACTGTGTCTTTACATCATCTGTATAAAACACTTAACAGCCACGTGTTAGCTAGCTCAGTCATTAGCTTCATCTCCAGTGAAGTAACAGTGAGACGCATATTATTCGCAGTTGCCTAGCAACAGTGCTTTCACAGCGGAACCTCTTGAACGGCGAGCGCGTCCCGTGTTCGTCCGCACGTGTTCTATGTGAACGCGTTTTCATTTGTTCTGGGATGTTCCAGCGTAGCTTCTGGAGTTCTGAATTCTGAACTGCGAATTCCAAAAACAAGTAGTGCGTATGAAAATGAGGCAGTAGGGAGTAGGGAGGCGTTTAAGACACAGCCAGGACAAATAGAGCTTTCCGTAATGTAAGTGCTGTTGAAGACGGAACAGACGGGTTTAACCCTTTTGTCGTTCCATCACTTCCTGTCTCTCTGTTCTGAGCGTTCCTGCACTCACACACACTCACACACACTCACACACACACACACACCTCCTCCTCTTCCTCCATCTGTGGTCCATCACACACTCTCCCTCCGTCTGTCTCTCCATCCTCATTCCTCTTCCTCTCTCTCTCTCTCTCTCTCACACACACACACACATCCTTCATAACCCACAACTCATCTCACTCTCTCTCTCTCTTTCATTATTACACCACACTTTCCATCATATAACTCACACTGACACACAATATACAAGGCCTTGGTGAAGGATGGACAGAGTGAGGGGGCTAAAAGTAAGAAAGGGAGAAAGTCTGAGACTGTAAAAGCCCTTTGTTAGATCACATATCTATAAAACAGACATTTTAGAAAGAACCTCAAACACAGTCGTACTGTCATGAAGCTGAGGCAGATGGATGTGTGCGTAAGCTAAAGACTTTTAGCTTTCAGTATTTAGTCTGTTTAAAACAAACCCTTTGGTGCGCTTTGTTTAGGACAGTGACAACACCGCAATCGAACTCGGGTGCAGATCAACCGTTCCAAGAACGTCCGAGCGAGGTGGTCTCGGTCCACTTCCAAGTGAAGTCCAGCGCAGTTTGGTTGAAGTGATGAAGTGATTTGATTCTGAATGGATCCAACTGCACAGAATAAACCAAACCATCTTTGAGCTTTGAGTTTATTGAACACTCCATGTTCTCCATACTTTTTATGATTTCTGTGCACACTTAATTGGTAAAGGTTTGTTCAACTTTTTTTGCTTCCATGTTTCTGACCAGTAAATAAAAGGCTGCATTTACAGGGTATTTTCACTCCTACATGCTATTCAGACACCTTTTTGTTTTTGTCATGAAAAAAAATATCAAATTTCTCTCTGATTCAGACACAGCAGCCAGACTAATATGTGTGAAAACACTCTAAAGTCCATATTTATTGGCAGAATTGAAGGTCAAGTGAGGTGTAAAGGACAAAAGGAACTGCAAAACAGGAGCTAACACTCAGAGTTGCTGACAGTGAAAGTGGCAAAAGTTCGCTAAGCACACCCACGAGAGAGCTGCTGAAATAGACAGACTGATTGAGGATAAAAGGAAGCAGGTGTGTTAGAGTTCAGGTGAGTGTGAACATTGTAATGTCTGGATTTGGATCAGGATGAGGAGAGCTAGCTCCTGGATCGGATGAGGATCCAGACATGACATTGAATGGTTTAAAGAAATGTATAAGGAGCATTATCAGGACTACAGAAACAGCATGGCATAAAATATTTAGATCTTGATACAATATTATAAGTGTCTGCAGGAGGTCCTTATACACACTCCTCCAGGGTGAGAATCAGGGACAGAGCCAAAGCCAAAGCACAAAGGTCACAACAGTTTGAGGTCCACACTCACATCAGACAAGTAGACAAAAAGAATAAGGGCTGGAATACAGTGGTTTTATCTAGCCTAGCATTTTTATCTAGCCCATTATTTCCATCCTTCGCCCTCTTGACAGCCACCGAACAGTGAGCACTGAACCATAAACTCTAGGAATCTGTTCTGCGACATTAAGATTAGCACTTTGTCATAGCCCTGTCCACTAAATCTTTGAAGAATTGCTTATCCAAGGTTTATCCAGGGGCTGTGGTCCAACCTGGAACAGCAGTCTTTAAGCTTTTACTTTCTGTAACAGTTGTGGATGTTGGCCACTGGTCTTCTGGTGTCCAGAAGAAGACCCTCAGCATAATAAATCCACAGAGGGGCTCCAGCACATTTAGTTAATTCCACAACATGGAGGCCGCAAGGTTGTTTGCCACCAGCACACCAAACAGTACCTTTGAAGTTCTAGTGATTAGTCTTCCTGGACCTTATGGAGACAAAAATGGTGACATCATTAGCATAACTTGTTAGTTCACTGTCACCTCCTCTGCATATTTGGGTCCTGGGACTGATTACTACAGTACAGCATTCCTGACAGGCCACACTACCAACATATTCTTCTGCTTAGCAAAATATGTCCTCTTAGATTTATATATGGACCAAAATTTGGACACAAGTCCTGACCGCTGAAGAGCTGGCAGCATCCTTTAATTCGGGCAGTTTGTTAGGACTTTGGAGAGGATTGTATTGTCTACACCAAGAGGCCAGATTTTAAAACATTCTAGATCTTCCTTTTACAGGTAGCAAAGTCACTGATGCCCTTAACATAAATATGCAGAATATAACACTAACATTTCAGACAGTTCTCCTATAGTTGGTTCATTGTATTGAAGCATAATATAAACCAGGAAGGTT
>CM041003.1:700203-719963 GCA_022985145.1 Pangasius djambal | reverse complement strand
AGCACAAAAGAAAATTCCACAGAGTGATAAGACTTAGTGTTTTTATTAATAATGTATTAATATTCACACTTTGTTCCAGTTTTATTGATCCCGACCAATCAGAGTAAAGCGCTTTACCTTCTGATGCATCAACTTACATCATCCATATTTACGCCATTATTCCCATACAAAAGAACAAAGAAGGAATCATCGTATTAATTATCATCATTATTATCATCATAATCATTATCATTATCATTATTATTATTATATACAGATTCTGTACAATGTTCAAAAGTTTTGGTAATATTCGAAAGTAAAGGCCAATGTGTAAAAGATTATTACAGTGATGCGTAAACACACACGCACGCCTTGTAATGCTCCTGTTACTATAGCGCAGTAGCATTATAATGAAATGGACAATCAAGAGGACTACAAAAAAAGATCATAGAAAAGAAATTTAAACAGTTGAACTTATATATTTACACAAATTTTCCTTAAGCGGGAATAAAACCAGTGTTCAACTGTAATGTAAAGACAGGATCAGGGAATCTTATCTCATATGTCAACATTCCTTGACTACTGTAAATCTAAGTTTATATCTATGATATACATAAATTAAAAAGAAGCTAAAAATGATAAGAATTATCAGGAGAAAATGCAAACTTACTGTTCTGCCTAAAAGCCATTTTATAAACTATAAACATACAGATAACATGGCAAAATCAAGCGCATAATTAACTAAAATTATTCATTAAACTGGTTCATTAAATTGATTCTTTGAATTGATTCTTTTTCTTAATTCTTCATTCATTTAAACAATCGGTTAACAAATTAGTTTAGTGAATCCATCTAATGAAGCAACTTAATAAATCACTTTCATTTAATGATAACTGATTCAATTAATTAATATATATATAAGGATGAATAAAATCACTTGTTAAAGTGATTCACTAAACTGAGTCATCAAAATGATTCTCTGAACATTTATTCTTTAAATCGATTCATAGTTTTACGAATCAGTTTAATGAATCAGTCCGTTGAGATGAGCGTTAGGATTTTTAATTGACAAAGTTAGTTTGGAAAACTGAAAGCACACACACTCACACACACACACACACACACACACACACACACACACATTCAGCAATTATTGCAAACCAGAATACAGTTTATATGTACAATGGTCAAACGTGCTAATTTAGCACCCACATTTAAAGAGTTTAATTGATAATTGATAAGTGTTGATTAATATTGATACATATCAGTATTAAAGATTAAAGACTCAAAAGAAATGTATGAACAATAAAGTGTAATATTTTATAATTAAAAAGCACAGATAAGTGTTAATTAGTTTATCCAGCGTGAACAGTGAATCGCTAAATATGGAGGCAAAAACACAGTGAAATTAGCAACATCACTGCACCACACATACACACACCTGTCTGTGTGTGTGTGTGTGTGTGTGTGTATATATATATATGTGTGTGTGTGTGTGTGTGTTTATGTATGTAAAACATTCCTGGTGTGCTAGGCCTTGGTCTATACAGTACATTAGCGTGAGAAATAAGCTCAAGTTCAAGTAAAGCCAAAGTCCCTATGGCTCTGTCCCAAATGCTAGAATCAATCACTAGTTAGTGTGCTTACTATATCGTCAGCCATTTTGTCTCAGATCTAGAATTCATGTGTAGTTAGTGCTCTTTGTAGTATGTTTGCCTTTTTAATGCTCTGTTCCAAACACCAGAACACACACGCCCTGTTATAAAATGACGTCTTGCTGATGGTCTCATGCAGTGTGTGACAGAGTGTGGGTATTACCCATAATGCACTGCGTATTGGTGTCGTTTTACAAATGTACCATTCAGATAAAGTGTAATGTTAAAGCTCGGTTATGTGGAATTTAGAGCTGGAGGTCATGACATTATACAAATATTTTATTATATCTAGTCTTTGATTCGCTTTAATTCACTAACACTGTGGTTTGCATAAGTATTAACCCCCCTTAAAGCCTGGAAATGGATGTAAATGTCATTATATGTCATGAATCTACACAAAACAGTGTTTTAAAAAAAAAAAAACGTGGGGACTCAGCAAACGTGGAAAAAGTTCTCTGGTAATCCACATTGAGAACACCCTGTGAAGCATGGTGGTGGGAGCATCATGTTGAGCATCTCCCTCGGCTTTGCTTCTCTGGCTAATCCCCTCTTCACCAGGTCAATGGGCGAATACTTATGCAAGGCACTGCTCTTAGCTTTTTGTGCTTTTGTTTCTTGGTTGTTCTGGTCCCCTAGATTTATCATTTTCTCATTATCCTAGTTTTTCTACTCCACCAGTGTGTTGCTTTTCCTTTTCTTTGGCCATTTTTGCCTAGTTCACTTACTTGTCCTTCCCTCCCTAGATTTCCTGGTCTGAAAACCATTACATATAATACTTTTTCACAGAGTTACTTAAAAGCTCTGTTAGAGATTTTATAGGTCAGGCTTTAGGTGAATGTGCTGATGCTGATGCACTAACTGCTAATTAGCTCATTAGCTAGCAAGCTATTAGCAACAGTGGAAAGTTATGAAGCTTTCTCCATTCGAGTTTAAATATCTTTGTTACGAACTGAACGTTTGGATCAAACACTAGCAGTTGGGACACAGCCTAAATGGAAGTGGAGTAATGTGCTAAATTGAATTGAAGAAAAGCAGCAACTGTGTGTGTGTGTGTGTGTGTGTGTATGTGTATGTGTGTGTGTGCGAGAGATAGAGCAAAGTATGAGAAGTGTGTGTAGAGTGTGTCCTATTCAAACACATGTCAAACACAATTTAAGGGAAACTTATTAAAGTGCCCTAAACACAACACAGTTAAAGCTGCAGCGTCCTAAATCAGTATGTCTCTTAACTCTACTCAGGTAACAAGCGTGAATCTAAAAGCAAATAATCTACTATGGTTTATTATTATCACTTATCATGAGTAATAGTTCTGTCTTAACTACTAGTTTGCATATGTATGTTTTTGGAGATTTTTTTTTTTTTATTATTTTTAAATTTTTTTTTTATACCTTGTTCAATTTTGTAAAAAGTGTACCAAAGGTCTGTCCTGTATATCAGGGAGGCATGTGCCGATATTAAAATTACCGCATCACGATAAGTGCTCAGCTTTTATCATGATTGACGATATTATTACGATCGTCAGTTTAAAAAAATTACTTGACTTCATCAAAGTGACGTTTTTTTTTTTTTTTTTCTCCGCCGTGTTTCTCAAACCTTCAGCGTCGTTCACATCCACCGAAGAGAATTATGGGATTGCAAGATTCTCTGAGAACCCTTTGAAGTCCTTGCGCTGACCTCCTTGCTAAGGAGACAGACTTTATCTCACTGCTCGAGAATGCACCCTACTTAGGCAGCCTACTACACAATGGAACACAACAGCATTCAAAATATACAATATTTTAAAGTAGTAACAAAATGAAATGGCACAATGCGCTTCGTACTCGATTATCGGCTCATGCCTAATATCAAGTTATATGTGAAGTGTGTGTGTGTGTGTGGGTGTGTGTGTGTGTGTTTGTGTAGAAAGTGGTATTTACAACAGAGACAGGTGTCTCCACTTCCCAACATCCGTCACTCGTTATTTCTTCCTCAGTTTCCCCCCTCCCCATTATGCGTGTGTGTGTGTGTGTGTGTGTGTGTGTGTGTGTGTGTGTGTGTTAGTGTTTGTTCACGGGGGCTTTTGTCCCTCAGCTATAAATGTTAGAATGGTAAAATAGCAGAAATGTGAAAATGTAACCAGAGTAAATAAACAAATAAATAAATAGATAGATAAATAAATAAAGTAATCAATTAATAGACTTCTACACGTCATCAGCATTAGCGTTAGCAACATCCGTACAAGCCTGGCGAATCACAATGTTATTGGTAGCATTATTGTGGTTGTTATTGTTTATTACCCTGTTAGCGTATCGTACGACTCATTCGCCATCGACCCAAAGGAAAAAGAGAGAGAGGACAGGAAAGAGAGAAAGTGAACAATCATTTTATCTGTCATCTCTCCTCTCTCTCGTTCTCTTTTGTATAGTCGCTCACACGTTTCCAGATGGCCACTTGTCTAATCACTCCTCGGTAGCGTGATCTTCGCTTCCTTTGGTGCAAGAACACGGCGTTGTTTACAGGCACCAGGCTGGTGCAGTTAGCCCCGCCTCCAGCTCCACCCCCATTCAGCCCTTTTGGTCAAAGCCATTCATCTTCCCCCTCTCATTTATTGTTCCATCCATCACTTCTTGTTGTGCGTCTACACATCTGACTCGATGCTGGAGAGTTTTTCGTACACATGGCCGTTGGTGCCGTTGAAAGGTCGCGGCGGCCCGAGAGCCGAGTGCTGATTGGTGAATCGAGATGAGGGAAGGAACGATGAAATCCCGGAAGGATTTCTCGGATCAGAACGCTGCTGCTTTTTCGTATAGTACGTTTTAGCGCCGTGCAGCAAGCACTGATCGTCTCCGAACGTCGGCACGAATGGATTGTGATTGGTGTGATCAGGATAGAGTGATTTTGACAGGAAGTAAGGGTCTCTTTCCCCACGGAATGCACTCAGGGAGTGGTGGGCGGGGCTATAAAACTGCTGGGTGTCAAATAAATGGGAGAACGAGCCCTCCATACAGCGATCCTTCTCCTTCAAACTCACACTGCGAGGAGGCAGAAAACCCCCACCTACATCATCCATAGCCCCTCCCCCTGCCCGCAAATTTAGCCCTTCGTCATCCCTGTGCAGGTCCATGAAGGCATCGTAAGAATGCTGCCTGCGTAAAGGTCTCGCGCTAAATGCCCTTCGCCGCTGTGATGGTGTCTGACCCCGCCCACTTATCTGATCGATTACATGATTGCTATCCTCGCTGATGTTGTACAAGTTGCCTGAACGCTTACAAGCTTCGCAACGCATGCATGTGGCTGAAGTGGGACGGCTGGCCCCGCCCCCAACTCCTGATGCCAGACAGCTATTGCTTCCACCAGCTCCATAAGCCCCACCCCCTGTGTGCTGTGACAGTCGTTTACTTCCTGCACTGCTAGCACGGCAATTTCGACACTCCCAGTCCCCTCCTCCCACTTTAGGCTCCACCTTCGATGGTTTGCTTTTCAGGAAGTCATCTACAGGCACCAGGCTAGTGCAGTTAGCCCCACCTCCAGCCCCACCCCCACTTGGCCCATCAGTCAAATCCACATGCTCCCATTGGGGCACGCCCTCTTTGGGACGGAACTGGTCCAGATAAAAGTCTCGAAGGCTTTCTTTGTCCTGATACAGGAAGGACAAAGATCCACCTCCTCCTCTCATTTTGTGTTCTGACAGAGGCGGAGACACAGAGCGGTGTCCATGGTGACGGTGATGCCCATGGTGCGGTCTCCGTCGGTAACCAAGGTGGGCGTGGTCCAGTTCTCGGCGCGATTTGGCCGAGGCAGGCCGCTTCTTCAGACTGTCACCATGCTGCTTTCTCTTTCTGCTGTCGCTCTCCAGGTTACCGTAGGTTATGGTGTGAGTGGAAATGTCAGACATGTTGTCTCCATCGCCATAGCGATCATAGGCAGGGATGTAGCCTGAGGTCCCACCTTTAAAGGAGAACTTCCTGTATGGCTCTGGCAGTCCAAGTGGCGCATGTCCCTGCAGCAGGTCAAAGTTGCTCATGTTCCTGTGTGTGAGGGCGGAGCAGTCAAAAATGGCACCATCCAATGAGCTGCCAGAACCCAGGCTGGGGGCGGGGCCAGGGACAGAGCCCGAGCGTCGGTGCAGGTATAGGTCACTCTCGTTGCGGTGCAGGTTTCCGAAGGTGCGCTCGACCTGATCGATGTAGTCACTAAATGCATTGTTGTCACTGTTCTCGGACAGGTACGGCACCCGGCACTCCGAGTGGCGCCGCTGATCGCTGATGTCATAGACGGACGAGTCGCGGCGTAGGTAGTCGAGCGCGCTGTGGGGGGAGCCGTTCACCCCGGACAAGGACGCCATGTTTTTAGCTGTGCGCAGCAGACGCAGGATGTTGGAGTGCGTGTTGTTTATGGTGGTTGATGGGGAATTCAGCGCTGAACTCTTGGTTTCAATCTCAACACCGTGGATGCAGCTGTACACTTCCTGCAAGAGAGAGAGAGAGAGAGAGAGAGAGAGAAAGAGAGAGTTATAAGTAAGAGAAACAGAAAGAAAGTGAGAGTAGGGACAGCACCAAAATGGCTGACGTTCTAGTAAATAAACTAACTAGTGCAGGAAAGAGCCAAAAAGGCCACTGTTTTGGTCTGAGCACTAGCTAGTGATGAATTCTAGTATTTGGAACAGAGCCCAAATGGCCACAGTAAGCTTGTGATGTTCTAGTACTTGGGAAAGAGCCGGAGCTTTGCAGAGGGATGGAGAGAATGTACAGTGATAACAGTGTCATAAATGTGTGACTGTGAGTGTGATTTTCTAAAAAAAAAAAAAAAAAAATACAGAGGAAACATGTTATCATCCACAATAAATAAACAGTGAGTGTGCTAACAGAAAACATATGTGACACGCAAATGTTCATCACTGCATGAGCACACGCGTGTGTGTGTGTGTGTGTGTGTGTGTGTGTGTGTGTGTGTGTGTGTATTACAATTAAAACTCGTACTCGTCTCATTAGAGATTTTAAAACCTGATCCAGGTGAACAGTTAGCATAGCAGTTTAGCTTAATATGTTGAATTACCTGCACTTTACCTGGACTAGCTGCTTCTTTACAGTCTTATTTATTACTTAAAACAGGTGGAATATTATAATGTTTTAAATGAGTAAAGTGAAACACTTTTTAATTTTTTTTTTTTTTTGCAGCTTCCTTCCTGCTTGTCATTGATACTATGTTAGCATGTCAAACAGTAAGGAGGTAAACACAGGTTCTTATACGATGCAGCAGATCGTGATTCATGAGCTATGAATCCATTTGTTCTGGCCTCTGTGTGTGTGTGTGTGTGTGTGTGTGTGTGTGTGTGTGTTAGTGAGTGAAGCTAATTTTATTTGAGCTTCCTACTTGTTATGTGAGCAGAACGTGTAGATGCTAATGGATTTGGCCCCAGGGTCAGAAAACAACACACACACACACATACACACACACACACACACACACTATAAACCCATTACTGATGTGTTTTGACCACATAACTATGGGCTTCATCTCATTACCACACTACACACACTTCACAACCTCAGAGGAGATTCCCTTAGGGCTCTTTATATTAATCTCATCGAAACACAGTGTAAAACCAACACACACACACACACACACACACACACACACACACACACACACACACGCACATACACACACTCACACAAACACACAAAGAAATCTGACTCTTGTGCTAAAACTCAAACTACAGCTGCATTATGAAAAGCAATGTAATGCAATATGATACACACACACACACACAAACACACACACGCACACACACACACAAACACACGCACACACACACACACAAACACATGCACACACAAACTACTTGATGATGCACAGAAGGTGTTATGAACTGAATGTTTGGATCAAACCCTAGCGTTTGGAACACAGCCTTAATGGAAATAATGAAATAACTGGTGCTAAACGTCATCGAAGAAAAGCAGCAACAGTGTGTGTGTGTGTGTGTGTGTGTGTGTGTGTGTGCTCTGATAACTATACACTATACACACCATATGCTACATACAACTAAATATGATACACTCAACTAAATACTGTCACAATACACACACACACACACACAAAATGATAACACACAAAAATACACACATTCGTGCACATCCTGCAATACACACATTACATCTGAGAGTGAGTTCTGAGCTTAAATTTTAAACTGAAGTGACTTTAGAATTTAAATATTTAACTTAAGTGAATTTTCAATTTAAAACTTTGAACTCAAAATGAATTTTAAACTCAAACTTTGAACTAAAGTCAATTTAGAACTCAACTGTTGACCTGAAAGTGAATTTAAAATGTAAAATTTTAAACCGAAGTGAATGAATTCTGAATTTAACTTTTGAACTAAAGGGAATTGACACTGAATTCTGAGCTGAAAGTTTAGAGCTGAAATCGAATACTGAGATCTGTAAAACTAACAATGTAAGATCTTAAAGTCAATTTTATTTTGAAGATGAAATCTTTGATAACCCAAATGAAATAAGTGTTAAAATCAATCTGTTTCCAAAAAGTATTAAAACTTTCAGTTAATGCATCTGTTTAGATTCACTGCTAGTCATTTAAAATGATTATGGTCACACGTCGAGGAAAGGCATGTGTGTGTGTGTGTGTGTGTGTGTGTGTCTCACCCTGCTGATGGTGAAGGTGAGGCCGGGTTTTCCAGAACACACTCCCATGCAGCAGAAGCGCAGGTGTGAGTAGAAGATGTGCTCGGCAATGAAGGTGATTAGTGACAGGGCCATGGCCGCCCCCAGCATGTAGAACACACCCGCCATGTTATCCACGTCCAGCTGACTGCTCATCACCTCGTTCTTCTCGTGGTGACAGATTCCTGTGAGCCAGAGCGCCTCGAGCTCCTCCATCTCTCCTACACACACACACACACACACACACACACACACACACACACACAAACACACACATACACACACACACAGGAGGACCATAAATCAATGTTGTTTTATAGTTCTCTAAGGTTTTATAGTGTGTGTGTGTGTGTGTGTGTGTGTGTGTGTGTGTGTGTGTTTGTTTACCGTCTCCGAACAGCTGCAGGATGGCCAGGTCCACGTGTCTCTTCCAGCCCGAGTCTTTCTGGATGGCGATGCCGTATCCGGTCGAGGCGAACACTTTCCCGGAGCCGATCGTCACCAGCTTGCAGCCTTCGTCACGACCCGCCATGTAGTTCAGCACGGCAGCGTCGTAGATAAACGCGTCCAGCTTCCTAAAATGCACACGCATCATTACACATGCTTTACTTCTCCGAGAGCGCAGATTTATCTTGTTTCTCAATCCGGCAGAACCCATATTAGTTGTGTTAGAAGTTGATGCTAAATGTAAGAAAAGTGTAATTATATACATGTGAGCATATGCAGACCTCAGATGTAACTCTTGAGTGATATTCAGAAGTTACATGAGGGTCACGCATGGGGCGGAGTTTGTCAAAAACGGAGGTGTGTCTCAGTTACGCATGTTCCTGAGCTTGAAATTAAGCGATTTTTTTTTTTTTTGCAAAATATCAGCCCAAGCAAGGATCAATACTACATCCGAGTTGTGATTAAATAACAATATCGCCTCTTTTTTAAGCCAGAAAGTGGTGAAAGACGTGTCATGTCTTAATCAGAAACTTCACTTATCTCAAGGAGTGAATTTTTATAGATAAAATTAGGGATGAAGTTCTGTAAGTGTGGAAGATGAGTGCTCGGTCAGCTTATCCTTCAAACTGTAGGCAGAGCGTATCAAATTAACACAAATACTGACATTATTTAATTAATTCAACAAATCAAAAAAATCTGGCAACCTTGGAGGCATGAACTGGTGATTTTAATAATATGAAAATGACTTATATGACTTAAGCAGGTATGTATCCAGACTCTGAATACTGATGTAATTTTTGGACTTAGGTCACTGTCTCTGAACACAACGCTAAGAGTTTACTTACTAGCCAACAGTCTTAGCTTAGTTAGTGTTAAATATCTGTCATTTGTTGCATAAGGCTTATTAAGCTAATGCTAACTTTAGTAAGCAAGTGTATCTTACTGCACTATATATAGATTTATGTAAGACATGGAGTGCGTGACTGTGGATTCTGGTTCTGACCCGGCTTTCAGGCTCTGCAGAGCTTCATCCACATTGCGCTGGTGGAATTTCACCATGTACGAGTGCATCTCCTTATAGTTGTTACGGATATTCCGCTCTGTACTGCCGTTTGGCACAGTCCCAAACCGAAACGGAGGAGAGAAGTCATTAGGTCTCTGGAACTGAAAGAGAACAAGAGAACCAGGAGAAAAAAGTAAGAGATAGAGATATTAAAATAATACAAAATTGTTGGCTTTTTTTATTGACTGAATGCTACAGGGACAATATTGCACAACATATACACAGCTCAGAAACACTAGCAACTTATTTATTAGAATTAGTATGGCTCTTGTTATGACTGTGTACCTTTTTGTCACTGAGGCCGGAGACCTGGTCGACGTACTCCTCCTGGATCATGAAAGCTGCGAGGTTGGCAGTGTAGCTGGCCAGGAAGATCACAGCAAAGAAAGCCCACACGGACACCATGATCTTACTGGTAGTTCCTCTGGGGTTCTGCACAGGAACCGAGTTGTTAAACACCAAACCCCACAGCAGCCAGATCGCCTTTCCAATTGTGAATGAAGGACCACCAGGCTCTGGGGAAAAAACATTATAGTTGATGATTAATGGTTTAGGTAACACTCATGCTAATAATGAACTAATTTAAACTGAGAGAGAGAATGAACCATCTCTTTCTGTCTCTCGGTTCAGTTAATTAAATCCAAGATAGCTTTATTGACTGTTACTTCAATTATTAATCAGACAAAGAGCCTAAGAAAGACAGACCCAGAGACTGATCTTTAAAAATAGGGGACTCACCTCTTCCGTCGGCGAGGCAGCGGTTGTAGCCCACAGGACTGAAATACTCAAACACAAACACAGCGATGGCAGAAACCAGCAGCAGCATGACGAACATCATCACCCACACGTCTGCGCTGAAGGGCTCTGAACGAACACACACACACACACACACACACACACACACACCAACTTCAGCACTTCTAAGTAAATTCTCCATGCCACAGACACCACAGAGTATTTTGGGGTACAGCAGGAAAATCTGCAGTTATAAAAGGAATAGAAGAGTGCTCTGTAGTATATTTTAGTAGCTTTTCACCCAGAAATGCCGATGGTGACACAGTGCCGTTGCTACGGGAGACCATGACACTGATTCCAGTCTCAATGAAAGGCACAGAGAAGTCGATGACCTCTGACCTTTCCTCGTTTATAGTGAGAGAACCAACAGCCATGTGAGCGTTTTTCACCACCACCTAGAGCGGAAGATAAAGAGCCATTATTTATACCTCACAATAAAGTTCGTTTGGTATAATAGCTGATGTACACCAAGGAGGCGAAACAAGAGAAAGCAGCTGAGAAACCAGTGAAGAATAATCCCTAACTCCTAAAACCTGAAGCCCTAACCCCAGGCCCTAAATCTAAACTCAAGCCCCTGACCACTAACCCTAGACCCTAAACTCTCAATCACATACCCTACAACTCTACTCCCACTAACCCTAGACCCTAAACTCCCAATCACATGCCCTACAACTCTACTCCCACTAACCCTAGACCCTAAACTCCCAATCACATGCCCTACAACTCTACTACCACTAACCCTAGACCCTAAACCTACACTAAATTTGAGTTCAGTGTGTCTTTAACTCTATCAATCTAATCCTATATCCTACACTTAAACGCTAATTCTGACTCTAACACCGTAACACTTAACACTTTCTCCTTACCCTAAGCCCTAAACCCTAACTCTCTATCATTAATGAGACGCAACCATGAGAGAAAAAGAACAGAACGAGGAAGAGTGAAAGTGGGTTATCACACTAGGTCACGCTGGAAATAGACATTCTACTTACCATACTTCCTCCCTCTCTGTCTCCGTCTCCCCCCTTATCTCTCTCTCTCTCTCTCTCTCACTGTTTAGCCCTACATACGTTATAGCGAGACAAAACAGAACCTATGTACAAGGTGTGTGTATGTGTTTGTGTGTGAAAGAGATTCATCCCTTCATTCATTCGTCTTGTTTCTGTCTGTCTCTCTGTGTCCACCCTCTCTCTCTCTCTCTCTCTCTCTCTCTCTCTCTCTCTCTCTCTCTCTCACTCTGTTATGAAACTGACCTATGTGGGTGGTAATGAGATGGAGTTTTGCAGGACCTGTGTGAGTGTGAATGTGTGTGTGTGTGGAATCAGTGTTTTGCTGCAGATGAATGTAGAATAGCTGTTGCTTATCAGTATAAGTTAAATAAACCAGAAATAAAATCTAATCTCAAGGACAAAAAGACTAAACATTAATCCTAAACCCTATCCTAACCTAATCTATACACTATTACTCATCCCTTATTCTTATACTCAAACAATAAACCCTAAATCCCTAAATCATCGAGCACTTAATTTGCTTCACATGCATTACAACAAATTATATTTTAGAAAAAAAAGAAAGCAGACAGATAGTATAACAATTACAGTGGTGCAGATTAAAAAATAAATTCAACTAAACTAACACTATTTGGGTTTGTTTTTTTTACCCCTGCTACCTTCTGCCTTCTCTAACAGGGTTTTGGCTTGATGATATTCTTAGACTCTGGCCTATTTGTACTAGCGTGAGGATAATTTCTCCATGGAGACCACAAAGCACTCCTGTAAGTCACTGAGGGCATCTATCAATGCCATAAACAGAAGCATAAATATGTTTTGAACAATTCATGGTGGAAAATGTCTGAATTAAAATCTTCCATGTGCTTCTACAAACGGAAAAAAATACTAAAAAGGAAATCATCAGAGCAACAGGAACATGAAACTGGGGCATTCACAATGAAATTAGAATTTTTAGAATTAAACATTAAAGCTTTAAACACACTGGACATGCACCATTAAACTGATCATCTCCATAACTGATCATTTCTCTAACTGATCATCTCTCTCTAACTGATCATCTCCATAACTGATCATCTCTCTCTAACTGATCATCTCTCTCTAACTGATCATCTCTCTCTAACTGATCATCTCCATAACTGATCATTTCTCTCTAACTGATCATCTCTCTCTAACTGATCATCTCCATAACTGATGATTTTTGTAACTAATCATCTCTCTAACTGATCATCTCTCTCTAACTGATCATCTCTCTAACTGATCATTTCTCTCTAACTGATCATCTCCCTCTAACTGATCATTTCTCTAACTGATCATTTCTCTCTAACTGATCATTTCTCTAACTGATCATCTCTCTCTAACTGATCATCTCTCTAACTGATCATCTCTCTCTAACTGATCATCTCTCTAACTGATCATCTCTCTAACTGATCATCTCTCTAACTGATCATCTCCATAACTGATGATTTTTGTAACTGATCATCTCTGTAACTAATCATCTCTCTAACTGTCTCAGTAAGTGATGGATCAGTAATTGATTGATCAGTAAATGATGGATCAGTAAATGATGGATCAGTAAGTGATGGATCAGTAAGTGTTGGATCAGTAAGTGATGGATCAGTAAGTGATGGATCAGTAAACAATGGATCAGTAAGTGATGGATCAGTAAGTGATGGATCAGTAAACGATGGATCAGTAAGCGTTGGATCAGTAAGTGATTGATCAGTAAGTGATGGATCAGTAAGTGATGGATCAGTAAACAATGGATCAGTAAGTGATGGATCAGTAAGTGATGGATCAGTAAGTGATGGATCAGTAAACAATGGATCAGTAAGTGATGGAGAAGTAAGTGATGGATCAGTAAGTGATGGATCAGTAAGAGATGGACGGTCTCACCTCTCCCACCATGCCGTTCCAGGTTCCATTGACCTTCTTGCCGTGCTTGCCATTAGTGACGAGGTAAAGGTCGTAGGTGAACTTTACAGACTTGGCGATCTTCTTCAGGATGTCGATGCAGAACCCTTTACAGCAGCGTTTTATATACATGCCAGAGTCACCTGTCTGATTACTGAGAGGGAGAGAGATGAGAGAATGAGAGAGTGAGACAAAGACTATTGTTCTGTTGGGTTTTGTGTGTATATAAAGACAGCTGTCTTTCTCTCTCTCTCCGTCTATCCATCTGTCTCTTTCTTCTTCACAATAAAGACAGTATTGCTGTTATTTATTTCTGTAAAGCTGCTTTGTGACAATGAACTGAGCTGAATTGGTTTATCCAGTGTTTGTGCGTTCTACATCGCAGTCCTTGTGATTAGGCTATCACTGCTCACTTTAGCTGAGGTATCGCCCGGTGAGCCCTATTAACAGAGCGCACGCTGTTCAATAAAGAGCTAATTTTAAAATGAGCTCCGAGCCTCTGCGTCATTTCTCGCCCACTACACGCTACAGCAATAATGTTACAGTGTGTGTGTGTGTGTGTGTGTGTGTGTGTGTGTGTGTGTGTACCGTATTTTGAGCTGTTTCCTGCAGGGTACAGTGTTCCTCATGCAGGTTCCACTCAGAGGGTCGACATCCTCCACAATGACGAACGGCGCCTCCTCCAGAGTCACGATTGACAGGTGGTCGTCATGGCGACTCTCCTCCCCCGAGTACAGCTCGAACCGCGGCCACACATGATACTTCATTGACAGGGAGCCATTCTCCCACTTCCCCACCTGCTCACACACACACACAGAATTATATAGAGTGACAGATAAGTAGAGCGACAGAGACAGGTAGAAAGACAGGTAGAGAGACAGATACAGAGAAAGACAAGTAGCAAGATAGACATACAGGCAAGGAGACAGACACATAGACAGATAGACAGATAGGTAAATAGACAGACAGGTATCCAGATAGGTAGAGACACAGACAGGTAGATAGGTAGAGGCAGACAGGTAGAGAGACAGAGAGGTAGATAGGTAGAAATGTAGAGAGAACGAAATGCAGAGAGGTACAGACAGGTAAAGAGACAAACAGGTAGACAGGTATAAAGACAGACAGGTAGAGTGACAGGCAGGTAGACAGGTATAAAGACAGACAGGTACACAGGTATAAAGACAGACAGGTAGAGTGACAGGCAGGTAGACAGGTATAAAGACAGACAGGTAGAGTGACAGGCAGGTAGACAGGTATAAAGACAGACAGGTAGAGTGACAGGCAGGTAGACAGGTATAAAGACAGACAGGTCGAGTGACAGGCAGGTAGACAGGTATAAAGACAGACAGGTCGAGTGACAGGCAGGTAGACAGGTATAAAGACAGACAGGTCGAGTGACAAGCAGGTAGACAGGTATAAAGACAGACAGGTAGAGTGACAGGCAGGTAGATAAGTAGAGAGACAAACAGGTAAAGAGACAAACAGGTAGACTGACTCTGTCCCACTGTCTGTTCTTGTCCAGTAGGATGAGGACGAGTTTGGGATGCATTTGATATCCGTCCTCACTGAACGACAGGTTACGACCTTCAAACGTCACGTTCATCAAATACCTGAAGCACATACACATATACACACACACACACACACACACACACACACACACACACACACACACATCAGATATGTATAAGCACATGTATCTCATTTTTTGTTGCCTACATACAGTGTGTGTGTGTGTGTGTGTGTGTGTGTGTGTGTTGGTCTGTCCTCCTCTCAATGTTTCAGTTTCCACAGAAACACTTGGTCTTAAAATCACATGTACACAAAGACAAAGCCACAATCATTCACCTACTCAACAAACAAACAAACGCAGCCTGTGTGTGAATTCAACAGTCATGCGTCTTCCATTGTGTGTGTGTGTGTGTGTGTGTGTGTGTGTGTGTGTGTGTGTGTGTGTGTTTTGGGGGGGTTGGGGGGGTGGCGGCAGTAGGGAGACAATCAAAGCATATGTAATCCGTTGCCGCAGTAACCATAACTCCTGAGATGCTCAAGCCAATCTTCTGAGTTGCTATGGAAACCATAACCTTACAGAGAGAGACAGAGAGAGATTGAAACAGAGAGAGACAGAGCGAGTGCCAGAGAGACAAAGAGCATGAGACAGAGATAAGGGGAGAGAGACTGTGAGAGAGACAGACACAGAGAAAGAGACAGAGAGAGAGGCACAGAGAAAGAGACAGAGAGAGACACAGAGAAAAGACAGAGAGAGAGAGACACAGAGAAAAGACAGAGAGAGAGACACAGAGAAAAAGAGAAAGACACAAACAGACAAAGAGAACGAGACAGAGAGAGACACAGAGAAAAGACAGAGAGAGAGACACAGAGAAAAAGAGAAAGACACAAACAGACAAAGAGAACGAGACAGAGAGAGACAGACACAGAGAAAGAGACAGAGAGAGACACAGAGAAAAGACAGAGAGAGAGAGACAAAGAGAAAAGACAGAGAGAGAGGCACAGAGAAAGAGACAGAGAGAGACACAGAGAAAGAGACAGAGAGAGACACAGAGAAAAGACAGAGAGAGAGAGAGAGACACACAGAGAAAAGACAGAGAGAGAGAGACACAGAGAAAAAGAGAAAGACACAAACAGACAAAGAGAACGAGACAGAGAGCGAGAGACAGAGAAAAAGAGAGAGACATACAGACACAGAGAAAGAGACAGAGAGAGAGAGAGAGAGAGAGACACAGAAAAATGAGAGAGAGACACAGACAGACACAGAGAAAGAGAGAGAAACAGAAAAAGAAACAGAGAGAGAGAGAGAGATAGACACAGAAAAAGAGACAGAGAGAGAAAGAGACAGAGAGAGAGATAGACACAGAAAAAGAGACAGACAGAGAGAGAGACAGACACAGAAGAAGAGACAGAGATTTGATGTTTGTAGTTAAATAATGTTACAGAAAAAGGTAGACTAGAAAATATTAAACGTCTGCATTTAAAATATAGTTAATGTCACTAATATCTTGTTTAGTGTTCATAGCTAAATAAATAAATAATTACAGCAGTGTTTTAAGATTATTCCTCGTCTCACTGTATGAGATCGCAATAAACTCTGGGCTGAATTCTATAACAGACTGCAGGATAGCGTGCGTCCTCCATGTCAGATTATAAGAAATATATCCTATAAAACATGCATAAACATCCTCTAACAACAGACCTGCGATTAAAGACAATTTAATTCTCCTATGCCGGACAATCAAAGAATTCTTTTACGATGTGCGCCGTTTGTCTACAACAGTTAAATCACACCTAAAAGGCCTGCTTTAGTTAGAAAATGTCATATTTATCTGCATGAAAAACACTACTAACAAATTTCTGATGTTTTTTTCATGTTTTGTAAACAAATACACTAACACTGGCTTACAATAATTTCTGTTTGCTGTTCGTAACATAGTTCCAGTTTTGTGTAGAGCAGAAGAGTATGTCGATTGGAGCACGACCCCCCCCACACACACACACACGCACACACACACACACACACACATGCGTGCACACACACACACACACACTGTAATATATAGCAGGTTATATGCAGAGTGGCTCTGAGATCGATTACTGTGGAGTGTATCGATTGCTAAGGTGAACACTTAATACAGAAAATACACAGATGCAGCAGTTCTGAGTTCAACACACCACTGGGTCATCTCAGCTCCTGAATTAGTCACACACACACACACACACACACACACACACACACACACACACACACACACGTATACTGAGAGACCATTATGGACATACACACAAACAAACAATCTGAGTGTGTGCACCTGCGATTAGATGCATACTGCTGTAAAAGCAGAGTGTTTAGCGTGCTCACTTGTGTGTGTGTGTGTGTGTGTGTGTGTGTGTGTGTATGTGTGTGTGTGTGTGTGTGTGTGTGGTAGCTCGATGAGAAATGAGGACACACACCTATAATAAGCTTCTCTAATGGGAGAGAGTGGTGGCGTTTGGAGGGGGAGGCAAAACCCATTTATTTTCTTTCTTGACAAAAAGCAAAGAAGGTGTGTGTGTGTGTGTGTGTGTATGTGTGTGTGTGTGTGTGTGTGAGAGAGTTTTTATGTACATAAGAGTGTATGTGTGTGAGTTATATATATAGCAGTCCATTATGGTTGTGTATTGTGTGTGTGTGTGTTTTACTGCAGAAGTTCATTAGCATTTGTATGTGTATATATACTTGCATGTCTATTTGTGTGTGTGTGTGTGTGTGTGTGTGTGTGTGTGTGTACCTGAGCACTTCGTTAGTGTTTCCCGTGCTCTTCTTTTCTGGGGCTCCATGACACTCAGACTTCAGAAGTGTGTGAGGTCCACGATCCATCATCATGGATGAGGTTGCCGTGGCAATAACAGCCACAGCATCACGCACACGTGCCTCCAACCCATAATCCCACTCATCATACGACACACTGATCATACCTGAGAGAGAGAGAGAGCGACAAGCCATGCCACATGCACACACACACCCCACCAAAGCAGCTCTAAGGTTCATTCCAGACAAAATCCCCCCTCAAAGCTCCTCCACGGATTGTTTCTCACCAAACCTCCCCGAAGCATGTCAGTGTTCCACACCATTTCAACACAATATAAAACTCTCATTTGAAGTAATAATTGTGTTTCTTATCTACAAATTAATCTGACGTAATGAGCAGATCACCTGTAGGGAACTCTGGAGGAATGTGGTCAGCGTCCCCCGCCACCAGAGATGGTACGATCCAGGTGTATCCATATCCTGTGAGCCCGACAGAGTGCGCCACCTCGAAGATGATGTTGGCTTCCTCTTTGGTGGAGTAGAGCAGGATGACGGGACTCTGGAGCTTCTTCAGCTGGTTCTGGATTTTAGAGTCTCCATCGTCCACCGACATGTCCAACAGTAAAACCTCCTCCAGTTCCCAGCCCACAAAACTGTTCTCTATAGTGTTGCGGATCTGACAAAGTGCAAGACGAAAAATAACAAGACGGAACCGGAGTGAAAAACAATTATTAATTACAGGAATGTTTGTGGACAGTGGGAGGAAACCGGAGAACCCAAAGGAAACCTATGCGAATATGGGAAGAACAAGCAAGCACTTGATCTGGTCCAAGCTTTGCTCCTGATCTGATCAAAACTTTGCTCCTGATCTGATCAAAACCTTGCTCCTGATCTGGTCCAAGCCTTGCTCCTGATCTGGTCCAAGCTTTGCTCCTGATCTGGTCCAAGCTTTGCTCCTGATCTGATCAAAACTTTGCTCCTGATCTGATCAAAGCTTTGCTCATGATCTGATCAAAGCCTTGCTCCTTATCTGGTCAAAGCCTTGCTCTTTATCTGGTCAAAGCCTTGCTCCTGATCTGGTCAAAGCCTTGCTCCTGATCTGGTCAAAGCCTTGCTCCTGATCTGGTCCAAGCTTTGCTCCTGATCTGATCAAAACTTTGCTCCTGATCTGATCAAAACTTTGCTCCTGATCTGATCAAAACTTTGCTCCTGATCTGGTCCAAGCTTTGCTCCTGATCTGATCAAAACTTTGCTCCTGATCTGGTCCAAGCTTTGCTCCTGATCTGATCAAAACTTTGCTCCTGATCTGATCAAAACTTTGCTCCTGATCTGATCAAAACTTTGCTCCTGGTCTGACCAAAACTTTGCTCCTGATCTGGTCACAGCTCATTCTGCATTTTTAAAAAGTTTTAGCCTTATTTTTGGTGAAGTCAGAAGAGTAAATGGAAAATATTTTATGTATGAAATTGAAAGTTTTATTTTGACCATATTATTTTTTCTTTACCTTGGTGACAAAGTCCTGGTATCCGGGGTAGTAGGTGGTGACGATGGAGAAAATGTACCAATCATATTCCTCCATAATGTTCAACATCACTGAAGCCTGCTGCTCAATAGATGGACCAAACTGGAAAAACAGGGAGTTATCATCCTGCAGATGGAGAGAAACAAATAGAAATAGACAAAGAGAGAGAAAATGAGTCTGTTATTCTTCTTTCACCTCCCCATTTCTGGGTTTAGTGTTTCATTAGCAGTTACCTTGTTTCTGGGTTTAGTATTTCATTAGCAGTTACCTTGTTTCTGGGTTTAGTATTTCATTAGCAGTTACCTTGTTTCTGGGTTTAGTATTTCATTAGCAGTTACCTTGTTTCTGGGTTTAGTATTTCATTAGCAGTTACCTTGTTTCTGGGTTTAGTATTTCATTAGCAGTTACCTTGTTTC
>CM041003.1:694813-700103 GCA_022985145.1 Pangasius djambal | reverse complement strand
CATTAGCAGTTACCTTGTTTCTGGGTTTAGTGTTTCATTAGCAGTTACCTTGTTTCTGGGTTTAGTGTTTCATTAGCAGTTACCTTGTTTCTGGGTTTAGTGTTTCATTAGCAGTTACCTTGTTTCTGGGTTTAGTGTTTCATTAGCAGTTACCTTGTTTCTGGGTTTAGTATTTCATTAGCAGTTACCTTGTTTCTGGGTTTAGTGTTTCATTAGCAGAGATGTTCCAACCCCAAATGCCCCACATTCCACCTTAGTGCTAGTATATTTTAGATTCAGCATCCTTGCAGTAGATAGTTATTTTATAACGGTGCTTCCCCTACCAGCGCTTGCATTTTTAGCACTCGTGTGGCAGTGTATTTGTGTATGTGTGTGTGTGTGTGTGTGTGTGTAGATGCCATAGGTAGAGGACAAGCTATATTCATCAACAGTGTAATGTAGAGCAACACTGGCAGCGTCACAAGACCCAAAACACAAGTGAATACATCCACACAACCTAGTTTGGGGGAGAACTGTGTGTGTGTGTGTGTGTGTGTGTGTGTGTGTGTGTGTGTGTGTGAACTAGATAGACAAAAGGTGCATGAAAGCTGAGGCTTGGCAGCCATGAAAGGTCTGCCACCTGATCCAACCTGTACACCCCCTTACACGCACACACATGCACACACACACACACACACACACACACACACTACACACACACACTACACTACACTACAAATGACAAGGACTTTTGTGTTCATGCAGTTCTGTCAGTGTACTGGAACTAGTTCTCATTCATAATTGTTCCAGAACCTTCTGTGCCTTGTGTGTGTGTGTGTGTGTGTGTGTGTGTGTGTGTGTGTTGGAGTGATGAAGTGTTTGTACAGTCAGAGCACTACTTTAAATTTGCGACCGCATTCTCTACCGCAGCACAATTTATCCTCGGTCATTATATTCCCCCCATCTCTCACTTTCCATCTCTGTCTCTTTGTCTCACTCCCCTCCATTTTTACCTACTAATGCTTTTAAATTTGTTGTGTATAATCTCCGTCTCTCCTCCTCCTCCTCTCTGCCTCCCTCCATTCATCTCCCTCCCTCTATCTCTCTCTGTCTTATCTGTTCTGGCTGAATGGATGTAATTGAATTCTACTTTCCCTAACAGCAGTGTTAATGCACTGCACTATGCCGAATCTCCTTCAAGTAAAGGAACAAAAGATGAAAGAGCATTTAGCCTAACATAATTTCTGGGTTTAGTATTCCAGTCTCAGTGCTAGCGTTTCTGGGTTTAGTGTTTATGCAGCAGTCACTTTGTTTCTGGCTTTAGTAGTTCTGTAGCAGTGACGTTTCTGGGTTTAGTGTTTCAGTATCAGTCATGATGTTTCTGGGTTTAGTGTTTCTGAATCAGTGATGTTTCTGGGTTTAGTGTTTCTGTAGCTGTGATGTTTCTGGGTTTAGTGTTTCTGAATCAGTGATGTTTCTGGGTTTAGTGTTTCTGTAGCTGTGATGTTTCTGGGTTTAGTGTTTCTGAATCAGTGATGATGTTTCTGGGTTTAGTGTTTCTGAATCAGTGATGATGTTTCTGGGTTTAGTGTTTCTGTAGCAGTGATGTTTCTGGGTTTAGTGTTTCTGAATCAGTGATGTTTCTGGGTTTAGTGTTTCTGTAGCTGTGATGTTTCTGGGTTTAGTGTTTCTGTAGCAGTGACGTTTCTGGGTTTAGTGTTTCTGTAGCAGTGACGTTTCTGGGTTTAGTATTTCTGTAGCAGTGATGCTGTTTCTGGGTTTAGTATTTCTGTAGCAGTGACGCTTCTGGGTTTAGTGTTTCTGTAGCTGTGATGATGTTTCTGGCTTTAGTATTTCTGTAGCAGTGACGTTTCTGGGTTTAGTGTTTCTGTAGCAGTGATGCTGTTTCTGGGTTTAGTATTTCTGTAGCAGTGACGTTTCTGGGTTTAGTGTTTCTGTAGCTGTGATGATGTTTCTGGTTTTAGTGTTTCTGTAGCAGTGATGTTTCTGGTTTTAGTGTTTCTGTAGCAGTGATGTTTCTGGGTTTAGTGTTTCTGTAGCAGTGATGCTGTTTCTGGGTTTAGTGTTTCTGTAGCAGTGACGTTTCTGGGTTTAGTGTTTCTGTAGCAGTGATGCTGTTTCTGGGTTTAGTGTTTCTGTAGCAGTGACGTTTCTGGGATTAGTGTTTCTGTAGCTGTGACATTTCTGTGTTTAGTGTTTCTGTAGCAGTGACGTTTCTGGGTTTAGTGTTTCTGTAGCAGTGACGTTTCTGGGTTTAGTGTTTCTGTAGCAGTGATGCTGTTTCTGGGTTTAGTGTTTCTGTAGCAGTGACGTTTCTGGGATTAGTGTTTCTGTAGCTGTGACATTTCTGTGTTTAGTGTTTCTGTAGCTGTGATGATGTTTCTGGGTTTAGTGTTTCTGTAGCAGTGACTTTTTGGGTTTAGTGTTTCTGTAGCAGTGATGTTTCTGGGTTTAGTGTTTCTGTAGCAGTGATGTTTCTGGGTTTAGTGTTTCTGTAGTGTTGATGTTTCTGGGTTTAGTGTGGTTTTAGCAGTTAAGTCATTTCTGGGTTTATTATTTCTGCAGCAGATACATTGTTTCTGGATTTAGTATTTCTGTCCCTTCTTGCAATGCTAGTTATTTAGCAAGCTAATGCTAGTTTAGGTAACTAGTATCCAATTAATCCAATTAATTAAAAAAGTTGGAAAATAAATCTGAGCGTTGCACATGAGTATTACTTCTGTGTAAAAAATTGTACCTTGTCTAAGCTGAAAAGTCTCTCGCTCTCGCTCTCTTGCTCTCTCTAGTTAAAGCTTTATCTGTAATCCCCCACACACAGATGTGATTAATCGGGCACGTCCTAATTATTGCAGGCCTCATTCACTTAATTACATCAGAATCATTTAAATATCTGCTTGCTCACTCACTCACTCAGAGTCTGAGTGCTCTACAACTCTGTATAACACTGATGACTGTCTAAATATCCTGTTCACTTCCTGAGTCCAAAAACGTAGCCTAAATGATGCACTAATGAAATCCCACTGCAATAGGTTGGTGTATAAAGGATGTAGAATTTAAGATGATTGTTGTTAAAGCACAGGTAAGTAGGCTATCCTATTTGAATTGGTGTGTAATGTTTAATTTTATACGATAATTTTTCCCGCCATTCTTTTAAGAGGGGCCAAAAATTCTGAAAATTCTGGTAGAATAGTGCACTATGTACTGAATAGAGCCCAGTTTGAGACCCCTAGCTAGCCGTGTACAAGGAGCTATATCAGCATAATTATTTAATTACTGTAATCCCAAAATAGATGCAAAAGTTTAACACACACACTTATAAGCAGGGAAATTATGGGATAATGTCTTATCTATAAAACCCTCCCAGACCTAAAGAACCATCCTAGATAACCCACATAGACCAACAGAATCCTCCAAGACCTAGCAAACCACCTAGATTCAAGATTCAAGATTCAAAGAACTTTATTAATCCCAGGGGGAAATTTCTTTGCCATGTTACAATTGCTCTCAAGAAGAAAGAAAGAAAAGAAAGAAAGAAGAAAATAAAAATAAAATAAAAATAAAATAAATTTATACCTATAAATAGATAACCCACATAGACCAACAGAATCCTCCAAGACGTAACAAACCATCTTAGATAACCTTCCCAGATCTACAGAACCTTCCTAGATAATCATCGAAGACCTACAGAACCCTCCTAGATAGCCCTCAGAGACCAACGGAACCCTCCTTGATAATGCTGCCAGAACTATAGAACCCTCCTAGACATACAGTACCCTCTTAGAACTACAGAACCCTTCTAGACAAAAATATCAGCACTTACAAGAGAGACTTTCTCTCTCTTCTCTCCCTCTCTCTCTCTCTCACACACACACACACACACACACACACACACATGAACAGACACCCCATTTCCGCTCTCACACTGTGGCAACACATTGACACACCAGCTGTGCTACTCTGGCATCCATAACACATGTGCACGCACACACACACACACACACACACACACACACACACACACAGAGACACATACACAGAGTGTGCAGCATCATATTGATTTTTGAGGTTTTCTGCCAATAAATGCAGCTACCACCACTGCTTCACTGCAGTACACACACACACACACACACACACACACACACACACACACACGTCTCTATAATATACACATATTCAGGCTGGACAATGTGACCTTCACGCTGTAAGACTCCGATAAAGAGGTGTGAAGATTATTAACCTCGTCTCTTTCTCTCTATATATCTTTCAGCACTTCTCTCTCTCACTTCCTCGCTTGCCCGCTTGCTCGCTCTATCTCTCCACAGTCTCTCGCTCTCTCGCTCTCTCGCTCTTCTGCTGCTCTTTCCCTCCCTTCCCTCTTTTGCCCTCTCTCCGTGTCCGGCTTCATCTCTGAGCGGAATTATTAATTAAAAGAAATCAATTTCCGTCCTAAATATAACTATTATACCTGACATCATACAGTGACCCTCTGTGACATGCACACACACACACACACACACACACATTGAGTGTGCAGTATTACTCACACACTAATTTCTTACGCTAATGCACAGTGACAGAGCTCTACTGTACTGCTGTACTGGCACTGTCTCTTTCTCTCTCTCTCTCACACACACACACACACACACACACACGCAAACACGATCCTGTGTGTCTGGATTATTGGACTGAAGGTGAAAACTATTAAACATTATTAGCATATATTACCATATTTCAATATCAATATGTATAAGCTCCGTCCCAAACACTAGAATTCATGACTAGTTAGTATTCTTAGTAGAACAGTTCTGACCTTCTGCAAGAGTTCCTAAAAGTTCTCCTTCCAGCAAGTTTTTCTGCCCTTGCTGAACATGTGGGTGATGTCCTTCCTTTCTGGTTTTCCAGAACTTCTTCGACGCCACCCAAAATACATTCCCCATGGCCTCTCCAAAGTCTTCATATGCCTGGCTAGCTATCCACAGCCTCTCTTCTGAACCTGTAGTCCGCTGAGCCAACTACAGTAGCTTTTAAAGACCCTGTTCTTCTACTTTACATCATCCCTTACTTTTAGAGTCCACCACCTGGTTCTCAGGCTCTAACCATGACAGGCTACTCGGAATTTTTTAATATAATGTATTTGAGTTTCATGTCTCCTACCTCCTTCAGGATGTGTGTGAAGGTCACTCAGAGATAAGAGTTGAAATAATTCCAGCACTTCCCACCAAACCCTGGCTGCACGCTTGGGCTTGCTGGTTCTGACCGCCAGTTTACCCCACCATCTGATCCAACTCAC
>CM041003.1:682313-687313 GCA_022985145.1 Pangasius djambal | reverse complement strand
CAAAGTGTTAACCAAAAGCTGCTACAATGGCATTCTATATCCAGCACACCAGACAACTTGATATGGCATCTAACACATTTGGCGTCACCTGTGAGGACCACAATCAGCAACAAACTAAATCTATCATTATGGACTTTAAGCAACAACAGCGGCATTGATGGCTACGGCATCCAGAAGGAAAAGTAAGCTATACTGCAAATGCATGAATTTTGACTCTCTGCTTTCAGGTGCCATAGTCTGTGGTCCTTTTACAGCAAAAACAACTAACTGACATACTCACCAAAACACTTTTAATGCGCTTTGAATTATTTTTTAGTTAGAATTATATTTGCGAAAGATGACAATAGTTTTGGGTCAGTGAATTCAGTCAAAGATGCTTATAATTTAATCCATTTTCTGAACATGTGTCTGATATCGTACAACAGAACAAACTCTGAGATTAGCTTATCTTCTAATGCAGCCAGCAATTCTGCCATAGTGTGTTGTATAGTGGCTTTAGTTTCCATGACTACAGCGTAACCATAGATTTAGTTGTGGTCACTGTAGCAGTCCCTATAGCCATTGTTTCTTAAAGTCCCTAATATCCAGCCAACTGCAGTGGGGGAGCCGTGCCATTCATAAGCTACCTGTCATCTACATCACCAAGAACTCTACAGATGGCTCAAAGAACCTCCAGACAGCTGCATCTAAGCAAAAAATATCCTACTCGACAACAGTGTGGCACTAACTGACGGATGTTACCACATAGATGACTTAAAGATCTACACTTTTAAAAACAATTCCAAGTCCCAGCGTTTCTTCAGTGTTTAATCTGATCTGGATTCTGTAAATTCTGCTGCTGTAGTCATAAAGACTGTCCTGTTGTTCATCCCAGAACTCTTACTCACAAACTACTCAAACTACACATCCTGTACACACAATCATCACTGTTCGTCTTCACACTTCTACACCTGTATACTGCAATGATTTGGACTATCCGGTGTCACCCAGAAGAGGATGGGTTCCCTCAGGAGACTGGTTCCTCTAAATAGCACGTCCTGTGTAACTGTAACAAGATACAGCTTTCTGCAGTGACATCAGCGTTAGCAATGACAGCCACTAACCAAACAACGCAACCGCGAGGAAGAAACATCTTCATCTGCAATTGGTTTAACTTTTGTGTTACAGTCTGTGCTGTGTGAGGGTGTGTTTATGACTCATACCATTTCCACTAAAGATTCCAACACACACACACACACACACACACACACAATGAGATGCCAGACCCCCGAGGGCAGCACAGTTTCCCATCATGCAGTTCTGCAGTTCTGCTTCTCTATTAGACATGCTGAGATAAACTCCATCTGTGTGTGTGTGTGTGTGTGTGTGTGATACCTTAGCTGCCATGATCATGGACGATCCTCCCTTCACTCCGAGGATGGGTGTACGTGTTTGTGCGGAGATGAAGTCGAGGATTTGGGCGATGGCCTCCTGGTCCGTGTCGTCGCCGAACACAACTCCCTGAAGCCAGTGCTGAGTCATGAGATCACACACGCTCTTGATAATGCTGCTTGGGTCCGTCTCGTTCATCCGCACCACTTCGACGTTCCCTACCCCTTCGTTCACAAACCCATCGTTCCCTTGATCCCGCCACTCCTCTTTGTTATCCCTCGTTCCATATAGAGTCACTTCGCTCGAGTTTCCCACCAGGACCACAGCGATGGTGAGGCCCTGCAGCAGCTTCGACCCCACCCACTGCTTGGACCACGGCCGCTGCTCGAGACCCGGGTCAGGCCACACCCCTGGGATGTAATTGGTCACGCCCCCGGACCCTCGGTCCCGTCGTGATTGACAGCCAGGAGACGAAACCAGCAGAAGGAGAAGAAGTAGTAGGAATGTGTGAAGCGAAAATAAAAAAGGGCGGGGAAAACTGGGTAAAGGTGGGGTTAGTGATATGTGACACGCCCACTGTCCCAGAGGGGGCGGGGACAAACAGCAGCGACCATAAACAAGCATGGTGGAGGAGGAGTGAGAGACCTATGGAGACAGAGAGATCAAAGACAGAGGTTTAGTAAAATAAACAACACACACATGGAAAGAACCATAAGATAATATCGGCTGTTATGGATGATATAAATTCTCCCTAACGGACAGAGTATCACTCCTTGTCAGAGAAAGAGAGAGAGAGAGAGGGAGAGATGGAGAGAGAGTAAGACAGATAGCTCTTACTGGAGAAACGACTAAAGGATATGAGAGAATCCCTCACTCGCTCTTTTTCTCTCTCTGAATGAAAGATTGACATATATATAGAGAGAGAGACGTAAAGAGAGAGGTACAGAGAGAAGTAAAGAGAGAGAGAGAGAGAGAGACAAAGAGGGAGAGAAAGAGAAACATAAAGAGAGACATAGGGATGTAAAGAGAGACAGAGATGGAGGGATTTAGAGAGAAAGACAGAAAGAGAGAGACTGAGAGACAATGAGAGATACACAAAGAGGGAGAGATAGAGAAACAGACAGATGTATATACACAGAGAGAGAGAGAGAGACAGACAGAGAGAGAGACAGCAAAACAGAGGGATGTAAAGAGACAGAAACAGTGGTAAAGAGAGAGAAACCGCTTTCAATCACTATTTTTCGAGCAGCACTCAGTTTCCATGGCAACAGTTACAGTAGGCCTCTCCACACACACACACACACACACACACACACACACACACACACACAAACATGGCATAGGTGGACTGCTTATATACAGTACCGATTCATTAAACACATATGAAAGAAACTCGTCACTTCACACACGCACATACACACAGACGCACAAACACGCACACACACAGATGCACACACACACGCATGCACGCACACAGACGCACACACACGCACGCACACACACACACTATTAGGGGATATAAATGAAGGCCGGGAGAGCGAGTGTGTTATCTACTCTATCAATCTGATACTCTTTAGTATCTGAAGCTCACTGTGTGAAGATAACGGATACGAAACACAGCCTTTTGTTCAGATACGCAGCTCAAATCCCATTTTTTTTGGCATATCTGATTTTGTGACACATTAAAATTGAACGCCAACGGGATTAAAATCTCTTCACATTTTCGCCTCAGTCGCTGCGCGGCCTTCTTCTGAACGTCATCAGTTTGTCAGAAGAAAAAGAGCAGGAATGAAACCAGCATGATATTATTTATAATGTTTATGTATTCAAAGGCAAAATAAAAGTCCTAATGGAATGTTTAGGATGGGAAAGTCCTGTTCGGATGGGATTAGTTTATCCATGAGGTTTTTCCAGACACATGTAGTCGGCAAAAAAATGACTGACATGGTGGATTCGGACTAAAATCCCAGAGATACTCCGGGAATAACTACATTACACACCTCCACATGGAAAACTAATCCCGTCTGAATAGATCTGAATTTAAGTGTAATGAAACTTTTCTGTGGCTGAATCTCAGAGGCTTTTCTACTAGACACACAGTGCTCATTATGTAGGCTCTATAAAGCAGCTATGTCCATGTATAGTGAAGAGAAATGTTTATGACATTTATGATAAAGTGATGATAGATATTTATGTTAAGTCTGATGCCACCTGATGCTCCACACACACACACACACACACACACACAGTGGAGGTGCTCACTGTAGGGACTCTCTCTCTCTTTTCATCTCTTCTGTTCATTACTTCCTCCTCCTCCTTTATTTTTCTTTCTTTCCCTCTATCTCCTATTCTGCCACTCTTTCATTCCTTCTTTTTCGTATCTTTATTTTGCTTTTCTCAGACTATTTCTTTCTTTCTTTCTTTCTTTCTTTCTTTCTTTCTTTCCCTTTCATGCCGTTATCATTTCCAGCACTCTGTATTCCCCTCAGGAAATGGAACTCTAGTTATTATTCAAATGTATTCAAATGCAGCATTTTTACTAAATAAACTCAAGTGCAGTGTTTAAAGAAATTTGATTTCTCTAAATACATTTCCATGTACCTAGTTAACTCGCTAACTTTCTCCTCTCCTGCAGTACTCAGTATACAGTATATACATCTCCATGGTTACTATAGCAACCACTGTGGAACTGCGAGTACATACGACAGCCTCGGTCTGAATAAACCAATTTTGTAAATTATTTTGTGTATTATAGCAGTATTCTTAGTACAGCCCTCAAACACACACACACACACACACACACACACACACACACACACACACACACACGAAGCTTGACCCTGCAGCCCTGTGGAGGCAGGAAGGACAATTTGCTATTCTCAGGCGGCCAATCACATGGCAGAAATTAGCATATTCAAAAGCTCACTGGTTCATTCGTGTACAGAGGGAAATAATGCAGTCTGGTTTTTGATTCCACCTTTTCTTTCCCTCTCCCAATACACAATGCATTTCTCTTTCTGCCTCTCTCTCCTGTCTCTCTCTCTCTCTCACACACACACACACACACACTCACACGCACACACACACACCGTGCAAAACAATATCATCAACACATAGAGAAGTGTACCAATGAGTCAATATCTGGTGTTAATAGTTAAGGGACAGTCAGAATTAACAGAGAGAGAGAGGGGGGGGGGAAGGAGAGAGAGGGAGAGAGAGGGAGGGAGAAAGGGAATGAGGGAGGGAGAGGGAGGGAGAGAGAGAGTGAGGGAGGGAGAGAGGGAGTGAGGGAGGGAGAGAGAGAGTGAGGGAGGGAGAGAGGGAGTGAGGGAATGAGAGAGGGAGTCAGACAGAGACTAGAAGACACCTATTTTCTCATAGTGCACTCAGACAATTACAGCAATTCATCACAACAACAACTACAGTAATATGTAATCAAGAGGTTAATTTGCATACACTATGAATATGCAAATGAGTCGCTGTTGAGAGTTAATTCCTAAACATATACGGATCTCTAAAACAGAGCATATCATTTCATACTTCTACAATGCTCTGTCCTGCAGCTACACTACATTTAGTTTTTCTGTCCACCCACCGTCACACACACACACACACACACACACACACAC
>CM041003.1:653354-669477 GCA_022985145.1 Pangasius djambal | reverse complement strand
ATCTGACTTTAAACAAGGTTAAAAAGGTAAGTTTAAGATTAAGTGACATGAAACAGTTAACCTGGTAGGCCACTAACTTGCTTGAAGTAGAACTAGAAGGTGAACATGTTAGACTCGCTGTTCATGTGGGTAAAGCTGTTGCCTGGCAACTGGGAAATATGGACGCCATCCATAACCTAGCTAATGACTGGGGCTAATGAATTTAAACACACAGTCATTAAGATTTTGTTTAAATAGACAGTGACATGTAAACAAGACAGAACAGTCCAGAACATCAACATTGCTAATTAATAAGAAAGAACTAAAATTACAGTTGTATCACGACTTGTCAGTTTATTTACGTGGAATTTTTCTGTAAAAACGGTGACACATGGCTGTACTTGAACACAGCATTGCTTGGCGAGATGTGTTTTGAGTGAGCAGTCTAAATGTGTTTAACAGCAAAAACATTAGTTAGTTAGTTCAGTTAGTGACGACGCTGAAGGACATAACGTGACGCCTAAACAAGTTCCTTTTTTTTTTTGCTCATAAATGACACAGGTGCATACGTTCAGCTCCGTACTCCCAATACACGCCAGATATGATAGTGTTTTTTTAAAGAGCACTTTCTCTAAGGTGGCTGCGTCCCATTGTATTGATCAATACAAGACATATAGTGCACTACACAGAGTGTATAAGGGGGCATTTCGTACCCTATGTAGTGCGCTGTATTGTCTGTAAAGAGACCTACTCCAAACAGCTTCCTACTGGATATACAGTATACTGTAAGCGCACTACACAGGGTGTAAAGGCAGCTTTTACGCACTACATAATATCCAGTAGGGAGACATCTAGGGATTAGGGTATGAAATTGTGCACTATAGAGCACTAATATAGGGAATAAATGCCCTAATACCCTATGTAGGGCACTAATCTGATACTAGACACGCTGGAAAGAACATGAATGAGATAATGATACTCCCTAGATAATGCACTTCATGTCCATTCAGGAGTCATTTGGGATTGAGCCCTTTGTTCCCTATACTGTATAAGTCCACTACATAGGGTGTAGAAGATATATCATAGCCTGAAATATGAAATGCTACATATAGAGTGAAAGCAACTATAGTGCACTTTAATCCGGTACTGTATACCCTATGACCTTATATAGGATGAGTGGACCCTATATAGTGCACTATTTGTCCAGCGGAGCTTCAGTGTCCTATATGTAACATGTTAAGTGCATTATATAGTGTGTAAGAGCAGTTATAGGTGGCTAAACTCATATAATTCACTATGTAGGGTGCAGGAGCTGTTATTAATACCCTATGTAGGGCACTATAGTGACACACACTTATAGAAAGAGCATAGATGAGGTAATGATACACCACATGTAGTGCACTCAGGAGTGTAAAAAAAATAAATAAATGCACTACATAGGGTGAGAGATAATGACACACTGTGTAGTGTATATACACACACACACACACACACACACACACAGAGAGAACCTGAATGAGATAATGATACACTCTTTCTTCCTGCCATTGTGTTGCACACTCAAGCATACACACACACACACACACACACACACACACACACACACACATTCAGATAAACTGAATGAGATGAGACCCTCCACATCTGGACATTGTGTGTTAATGAGCGTATAAATCAGCAAAACTAACACACACACACACACACACACACACACACACAAACACACACACAAACACTTACCTGTCATTAAAATCCAGAGTGGTGGAGGGGAGAGACGAAAGAAGAGAAAAATCAATCGCCCCGTTTCTCATCCAACATGGTCTGAGAGACAGACACTTAATGAGTGGGGAGAGAGAGAGAGAGAGAGAGAGAGAGAGAGAGAAGGATGGACAGTCAGAGAGAAACAGAGAGAGAGGAATGGAGAGAGAGAGACAGACAGAGAGAGAGAGAGCAAGGGATGGAGAGAGAGAGAGACAGACTGAGTGTCAGGCCATGAGATGGAACGACAGAACACCTCCAAGCTGGGTGAAGAAGAAGAATAGAGCGAAGACTCCAGCTCTGTCCGTTTTGTCGTTTATTGCTCCGGATGGAGGGATGAACAGAGATATAGAGAGGGAGATCCCAACCACACACACACACACATACACATACACACACCGATACACAGACAGCTGCCTGGCTCTGTATTGCTACCTGTTAAACACAGACTAACACACACACACTCACACACACACACACACTCACACACACACACACACACACTGCAACCCTCGCCTTCTAGCTAACGCTAAGCGCTACCACTGCCTTCTCTCTCTCTCTCTCTCTCTCTCTCTCTCTCTCTCTCTCACCAGAGGATGGATGGATGGTGAGAGGGAGGGAGCGAGGGATGACTACAGCACCGGCAGTGCATTAGTATTCAGTGGGAGAGAATAAAGGGGGACCACGCCGGAGAAGTGAAGGATGCAGGGAGAGAAAGTGAAAGACTGTGGCTCCCTCTGCTGTTCCAACACTGTTCACTCCAAACTGAGGCTGAGTTTCATACACTTTTTAGAGCACTTATATAACAAATGGGGCACTGAACCCTCAACGACCCTGTGCTGGACATATAGGGCACTACCTAGTGTGTAGAAGTCATTATTCATACACTTAGTAGTGCACTTATATAGCAAATAGGGATTTGACCCCAAATGGCTCCTTTTTGGACATATAGTGCACTACCTAGGGTGTAGAACCCCATTTTATGCACTATGTAGTGTACTTATACAGGGAACAGGGATCTGGCCCCCAAATACCACTATATTAAACATACAGTGCATTACATAGTGTGTAGAAAACATTATTTCATACACTTTAAAGTGCACTTATATATTATATAGTGATCTGACTATATTAGACATACAGTATTGTGCACTACATAAAGTCATAATTTCATACCCTATGTAGTGTGCTTATATAGATAATAAGCATGTGACTCGCAAATGGCTCCATTTTGGACATATAGTGCACTTCATAGGGTGTAGGACCCCTTATTTATACACTATGTAGAGCACTTAATTAACGAATAGTGCAGTGAAGAGGAATCTGAGGCTCTCACAGGCACAGACTCACCCAAACTGGACAGCTGAAGACTGGAAAAGGACCAGGTGATTTTGTTTTCTAATTTTCAGCTGTCCAGTTTTAGTGAGTCTGTGCCCATGATAGCCTCAAATTCCTGTTCTTGGCTGACAGGAGAGGAACCTGATGTGGGCTTAGTAACTCATCCAAATCTAAGTTTGATGTTTTGTGCATGCTGAGATGCTTTTCTGCTCACCATGGTTGTAAAGAGTGATTATTTGAGTTATTATATCCTTCCTGGCAGCTCGATCCATGTTCTGGCCATTTTCCTCTGAGCTCTCGCATCAACAAGGTGTTTCCACCCACAGACTTGTCACTCACTCAGTGTTTTTTGTTTTTCACACCATTCTGTGTAAACTCTAGAGACTGTTCTGTGTGAAATTCCCAGGAGATCAGCAGTTTCTGAGAAACTCAAACTAGCCTATCTGGCACCACCTTCCAGAAAACCTTGTCTGAAAAACTGCCTTCATAAGGTCCTGTCACATTCAACCCAGGGACATAAATATGTCCTATTCGACTGTGCCACACCACTGCAAACCACTCAAGATCATAAAGGGTTGGACACATGTTTCAGAGGGTGGTCCCTGAGAACTCACATGACTGAGATCTACTCACTTATGTGCTGCTTGTGAGTAGTTTTTAATCTATGGCACAATAGCTAGAATCAAGTGACAGCAATAAGTCATTAATCAGTTTTAGAAGAGCCAACTCTGTGATATGACGCACACTAAAACCTGACTGAAACTTCTCCAGAATGTCATTTTCGCATAAGTGTGAAGACAGCTGGGAGTAGACCATGTTCTCTAAAACCTTCGATAGAAACGGCAATTTCGAGAAGCTTTCATTTAAATGCTGTAAATGTACAACCAGTTACCCTTGAAACCTGATAGATAGGACTAAGGACTAAGGACACTTAGCAGCATGTAGAAAATATCGGACCATTGCACAATATGACAGTGAGGGAGGCTGAGGTTAGCACCAGCAGAGGGTACCATCCTCATGAGTCTTTAGCTAGGAGACCACGGCCAGCTCCTCACCCAGAACAAGTTCCTCATGGACTAACAAAGTTCTTACAATATCACAGAGAAATCCAACACCACCCTGAGCAGGATAAAGACCTCACTGAATTCATATGAATTCTATGCGCTGTTCTCAGAAGGGTAAAACTGATACGGCGGTTTGTGTGTATTAGGCAATGAGCCATCAGGTAAGAAAAACTTACCTTACACTGGCAGAGCATGTGATTGTGTGTTTGTTTTGAATATTTACTTGGCATCAGTTGCATGTCTATGTTTTAGACATCGGGTTATGTATAAACTAAGTATTTTTTGTATATATTTCTGTAAACTTGCTTTGTGTCCACTGTTAAAAGTGCTATAGAAACAAAATTGAATTGAAGTATTTGCAGAATATTTTATTTGTTCCTAGTGTAAAATCATTATCCACATAATTACATAATTTTATTAATGTGTCTCTGTTCCTCTATACAGTAGTTCCTGATATTCAAAATGACTAATTAAGTCTATATGAATTGTATATTAGTATTAGACCTCTTTGAGGAGCGATTTGACTCAAAACTTATTCCAAGTGTGCCATGCCTCTGCTTAGCATATTGCTTTATTTTTGTGTTTAAATCTTGCATGTCTCTCTCTATCTTGATATCAGCAACATGGAATTTCACACTGAGGAGTGGACCAGTGATGAGAAAAGTGATAACTCAGATTTAACAGACACAGAGGCAGAGGCGACAGATGAAGAAGTGAGATGTTCATTTATTGCCATGCACCATAACAACATAGTTATAAGAATACATTTGTGAACCCTTTGTAATTACCAGGGTTTGATTGCATTGATTACTCATAAAATGCACTCTGATCTTCATCTAAGTCACAATTAGAGATAAACACAATTTGACTAGACTAATAACATACCACGAAGGAAACCATTGTTGTCCAAAAAAACATTGTGTCTCATCTCAAGTTTGCCAAAAGCCACTTGGAGGTTCAACACTTCTGGGAAAAGGTTCTGAGGACAGAGCAAAATTTAAACTTTTTAGCAAAAAATGCACAATGCTATATTTGGAGGAAAAAACTCATGCCAACTGTGAAGCATGGTGTTGGGAGCATCAGGGTTTGGAGCTGCTTTGCTGCCTCAGGGTCTGGACACATTGCAATCATTGAGACAACAATGAATTCAAAACAGTATCAAGACATTTTACAGGAGAATGTCAGGGCAATGAGGACAATGACCCAAACCACACACGTAATTCAACTAAAGAATGATTGAAAAAGGAGAAAGTTCAGTTTTTGGAATGACCATGTCCTGACCTTTTCCTAACAGAGATGCTGTGGCATGACCTGAAGAGGGCTGTTCAATCAAGACAACCCAAAAATACTGATGAGCTGAAGCAGTTTTATTGGGGGAATGATCCAAAATTCCTCTTCATCATGGTGCCAGTCTTATTAACAGCTACAGGAACCAATTGGTGGAGGTTGTTTGCTGCTAAATTCAAGGGTTTACTTACTTTTTCCAGCCTGCACTGTGAATGATTATTCCTTGTGCTCAATAAAGACTAGAAAGGTTTGTGCGTTATTAGTTTAGTCAGATTGTGTTTGTCTATAACTGTGACACATGAAGGTCAGACCACTTTTTATGAATAACCAATGCCAATCTTTTAACTGTAAGATATAAGAACTGATACAATAGTAAAAGAAGGATGGACTACAAAACACAGACCTCTACTTTTATGCCAGTATTTTCATAACTTTCTGTTTAATTCTAATGTTGCTACACGATATGACCAAAAGTATGTGCACCCTTGAGTATCACACACATGTGTTTCTTCTCCAAACTGTTAGCACGCAGTTGTACAGAGCGTCTCTGTGTGCTGTAGAATTACAGTTTCCCTTCTCTGGAGCTAAGAGGCCCAAACCTGCTCCAGCATGACGACGCCCCTGTGCACAAAGCGAGCTCCATGAAGACATGGTGTGTGAAGGTTGGAGTGGAAGAACTCGAGTGTCCTGCACAGAGCCCTGACCTCAACCCCACTGAACACCTTTGGGATGACCTGGAACACCGACTGCACCCCAGACCTCCTCGACATCCCAACATCAGCACCTGACCTCACTAATGCTCTTGTAGCTGAATGAACACAAACCCCCACAGCCGCGCTCCAACATCTAGTGGAAAGACTTCGCTGAAGAGTGGAGCTCATTATAACAGCAAACACAGGGGAATAAATCTGGAATGTGACGTTCAACAAGCACATATGAGTGTGATGGTCAGGGGTGCACATACTTTTAGCCATAGTCATTATTTTTGTCCCCTGACTTTAAAATAAAACAGAAACCCCAACCAAATACTAAATACAAACAAGTGACTAAAATATTTTATCTGTGACAAACAAGAACAAGCAACTGATCTGAAAGCACAGGGTGAGTCGCCATTTAATACATTGCAGTATACGGCGTATATTTACAGTCTTTCCATTTATTTTACAAAACTTGTTAATATGCTTATGTTCCTATTTAGCCAGACAAATTAATTGATTTGTTTGATGTTTTGCTGTCATTTCCATAATTAAAGTGTAAAGACCATTTTTTTAGTCAAGGTACAAAATGTACATGCTATATTTTGTATAATAGCTGAATGATATTTGCTAATACACTCAGCTGGTTGCTTTTAAATACAAACATTTCTACAGATTCTATAGCAGTTAAATATCCGTCTTGTCCACTGACACACACTAGTGCTTTTTGTTTTTGTTTTTTTTGGTAAAATTCGTTTTTTTCTCTCTGCATGCTATAATACCATGTTAGTGATGTTGATAACTCTGGAGTATAATATGTAGCTGTAACTGTGTAGTTGTATTTCAGATTTAGACCCCTCCAGATAAGCAGCCACAGAAACAAAAAGAATGTAAGATATTTATATTAAGATATTAAAAATACAAAGTCTAATCTTGCATTATAAAAATCTAAAAGCCTACCTGAAGCAAGACACTGATCAGAACTGAAGCATAATACTGTTGATAGACATCATATGCTGATGAACTGATGTTAATTATACACACGTTTCACTCTGCACTCAGCAAACATACCAACATCTAGATTTTATCATTTTAACTAAAAAAATTTAATATGGAATAAAAAATATTCTCAATGAATTTCAATCAAGTTTTCATTCATTTTTTCTTTTTTCCTTCCTTCTTGAACAAAACATTTACAAATCGATCTACAGCTCTGCCTGGTCCTGTTCTTTCTGACTCTATTTTTGCACATCCCTCTTCAAATCCTTCTTTTTTTGCCTCTTTAACTTCTTCATCAAGTTTAGCATAAAACTCTTTCTCTGCCTGTTTCCTGGCTGCGTCTTCTGTCTCTCTCTTCAGGTTCTCCTTCTCTTTTTTGTGTTGCTCTTGAATGAAGGCAAGATTTCTCTCCTTCTCCTCATTGTGTTTTCTTTCTTCTTCTTCTTTCTCCTTTCTGAAATCTTCCTGTTGTTTCCATAGTTTCTCTTCCATTTCCTTTTTATGTTGTTCATCTTTTTCCTTTCTTTCTCTCTCCTCTTTCTCTCTTTGTGCCTTTAGTTGTTCTTCCATCATTCTTATCTTGTCATTGTAATCATTTTCTATTCTTTTCTTTTCTTGTTCTTCTTTCTCTTTTCTTTCCTTTTCTTTTAAATCTCTCTCCTCTTTTTCTTTCTGTCTTTCCCACTCATATTGCCTTTGCTTCCTAATCTGCTCTAAACTCCACGTTTCCTCCCTAGCAGCGATTCTTCTCTTCCAGTCATCCTGCTGACGTTTTTTCATCTCCTCCTCTTCCCTCATCCTCCGCTCCCACTCTCGCTGTTGAGATAACTGAAGGTCTTGTAGTTCCTTCTTTTTACTTTCCTCTGCATCCTTTATTTTCTCCTCTAAATCCCTTCTTCTCCTGTCTTCCTCTGCTACCTTCTGTTCATACTCCTTTTGTAGTTTCTTTAATTCTTCTTCTTTATTATTTTTCATCTCTTCCTTTTCTCTTTTAAACTTCTCTTTCTCCTCTCTCTGTTGCTCCTTCCATTCTTGTTCTCTCCTCTTTCTTTCCTCCTCCTCCTGATCTCGCCGTTTTTGATCATCCTCTCTTTGTCTCTCCCACTGTTTTCTGTTCTCCTCTCTCTCTCTGTTTATTTCTTGCATCCATTTCTTCATCTTTGAGTCATCTTCTTCTCTTCTCCTCCTGAAGTCTTCTCTTACCTGTTGTTCCCTTTCTGACATTTCTCTTTTTATTTGCTCTTCTTTCTGTTTAAATTCTTCTTCTTTCCTTCTCACTTCTTCCTCTTGTCTTTCTTTTTGGTTCTGCATCTCTGTCCTCATTTTCTCCATTTCAGCTTCATGTTTGGCTTTCAGTTCTTCTTTCTCTCTCTCTATCTGCTCCTCTCTCTCTTTCAGTATTCTCTCCTTTTCTTCTTCTAGAGCTTCCTCTGCCTGCTGGAACATCTCATTAGTGTAGCAGCTTCCTCCATTCACCTTCACCATCGAGTAGATTTTATCCAGAAGAGTCAGGACCTGGGTGTTGCTGGATTTATCATTGTTGTTGAGCACGTGGTATCTTTTACCGCAGGTTAACAGAAGTGTGTTTAATTCTGTCCCAGCAGTTTCCACATACTGTTCAATTGTAGTTCGTTTAAGTTCATCACCCCTGGTGAAGAGCACGATAGTGTACATGCTGGATTTTTTACCAAAAGTCTTTTCAATGATTTCCACTGCCGCTCTCTCCTCCTCTGTGAAGCGTTGTCCTATTTTCAGCACCAGCAGGAACACGTGAGGACCAGGTGCTGCCATGGAGATGCATTTAATAATCTCTTTCTTGGTTTCATCATTATCAGTTTTTGTGTCAAACAGTCCTGGAGTGTCAATCACAGCAATCTGTCTTCCATTGATTTCTACTGTCTCTTTCTGACACACAGTGGTAACTGATTGAGCTGACATCACTTCTTTAAATACTTCTTTCCCCAGAATGGTGTTTCCTGTTGCACTCTTCCCAGCTCCAGTCTTCCCCAACAGCACAATCCTGAGCGTGTCAGGGCTTTTTGATAAATCTGTACAAACGAGAAAAGTCCTTGATCTTTATAAGAGTCTATGAATAAACATGTTATAGCCATTATAAAATAATGTCATAGGTGCTGTCCTATATTATATTATATATGATATTATAAAATAATTGTTATGGGTGTTTATCTAATTTGAACTGTTAGAAAATAAAATTACATCTGCAGATTTAATTATGGTTGACATGCTAATGATCATGTTTCAAAATAGTGCTTGTTCATAAACACACAGTTTCTGATTAATGCAAATAACAACTGCCCTTTTCCTTCTAAAGACAGCAATCAGACTGATAAATGCTTTGAGAATTATTTTAAACTAAATGCTTTACCCTGTGTTTGATTGCTGTTTCTCATTTGTTGTTGCAGTTTTTCAATTTCTCTTTTGTACTGCAGCTGTGTTTCAACCTGTGCATCAGTGTACATGGCCATGGTGTACTGATAACCACTGTTCTCTTTCAGAAGATCCTTCACACACGTAAACAGCTTTTCTGCATTTGTTCTGCTGCTGTAGAATTCAGATCGTCCTCCACATGCCTTTATCACAGACTGAAGAGTTTCATCTAACTGTTTCTTCTGGGACTGCTGGTTGATGAGGAAGATGGTGTGGTCATTAACTCTAGAGCTGAAGATCCTCTGAAACATCTCTATTTCTGCTTTATCTTCATCAATGAGAGGACCTTCAGGAACGATGATGAAGAAAGCATGAACTCCAGGATCGCAGACGGAGACACAGTGTAGAGTCTGACGCATCACTTCCTGTTCTGAGAGCTGAGCCTTGTAGAGAGAGGGCATCTCCACCAGCGTGACCAGGTGTCCACTAACTTCTCCCTGCTTTACACACATCCAGCTGGACTCTGTCTGGACCTGTGAGGCCTTTTTACCCAATAAAACTTTAGATACTGAGGCTTTTACTTCTTCCTTCCCCAGCAGCACCAGTTTCAAATGTGGAGTCTGTTTTGATTCTACAATTAAACAGAGAGATAAATAAGTAAATAAATAACTAAATAAAATTATTATGTTGACATAATCAGTATATTGAGATGTGTACTGAATAAATAAATTACAAACTATACAAAAACCCCACAAAGTTACTTATTATAAAACTTGACCTGTAACAGCTAAGTAATTAATATACAGTGCTATGAAAAGTGTTTGCCCTTTTTCCTGTTTTCTGCTATTTTTGCATATTGGTCACACTTAATTCTTTTAGACCTTCAAATAATGTTTTATACGACAAACTGAGTAAACACAAAAACAGTTTTTAAACAATCATTTCATTTACTAAGGGAAACAGTTATCCAACACCAACTGACCCTTTGTGAAAAAGTAATTTAAGTTACTCAGTCAACCAGTTAATGAAATGTAAACGATAACTGGGTTCATTTAGACAATTAGACGAGAAACACCCAGGCTTGATTACTGCTAGGGTTGCCAGGGAGAAATAAGGGATGAATATTGAAATACTGGAGTATATTTAAATATATTTATGAATTATAATAAATAGGGTATACTGATATGACTATTCATTTACATTTATCATATTTATGAATTATGAAATTAATAATCTTAGCTAATCCAAATCAACAGTGCTGTTATATAAACTGAAATAAATGAGCATTCTGAGTTAGAAGATTGGAAATAAATCTCCTCCAGACAAAATACAGATGAAAGAAAAAGAGCCATCCTGCACATCACGGAGACACAGATAGCAGAGCCAGTGCTAATCGATATCTAGATTCCAGTGGACAGTGAATAAGGGGAAACCTAAATCCGAACCACCTATATGGGTTTCAAATGTTTAGTGATTTTAGTGTCAGTTTGACGTACGTTTTTATAATAAGTTGAGTGGAGATGCAAATCTTGATCCCATTAAAATATATGACAAAAATATTCCCATTAACTGCCATATTATTTGTCCATCCAGTTGGAATATTGCTGGTATGCAACATCACTATAATTTCAATTTCATCAATATTTGAGATTTATTTAAGAAGGATCCACCCATGTAGGGCATTATGGGATGAGACTTTGGCAAATATTAATTCATTTTGGTCGTGACTTATTGTATTCATTCTTTAATTTACATATTAATTTTTGCTCATTTTAATAAAGACAGTTGTGGTTGTGAAGGCCTGGTCCAGTGCCACTTGTGAATGGAGGGCGGAGACTTGAAGACAGTGTGTAATTAACAAAGCTCTTTTTTTATACACTGTTTCTTGTAGTGAGGTGCAATGTGCGGAACAGTGAGAAAGCTGAATGCCAGAAAGAGAGGGAGAAGCTGACAGAGTCTTTACCTGTGTGCAGAATGTGCTTTAGTTGCTTATTACTCATTTCCTGAGTTTGAAGACTCATGTTAATAAACACAGTGGGGGAAAAAGAAGGGGTTCAAAAAGAGCCTGGATCAGTGATTGGTCAGTGGGCACAATGTTGATTGGTGATGGATCGGTGATAAGAAATCGCTGATCACAAACGTGTTCTCAAAAAAGCCACTAGAATTATCACTAGGCTCTTTTGGGAAAACACATTTCACACCTATCTCCAGGGTCCTCAGTTCCTCCACATACACTGGGGTCTGGGCAGTCAATAATTTGGAAGTTGACTGCATATTAATTTGCACACTGGAAAAAAAAATAGGATAATTTGTAATTGGGTGGTGGGTACTTACCACTGTGAGGCTTCTTTATCAACTTTATTCCAAAGTCTTTAATTTTCTTCCATTTGTTTTTTGCGTGTTCCAGTTGACCTACATTTTGCTCAGACAGGTTTTGGCCTTCTGCAGAATCAGCATCTTCATATATCTCACAATGAAGGCTTCCTTTATTCTCCTTGACCATCTCTTCCATCATCCCCACAAGTTTGTCGTGGCTGCATCCACTGAACTCTAAATGTCTGTAATTACATTCAGCAATGATCTTCTGTATGACATTTTCCTCATCCTGGTCTACACTGGTGCCGATTTCTATGTTTTTGGCGGTTATTACCATGGTGTATTTATGGGCCTCATCAGACAGAGATGAGAGAATTTTATCCACTCTTCTTTTGTCTGCTTCACTGAAACTTTCCGGCTGTACAGCAAGCATTATGACATGAGGTCCAGGAGCCGATAGAGATACACACTCTTTAAGACACAGTGTGAGCTGATGATGTGAGAGGGTGTGGTCAAACAGATGAGGTGCATTGATGATGTTGATGTATCTTCCCATCACATGTCCTCTAACTCTCTCACACTGAAGCGTTACTGAATGTAGAGGATCTTCAGTCTCAAACGCAGATCTGCCCAGGATGAAGTTTCCCACACTGCTGGTGTCTGAGAGACTTTTTCCCAACAGAATGATTCTCAGCTCAGACACTGCAAAAGAAGAGACACATTCAGAGCTACTAGTGTATGTACTAGGGGTGTGATCCAATGCCATTATCTGTATTTGTATCTGTTTAGTGCTCAAAATATTCATATCTGGTTTTGTATTTGGATTTAAACTGAAAGTTGGTGTGGTCTATACTGGAAGTTTTTTATGCCATTTTTATTCACAAATGATAACATTATTTTTTAAATGTTAAAAACAAATTATTAAAAAATTTATTATAGAACTTTCAACTATTTAACTATTGAAGCTGATGTCCTGTGGAACTTTCTGGCGAGTTTTCTATCTTCTATCTAATGTCACTGAATAAAATATTAACATATACAGTATGTCACAAAAGTGAGTACACCCCTCACATTTCAGCAACCATTTTAGTATATCATCTTCTCAACGGACAATACTATAGAAATGAAATTTGGATATATTTTAGAGTAGTCAATGTGCTGCTTGTATAGCAGTATAGATTTACTGTCCTCTGAAAATAACTTAACATACAGCCATTATTGTCTAAATAACTGGCAACAAAAGTGAGTAGACATAAGTGATAACAGCTGTACGTCATTTAACCATGCAAAGTCACATGTCCTATTCATCATGTTCATGTTTTTGTCTGCTTGACAGGACCACACAAAATTGTGTATCTTGTATTAGAGCAGTTAAAATTTGGTGCTTTGAGTACAATTCTCTCATACTGACCACTGCATGTTGAACATGGTGCCTCATGGCAAAGAACTCTCTGAGGATTTCAGAAGTAGAATTGTTGCTCTCCACAAAGGTGGCCTATGCTATAAGAAGATCGGTAACACCCTGAAACTGAGTTACAGTACAGTGGCCAGGGTCATACAGAGGTTTTCCAAGACGGATTCCACTCGGAACAGGCCTCGCAAGGGTCGATCGAAGAAGTTGAGTCCTCGTGCTGTGCGTCTGGTGCAGAAGTTGGCTTCAGAAAACAGATGCATGAGTGCTACCAGCATTGCTTTAGAGGTTGCAGAAGTGGAAGGTCAGCTTGTCAGTGCTCAGACCATACGCTGCACACTGCTACAAGTCGGTTTGTATGGCCGTCGTCCCAGAAGGAAGCCTGGCATCCTCAAGCGGAAGGTGGAGAAGTGCCATGTGTCTAACATCCAGCAGCTCCGTGATGTCATTATGGAGGAGTGGAAGAGGATCCCAGTAACAACCTGTGCAGCTCTGGTGAAGTCCATGCCCAGGAGGATTAAGGCAGCGGTAGACAACAATGGTGCTCACAAAAAATATTGACACTTTGGACACAGTTTTGACATGTTCACTTAGGGTGTACTCACCTTTGTTGCCAGTTATTTAGACAATAATGGCTGTATGTTAAGTTATTTTTAGAGGAAAGTAAATCTATACAGCTATACAAGCAGCACATTGACTACTCTAAAATATAACCAAATTTCATTTCTATAGTATTATCCCTTGAGAAGATATACTAAAATGGTTGCTGAAATGTGAGGGGTGTACTCACTTTTGTGAGATACTGTAAGTATTAACATAAAACTATGTTTCAAAACAGTACGTTCTTTCCCAAATCGGGAAACTGTTATTTACAGTTGACAACAATAGCCATCTAATAATGTTTTTTATCAGATTTACTTCAGTGTTTTGGTTTGTTATGTTCCAGAAATATCTGAAAAGTTCTATGGACATGCTATCAGATTCTTCTATAAATCTAGATGCACTTCTGGAGTCCTTTAGGAAGTATTTCATTATAATGAACAAATGATTTTCCAGGAAGATTTTCAAGAATTTTTTTAAGAACAATGAAAAGGATTTGCTAAGAGCTTACAAATTAATATTCTTAAAATGAATTAAATGATTATTTGTGGAGAGGCCAGCAGAGAGATGCTGCTCTGTGCACAGCACGTGGTCTTCATGGGTGATATGGAGCCACAGGTCTATAAATAAAAGCATTTCTATTGTTTGTACAGAAATATGGCTGAAGTATGGTTTTACTTTGGATCTCAGTCAGGCAGCGTTTCGTCTCCAATTCATACAATGTTAACAACATTTTATTCAGTGTTGCCAGGTTCCACCTATAATTTCTGTATGTTGCAGATATAAACGACTATTCAGAAATGTGCTCCAACTGGTTTCAAATAATACAAGAAAAATATTTAACTTTTTCCTATGTCCAAACATTCTGGGCTAGGTTCAATCTTTTTTGAGGTTTTTGAGCTTAAATCTAATTTTCACCCCAACTACTGAGGAAAAACTGCCTGAGGTGAAAACATTGCAGATTTATTCAACTTGAATGTGCAATTTTTCATTGATGTCCTTCTTTGGTGACAATTATAAATCGGTAATTTTTACTGCCTCTCCCAACTTTCTTCCACATTCAAGATTCATACTAGATCTTTAACATCAGATTCATACTAGATCTTTAACATCACATGGTCACATGACTGAAGACCATAAATTACACTTACCTTTATTCTCCTCCAGTTTTTCCCTTACTGTATCTCCAGCTGTCTTTGCTGTGTTTTCAGTCAAATGATCCTGATGTCTTCTCTGTGTTCCTGAGTGCTTCTTCTCTTGTAGGTCACTTCCTCCAGTCTCCTTCACCACCGCATCTATTTTCCCCAGAAGCTGAAGAACCTGATGTTTATCAAATGTAGATATATTCCCAATTCTGTGGTGTCTCACTTCACAATCACTGATGAATCCATGGTCTTCACCTGTAGTTAACACTATTGTGCGTTTCCTAGACAGTGGGCTGTGAGTTTCCAAAATGCTTCTGACTCTGTCTTCTTGCATAGTTTTGATTAATTTTTCCTTGTGAGTTTTTAATTCTGACTGAAGCACTAACAGAAACACATGAGGATCAGTGAGAGAAATGCACTCTTGTACTCTCTGAGTCAGTTCCTCCTGAGAGAGTTGTGAGTTGTAGAGATGAGGTGTGTTGATGATGGTGATGATTCTTCCCTCCATGTGAACACTGGCTCTCTCACTGTGCAGCTTTACTGAAGAAAGATGAACTTCAGTCTCAAAAGCAGATCTGTCCAGGATGAAGTTTCCCACGCTGTTCATCAGGGGAACATTTTTCCCCAGCAGCACAATTCTCACTTCAGACACTGAAAAATTATCGGGAAACAAAATATGAATGATCTCTGTCCTGTGGTTAAACAGCTAAAGGTTCAGTCAGTGAAACAAGATCTGCTGAAATGTTTATATTAGCTTTATTTTTTATACATGTCAGTACACATATGGTATTATCTCAAGTGCAGGACACTCGAGTTCTTCCACTCCAACCTTAGCACGTCTTCAAGGAACTTTACTTTCCACACACATGTGGTGCACACATAAAAGGTTCATTGTGAACTAGCCACTGGTTCCATTTCCATAAGGATGAGATAAATGAGATGGCCTTAAAGTGGCTTTAGTGGAGTCATTATCAACATTGTAATCAACGTGTTTGCAACAATACATCGAATGCACAAAAAAAATTCCAAACTTTAAAGCAGATTAAAATTTGATGTATGTTGATTTGGGCTAAAATTCCAAATTGTCAGTTAAGGGCTCAACATCAAATTGTTACACCAGGACTACTAGTACAGACAGTTAGT
>CM041003.1:567195-570334 GCA_022985145.1 Pangasius djambal | reverse complement strand
TGACACACCCACTTCTCTATATATGGACTTAATGACACACACATCTCCATATATGGGCATTTTGTAGTTAATTAGAATCTTTTTCATGTTTGTCGTGTTTTGTTTGTTGCACACACTTAAAATTTAATTAGAATTTTTTTAATCAATGTATGTTACAGAAATGAATATTATCGTTGTTCTTTACCATGTGGGACGGAGGAGCGGCGAGCGAAGCTGTCTCGATTCCGTGCTTCCTCCATCCACATGCGTGGATTGTTCCGGTGTGGTGGGGGATTCAAACGTGTCATCCTGCTCTGAGGAAGAGAGAAGAAGTCTTCCTCTTCTTCAGGACTGAAAGAACCGGTGGAGGATGAGTCACCTTCACACTGACTGGAGAGAGAGAGAGAGAGAGAGAGAGAGAGGTATTACAGAACCATTAACAGTGTTTGTATAGGTGTTATGCAAATGCACATTTCCTCTGTAGACAGTTTAGACCAATCAACTCAAATGAGAAAATAAACATGCTGTGTAAGTAAATTCAATTAAAATTAAATTATTATAACTTTACCTGTTAAAGGTGTGCTCGTCTTCGTCTTCGCTTTCGTCTCCGTCACACACGTAAAGGTCACACTCGGGACTGAGGATACACAGAGAGCCTCCACTCACCAGCGACACATCATCAGAGTCCTCCTGAGCCAGCCAATCACAAAAGAGCTATGTTAGCCAGGGATAGTTTTAGGGGCGGGGCTAAACTGTTGAACTTTTGAGATTAAACAAGGCCAAAATGTTTTTTTTCTTTTATTCACAGAATGCAATTCTATATTATTTAGCCTATTCCATATCAATATCTTATTGAAATGAACATGTTAAATGTAATATGTGTAATAAATAAACAAACAGATCAAATCTGATGAAAAGGAAAGGTGTCGAAAGCTTCAAGATGGTTGATAATATGAGCACTTTAGCACACACTCATTTCCTCCGAGTGTGTGTGTGGTTGGGTTTGCGTTACGCCTCTGTAACCCAACCCAGGTGCTGCTTCACTTCATCATTATTTCATTTCTCTGCTGTTCCTCCTGCAACCCCCCCTTCTCTCTTCCTCTTCCTCTCGTTCTCCATCTCTATTTCTGTTCTTTAGTCTTTCTCACTTTCTCTGTCTCTCTTCCTCTTTTTTTATCACTTTGTCATTCTTTATTTGCCTCACACTGTTGTTTTGTCACGCTGTAAATGTGTATTGTATTACTTATGATTCCCAAAAGAGCAGCAAAATGATCTGCCTTCATTAATTTGTAATGTGGGCACACAGACGTGAACATCATAGCTTTCCTCCTTGAACCTTTTCAAGAATTTTATATGATGTCTTGACCTCATAATCAGATAAAATCAGAATCACATCAAACATAGAAAGAGCACCATAAACACCACATGGATAGGAAGCTTGTCATCACCCTTGACTCATCAAGGCAATGGTCAAGGAAATGCTCTAGAGGTGGAAGAGATCACATGAGATCCACCTTCTTATTGGAAGTCGTTCCAAATTGTGGCCCCCAGACAGACTCTGTACAAGTTTTTTTTTTACTCAGGACCCTTGGAATGATCCACACCTTCACCACACTTTACAGCATATCCACTCTATCTCTGCTTTAAGGGTTTCCTGGATGAAAAGTGGAGAACTAAGAAAATCTCACCATGACAGTGAAGGAGCAACTCCTCAGAGTGACTCTAAATGGGGATTTGATGGATACACATTGTCGATGTACATGGAGAACTTTCACAACACTCCTCTCCTTGGTATAAACCAAATAAAAGTTGCCACTGCTCCTTGACCCAGCAGAGATGGAGGGATGATAGCCAACATTTTGCTTATGCAGCAGTCATGGCAGGAAGTCAACCTCCGGCAAGTGTACTAGCTCAGACAAGTCAACCCGAGATGATTTCATGACTATCAAATCTTTTTTACAGTTGTCAGGTGGCCAAAAAAATTGGCATAGGTAGTTTCAGCCTCAGAATCTGAGTTGGTTATAATCTTTGGAATCTTGAATCTTTATGAGTAAGATACTGCATATAATTCTGCATGCAATAATTATTAAAGAGTTCAACTTGAAGCTGTTGGTGCTCAATAAATGAGATAACCAAGAGTGTTTGCTAATAGGCAGATCTTGTCCACATTGATCGGCAAAATGTACCATACTCTCTAGAGAATGCTGGAAGTTTGGCTCGCAAGATTTTGGTGGACTCTGGCAGTGAGGTCACACCTGCTAACTATCCAACGCTCCACAATTCTCCTGGTGGTCTGTGTGCTTGGAGACACCTGAAAAGTCCCTGCTGCTACTGTAAATACTGGTGGATAAACAGTACAATGGATCTTCACTGTAGACTTTGTACAAGACCTCCCAGGTCTTGAGGTATGACAAGGTCATGCTGGGTTGCACCTCTATAAGAAAGGGCAACTCCACATCCAAGCATGAGAAGGCCAGGTCTGAAGATGAGAGTGCCCTTTTGACAAACCTGCTCTATGACCTGTTCCACCAGATGCAAGCAGAAGCTGCGTTTGGCCAAGAGCATCTCAGAACAACAATGTATATAATATAAAGACAATTCCTTGTCACAAAAAGGTAGAAGATGTCCTTCAAGCATGTTGGAATAAACTTAATGGAACCATGTTCAGCACAGGCTGCTCATTACCTTGAAGCTGTATTAATATGAAAAGATTCTTCAGAGAGAATTGCCCAAGAACTGGTGCACAACTGTTCAGCTGAAGTTGCTCTGGACGCCTGTGACTGAGACCTCTTTCTGAAATACCCTGTTCATGGAGGTACCTCCATGAAATACCCCAAGGGTTCCTAAGGGACAGATAATTGCCCCTTACCTCCAAACTGAACCTGACGTACTAGATGCTAGTGTATTGTTCTAGCAGCACTTGAGTACCATCACTTTTTCACATGATACTTCATTCTGTAAATAAACCACCTCACTGGAGCTTAAGAGGTTTCCTGGCTCTAACGGTCTTGTATTTATGTTGTTTATAATCCATCTAAATCTTTATCTCTCTAAACTTGATAATTTCTTCCTGTGTCCATGATTTGTTATGGATTTGTTCACATATGCAGCCACATACGTAAAGTGGTCAATAACAATAATCAGTGTTCTTCCAGTTACC
>CM041003.1:554695-564695 GCA_022985145.1 Pangasius djambal | reverse complement strand
GCCGCTGCTTCTTTGTTGTTTTGCCAAGGCGGTGCTTGTTGCCCACGGCAACCGACGACTTCCTGTCCCCCTGCTGACTCCGCCCCCTGAAGTCCATTTTACTTTTTCTCTTCTTCTTCTGTTTGGTGAAGGAGTGGAGTGATGCTGACAGAGACTGGATCCTGGGGGGGAGAGAGAGAGGGAGGGAGGGAGGGAGAGAGAGAGGGAGGGAGGGAGGGAGGGAGAGAGAGACAGAGAGAGAGAATGGTTTATTTAAGTTAAAGGGATGAAGGAAAAGGAAAAGAAAAGAGAAGAGAAGAGTAACAGGGAGAAGATAAAAAGGAAAAATAAAAGATCAAAGGGAAAGATAAAAAAATAAAAATGGAAACAAAAACTCATCGATAAGAAAATAAAGATCAAAAGAGGAGATAAAAACATCTAAAAAAACAGAAAGAATGAAAAAGTGAAAAAGAGAGAACAGAAGGAGGTAAAGAGTGCGTTACTTTTTGGACAGGAGAGGATTTCCTGCTTTCCTGGGTAACGCAACCTTCTCCTCCTCCTCATCATCATCATCACTCGCTCCTGCTGCCTGCTACACCAGAAACACACCTTCATCATCATCATCATCATCATCATCATCACCATCATCATGTGACCCAGCAGGTGGAGAATACCCATAATGCACTTTACTTCACTGGTCTAAATCCTCACATGATTATTGGTCAGAGACTCCAGCAGTCGCGTGCCGGAGAGGTCGAGGTCGCTGATGGTCGTCACGGTAACGGTGTGGTTGGGGTGATCGTACTGCACTGACTCTGTAGTCGAGGTGATGACATCATCGAGTTCATCTGCATCTTCTATAAACAAATAACCAACATCAAAGGGTTTAACAGGGGATATACAAAGAAATGAAACACACACAGAGACACACACACATACATACAGAGACACACATACACAGACAGACACACAGACAGAGACAGACACAGAGACACACACACATACATACAGAGACAGACACAGAGACAGAGACACAGACACACACAGAGACACACACACAGACACACACACAGACACACACACAGACACACACACAGACACACACACACACAGAGACACACACATACATACAGAGACACACATACACAGACAGACACACACACATACACAGACACACACACACACATACACACACACAGAGAGACACACACACAGACAGACACACACAGACAGACACACACACAGAGACACACACAGAGACACACACACACACAGAGACACACACACACACAGAGACACACACACAGAGACACACACACACGCAGACACACACACACGCAGACACACACAGAGACACTGACATACACACACACAGACACAGAGACACAAAGACACAAACACGTCTTACCGAGTGCCTCCTTTCTCTCCTTCAGCATCTTCAGGTATTCTTTATGTCTCTACAACACAACCAACACATGTTAACACTTTGTAATGCCACACACACCCACACACACACAAACCCTCACACACTCTCTCTCACACCCACACACACACACTTACACACCCTTACACACTCTCCCGCACACCCACACACACACACTTACACACCCTTACACACTCTCCCGCACACCCACACACACACACACACACCCGCACACACTCTCCCGCACACCCACACACACACACCCGCACACACTCTCCCACACACCCACACACACACACCCGCACACACTCTCCCACACACCCACACACACGCACTCACCCTCACACCCCTTCTCTCACCTCCTCTCTCACGCGTTTCTGCTCCTCTCTCAGTTTGTTCTTTATCTCCTCCACCGCCGCTTTACGTCTCTCCACTTTCCTCTTGTGGAAACCGGTGAGGAACTCACTGAGACACACACACACACACACACACACACACACACACACACACCTCAATCCCAGACCTCTGAGGCTGGACGGAGTAGAGTACATAAACTGTGTGCCTGTGTAGTGCACTTATGGCCTGTTCAAATATGCACTACATAGGGAATTAAATGCCTCCTACACCCTATGTAGTGCTACATTTCCAACACTTGCATCCCTACACATTAAGCATAAACATATGATATGGAGTACACTATGTATACTGTGTGTAGTGCACTAGGATATGGAGTACACTATGTATACAGTGTGTAGTGCACTAGGATATGGAGTACACTATGTATATAGTGTGTAGTGCACTAGGATATGGAGTACACTATGTATACAGTGTGTAGTGCACTAGGATATGGAGTACACTATGTATACAGTGTGTAGTGCACTAGGATATGGAGTACACTATGTATACAGTGTGTAGTGCACTAGGATATGGAGTACACTATGTATACAGTGTGTGTAGTGCACTAGGATATGGAGTACACTATGTATACAGTGTGTAGTGCACTAGTACACTATGTAGTGCACTTCTTTTCACTAACTCATTAGCATAATTGTTCACTTACTGTCTGTCTTTATCATCGAACATGACGACGCATTTATTCTGTCTCTTTTTAAATCCAGGTTTAAATTTGGATCCGGCTTTAAACTGCCCATGTTTCTTCTGTTTCCCCATCTTCACGTGTGTGCTGTTCACTTCCGGTCCTGTGTGCATCGCTGAACACAGTCCGTGTTGCTCACGGTGCTGAGAAACTCAGTTCCTACCGTTGGAAACAAAAACTAATACATCCTATAATACATACATTTTCTTTTGCTATTTTGCGTTTATTGACATTTAAGCGTTTTAGTTCGTTATAAGAAAAATACAGTTAATACAGAAAATAATAAAAATGTAAATATACATTATCTCCAGCTCGACATTACTGCACTCTTTAGCTGTGATGTAGTTACACAGTTTGACCGGCAGAGGGCGGAGTCAGTCTAAACTGTATGCTGTTTGGGGTAAACTGAATTATTCTTTCCAGGTGATGAATTAGTTTTGTTTAGACCTGTATAAGTGTGTGTTTCTCGCGTTATTAGAGTTAGTGAGAGAGGGATTTGGTGTTCGGGGTCGAGGTTCTGGTACAAAAACACACATCATGTCTCTCTTCATCCACCAGGGGGCGGTGTTCTGTGTGTGTGTGTGTGTGTGTGTGTGTGTTTACATCCAGCGCTTCAAAAATAAATTACAATTAGCCTAGAAAATTACAGGCTGGTGTAGAAACACAGCAATTTCTTTATTTTTATTGTAATTTTTATAGTTTAGTATAGAAGGTGAGTGCACAGGAACAGCTTATACGGTGTGTGTGTTTCTGCCCATGTTAGCTTGTTAGCTGGCTAAATTTTTTTTCTATATTTCTTATATTTAGTCTCCTAAAGGGTTTATTTCTCTGGAGAACCCGAAAAGGTTTGTATATCTATTTATATATTTGTTAATATATATTCCCCAAACAGGGTGACTAGCACATTCTTTGCTAGGAGTGTAGCTTCTCTGTCCTGAGGTGTTATTTATTGCTCATGATTAAGGATGCAGTGATAGGGTTGAGTGACGTCACGCTTCCCATGATTCTTGAGGTGGTGGCCATGTTGTGGGTCAGGTGGCGTGTTAGGAGTCAGTGCTGTAATACCTGTGTGAAAGCCGTGCTGGGCGTCAGGGGTCACACCTGTGTGGTGAGCGGGTGCAGAAGTCGGTCAGGTGATGAAGTTAAGAGGAAGTTCTTCTCCATTCCAGCTGTCAGACTCTCAGAAGGAGCGAGAACCGAGGAACTGAGCAGGAGCAGACGAGCGCTGTGGATCCAACGTATCAGATTTTACACCTACAAAGTATTCCAAAGTTTGTTCAGATCACTTTGTCACAGGTCAGAGGTTATATTTTGTTCAGTGCATTTTGTTTCTTTATTTGTGTTATAACGCACACCTCGGTCTCGCCACAAAGCGATTATCTTCTTCAGAAATGCCATGACATTCAGCAGGTGAGACTGGACGGGCGAGAGGTCTGTACATCTGTACACAACCATGCACAAGTCAACTTCTAACTTTGTGGTTTGTGCACCGTGTTACGTTTTTAATGAATTACGTTGAAAAGTATGAAGTTTAGCTAAATCAGCAGATTTATTGTAAAACAGGAGACTCTGCTCTGAAAAGGTAATACTCTTCCTGCTCTTTATCCTGTAACTGTCTTCCTTCTGCTCAGAAGAACTGCCGGAACTTTGTGTACTATCATACGAATATTATGTGTATTTAAGATCTATGTAAAATATATATATATATATATATAAATCTATGTACTGCTGTTAAACAAAAATTCCACCTGCAGCCAGTGGACCCTGGGTTTTATACACATGTTATATATTATTTTATAAGATGTTATAATGAGCATATCAGCAATATTTTATGATTTTTTTTTTAAATTTGTTAATGCTGGGTTTCATAAAGATGTTATGAAATGATAATGAGCAATATTTTATGCTGAATTTAAAAAAAGATTGTTAACCTATCTGTATACATGTACTTATAGTGCGTAATGTTGTTTAGGTCACAAGGCTGATTTGTATGATTTCACACATCTGGATTGGGCACCTTCCGTGAAAATGACCACTGAAAGTAATGAAAGCTGTGTGAAACAATCAGAAGAAAACCTTAAGGGGCACCAAAGGTCAGAAAATCACCATGAAAACAAGGGCTGTGAAGGATTTAAGGGATGGTGTGACAGCAGGTTGCTCATTCGTGTACAGAGGTGTTCTGCTAAGACAAAACGTATCAGATGAAGAGAGAGAGAGTTTCTTTCAAATGTTGTAGCTAAATGCCAGCGAATTCTGACAGAAAACTTAGAACTTCATGCTGAGGAGCATCAGCGAGGCTTCGTTTATTGACCCACAACATGGCGGATACCCCGAGTGACCCGGATATAAACAACACCAGTGGGGGGAAAAAAGTTTTTTGTTACTCGTTGATACTGAAATGAGAGTTAAACAAACGGACTTCATGGAACATTTTATTTCGCTCTGTTTGTGTAGTCTGCTGCTAGTGATGATCTGCTCATGCTGAATTTTAAGTCTTTATGGTGTTTAAAAAGTGTGTTTAATAGAGGGCATGATGAAGACTGACCTGAGTGCGCAGAGCAAGTATCTGTGAGCGTGATGATTAAAAACGAGAACATCAATTTCATCGTGTCGATGCTGCTGAGTGCAGGGAAAGTGTGAGTGTCTCAGTGCTCGCAGAACTGAAGTGCTCTCGGTCTCGGTTTCACTTCTCCGTGCACAAATCACAGATTCTGCTCTGAGCACTCGGGTCTCCTCCTCCCTGTTTAAACACGATGTAGATGTTTTATCAGGTATTTGTACTGTAGGAAGATGCTGCAGTTCCTCCTCTTGATCTTTTCACACTCTTGCAGTCTGCTTTGCTTTGATCATTGATCAGAAATACATCCAGATCAGACTGGGATTTAAAGAGAAGAACCGTTTCCTAGCTTGTGAAGTCAGTGAGAACAAACACAGACAGAGACGAGGTTTCTAGCTACGTAGGAAAACGTTACATGTACAAGAGTAAACAGCTTTAATTGTTACTTTACCTTTTAGCACTCGTATGGAACAGTGGAAATGTTTTTTTTTTTTTTTTTTTCAGGTTGAATGTGAAGAGCATGGAGATAGAAAGTTCTGCACAAACCTGTGATCAGAGTGTTTCTCTACAGGTAAAGGAGAACGTGCTTCATTGATTGATTAGTTCCTTTCCCATTTCTCCTCACTGTTTCACTCGTTCCTTTTCAGAGCTTGACCCAAAGCGATAGTAAAGATGCCTCAGTGAGTCGAGGAGCTCGTGTTCTCAGAGGGGCTGAGGAGCCTGAACCTCAGATGTTATCCACAGCACATGTGAAGCGGCGGACGGCGAGCTCTGGAATACAGTGTCCGTACTGCCGCTACAGATGCGGCGCCAAGTTCTCGTTCCAGATCCACGTCGGCTCGCAGCACCCCCTCCAGTGTGAGGACGTGTGTGTGGGCCGTTTGGGTAAAGTGGTTTTCTACCAGCGCACGGCCAAACTCTTCCACTGCCACATCTGCTTCTTCACATCCAAGGACTACGCTGTACTGTTCGAGCACCTGCTGGCGAGGCACTGCTCCACCGTTAGGAAAGCGCTGCAGACGGATAAAGTGACCGAGGAGGTCGACTCACAGGTCAGACACGGGGAGGGACGCGAGCAGGACAGGAGTCCTAATCCCGAGATGAAACCCGATAATGACGACGCTACAGAACGACGCGATGGAGAAACGTCCAACGAGGACTCTCTGAAGAAGAGGAAGCGGAGCTCTGTGTCAAGTGGCGAAGACGACGAGGATGAAGACGTGAACGTGTCCGACGGCACTGAAGCAGCTAACGAGGAGCAAGCGGCTGCTGTCGAGCGGTACTCTGAGTGCTCGAGTGCCCCGTATCACGACTGCAAATTCTGCAAACGCCGCTGTAAGAGTAAAATCTCGTTACTGCGCCACGTCGGCCGCAATCACGACATCCCTAAACCGCACGCTTGTAAAGAGTGCAGTGAGACCTTCATGCTGCAAAGTCTCCTGACCCACCACGTCAACCTGCACCACAGACAGGAAGTGTACCAGTGTCCCTACTGTCTGTTTGAGTCCAGTCTCCGAGGCCTCCATCAGCACCTGAGCCACTGCAGAGCCGTGGAGAGCAACCAGGACAAAGCAGACGTGGGAACTGAAGAGAAGGAATGAGTGACTCAGTGGATGAAGATCAAACGGCATGTCGCTTGTAGATCGTCCTTATGAGCATGTAGCAACACTACTGTCGTCCCACTACTGTGGGCGTGGCCTGTCCTGCGTTCGTATTTTTATGACAGGATATGATGAAACCACGCTTATAAGTTTTTCTTCCATTTTTGTGTCAGACAGTAAACAGGAACTGATTGCAGGTGGGAACTAAAGATGAGAGCGGAGAACTGAAGAAACATCGCACCACACGCACCGTAGTCTGGGTCTGAGGCATCATTCAGACCTGTCATTTGGAGCCGTCACTTTTTTACAGCGTTATACCTAATATCTAGTTGCAGAAATTGTGGCTCGGTCTTGAACACGTATCTGGAAAGTTAATGATTGACTGTTGCTTTGTTGTTCGCTAGTGTGAACCTGAGAGAGAGAGAGAGAGAGAGAGAGGGAGAGAGAGAGAGAGAGGGAGAGAGGGGGGGGGGGGGGGGGGGGGGGGGGGGGGGGGGGGGGGGGGGGGGGGGGGGGGGGGGGGGGGGGGGGGGGGGGGGGGGGGGGGGGGGGGGGGGGGGGGGGGGGGGGGGGGGGGGGGGGGGGGGGGGGGGAGAAAGGGGAACTGGATCTATCCATCTCATCACAGAACGATGGACTCTGTGTTTTAGATCATTTGTGTAAAGCCAGCTGTACACTTTACAATTTTTGTGTCGCAGACAAAACGACAAAAAATGGTCATTCTTTGTTCATGAGGTGACATCGTGGTGTCAGAAACATAAAAACACATCATGTGACATGAAACATGGAATATCGCACACCCGGGTTTGAGTCCATAAGTTTTTGGACACATCAGTGAGATTGTTTCTACTTTTAAAATGAACATCAATCCTAAAAACTCCATTTTTTTTCTTCAGGTAGAGACATGAAGTATATAATTAGCAGAAAAACTCTGTTTTGGTGAGAACTTGGTGTAAAGTTTGCAGTTTTCTGGAATCCAGCCACCTCACCTACTGTTTTTACTGGTGGACGGCGGTCATGGTGTTGTACCTGCGATATGTGAAGTGAGCTGTTGCTGTTCATTACATCTGAATGTTCCTGAAGTTCTCCGTTTAGGGCCAGTGGATTATCTCAGTGCGCTTTACCGCAGCTTATTTAACCTTACACTCCTCCATGCGCACTTACTCCGTCACCTACGTCAGGTCTGTCCGAGCTCCGTGGCTGCTCCAGTACCATGTGCTTTTTGCTTTCACCTGAAGGGGGCAGCAGCAGGACTGTAACCCTGCCCTGTGTTTCACCACCGCACCATTTCAGCAGACATTCTGTAAAATGTTTACTAACAGGACTAATCAAGTAATAGCTGTGCTTTCTAAATGTTCCTAATTTTTCCGAATAAATGTTAATCTTGTGTCTGAAATCTTGTGCCTCGTCTCGGCGCTTTATCCATCAGTGCAGGTTCATGACTGTGCTGGATTACCACGAGTGTAAATCCACATTCAGTAAATGTTATTTATTAAAGAGCAACGTGTCACTGTGTCTCAGCGAGTCAGTGAGTGTAAATTACCCTACAATGCTGTAGCACCATTTTAACACTCATTTCCCCCAAAACACTCAGGAAAGGACTAGAAAATGGCCGCTTTCCCTCCTCACTCAGACAAAGGGCTTTCGTCCACTCTGTGCCACATTTCACCTCTTTCACAACAGCCCTTAATCAGAGCGGGGATTGCCATACGACACACACACACACACACACACACACACACACACACACACACACAGGGAAATGAATATTAGAGCTCATTAAGTTACCCAGATACACACGGCAACTTTAATAGACAAAAGTGATACAATTACAATTAGCAAAACAACAACATACACATACAGAGAGAAGAGTGAAAGGAATAAAAGTAATTAAAATATGAAAGCATCTTAAACACTAGCTCACCTGTACACACTCACCTGTCTGTCTGTCTGTCTGTCTGTCTGTCTGACCTGTACACACTCACCTGTCTGTCTGTCTGTCTGTCTGACCTGTACACACTCACCTGTCTGTCTGTCTCACCTGTACACACTCACCTGTCTGTCTCACTGTGTTCCCTACAGAATAAATGATCTATCCCTTATTTAAGACTTTGGTCTCTACATTAATATGTACAGCTTATATACAACCCTGTGTGTGTGTGTGTCTGTCTATGAGGCAGCGATAGCGTGCAGTGTGTGTATGTCTCCCACTCTCTGCAGTGTGTGTTTGGCGTGGGCCAGCAGGTGTGTGCGGTGCAGGGACAGGGGCAGGTGACGACACACCAGCATGATGGCATGAGCGCGCTCGCGTTCACCTGGAACACACACACCGTCTGCAGAACACACACACACACACACACACACACACACACACGAACAATTAAAAATACAACACATTTCTGTAGTATGTGTCTGTAGAATTCAGGTGTGTGTGTATACCCGTGCAGGTGTGTTTAGCCATGTGTGCCTCTGCAGGTTTCTGTGTGTGTATACCTGATTATCAGTGTATGTGTACCTGTGAAGGTATATGTGTAACTGTGCAGGTATATGTGCAGGTGTGTGTACCTGTGCAGGTGTGTGTGTACCTGTGCAGGTGTGCTTAGCCGTGTGTACCTGTGCAGGTGTGTGTGTACCTTTATAGCTGTGTGTTCTGCGGCGCAGGCTGTGCTCCAGTAGCTGGTGTGTGCGAGTGGGACTTGCACCTGCCATTAACCTCACTGTAGTCTCATGCAGAAACACCTGGACAGAGAAAACACACCAATCACAACTCACATGTGTTACAGATCAAAGAGTTTGCCCTTAGAGGTCGTACGTGTCAAAGGTCACGGTCCTGACCTTGTGCTGAGCCTGAGCGTAACCCTGTCCCAGTTTACGCAGAGAGCTTAGGTCCCTCTGGAATCCAGCCAACTGAGGGGAAGGGGCGGGGCTTGACTCTCCATTAGCTCCGCCTCCACGCTGCCAGAGGCTGGTCCTCAAGGTCAGCAGCAGATCACACACCAGAAGCTCCGCCCCCTGGAGATAAACCCAGACAGATCAGGTTGTGTAGGGATGTGTGTGTGTGTGTGTGTGTGTGTGTGTGTGTGTGTGTGTAAGAGTGTATATATGTGTGTGTGTGCAGACGTACCTTGTGCAGCCAGGTGTGTGTGGGTGTGTGTGTGATGCTGTTGTGCAGGTAAGCACTGGCTCTGTTGCAGTGTGTGAGGCAGCCCAGGGTTCCTTCTCCCTTCTGAGGACACACACTCATCTGCACTGCTTTACACAGCGCTAGCACGGCCTTCAGCAGGGGGTGACTAACACACACACACACACACACACACACACACACACACACACACACACACACA
>CM041003.1:533829-546230 GCA_022985145.1 Pangasius djambal | reverse complement strand
GTGTGAAGGTTGGAGTGGAAGAACTCGAGTGTCCTGCACAGAGCCCTGACCTCAACCCCACTGAACACCTTTGGGATGAACTGGAACACCGACTGCACCCCAGACCTCCTCGACATCCCAACATCAGCGCCTGACCTCACTAATGCTCTTGTAGCTGAATGAACACAAATCCCCACAGCCACGCTCCAACATCTAGTGGGAAGCTTCCCAGAAGAGTGGAGCTCATTATAACAGCACACACACGGGGAATAAATCTGGAATGTGACGTTCAACAAGGACATATGGCTGTGATGGTCAGGGGTGCACATACTTTTGGACATACAGTGTATAACTGTATTTATAATTTGTACAAACAGATGTTATAATATCTGTATATATAACTGAGTGTGTGGTGAAAGAGCAGCTGCTGGGTGTTAACAGTAATAAAGTAGTAAAACAATGGTGTGTTATGGTTGTAAAAAAAAACATGTGATAAAACATCTGTTATAAAGACTTCACTGTATGACCTTAACCTTGACACACACACGGAATGTAGATCATCATGTACATGTACAGGGAAGTGTTAGTGCTGCGTTCATGTGGGTTTGTGTCTCAGGAGCTTAAGACTGAAACAGTTCATGCGTTTGTTCTTTGATTCGCTTCACTGCAGTTTACCTCAAACATCGTTTATGACGAGTCTTGAAAAGTCTGTGGAGTTTTTACCCCCTCAGATGTTTTTCTTTTTCTTTAAAATCCCATCTACACAAACAGAATTTTCGAAAGATATCTTCATCCACACAACTACACAAAAGTGTCTGGAAATCGCTCACATGATCAGAAAGGTCAGAAACCGTGAAGCGCTTCAGGAATAACGTTAAGAGCTGCGTATTGAGCGTGACCAAAGATTCACACGAGGATTCATGTGTGTGCTCTGATGATGAAGTGGAAGCTTCAGGTTCCACCGGAGCATAAAGCGTTCTCCCGGAGCATATTATAAATCTGCATTCACGTGCAATAAGAGCGTCAACCACTGAGACAACAGCCACGTATGTGGAAGAGGGCAGACGGCACTTTCCTCAGAGTGTGTTACGCTGCCGTGTGATGCAGCACGAGCAGCTCCTTCACGTGTCTCGGAGGAAGCACACGTGTCAGCCTTCACCCTCGCTGGTCGCTGGCCGGTGTATGATAACTCCGACTACATCACTGTGAAGACTTCCAGGGTTCACGTCCGACTGGATTAAATTAAATCATCACCAGCTCTAACAAGAACTAACAAGTTTCCCCATGGCCTGGTTTTGTTTTGGTTTTTTCACAATTCCCACCTCTGCGGTTTCTCGGTAACAAGACAAGCTGCGTTTGATTCGTCTTCGTAACTCCAGGAGAGTGAAAAAGAGAAGCTGAGGGAGAGGGCTATAGCTGCTATAAAGTTAGTTAATTGTTTCAACATTCAGAGTAACTATAAATGGATAAAAAGTGTGACGTATATATATATATTTTTTTTAAAGTAAATTTAAAAAATTGTAATTGTTGGTAAATTGCTATGGTGTAAAACACTCAGGGACGTGCTGTTATAGGAAAATAATCAACTTCAGGTTGGTAACAGTGACTCCGCTTCCTCACACCACCTCCTGTCACTGATTATTTTCCTATAACTGCATCACACGTCATCACACGTCATCACACGTCTCAGAAAAACTCATATATTAAAAAAAGAATGAGTTAAAACCGTGACATGTCTCACTTCCCAATCAGCCTGAGCTCAGCTAACCAGTTTGGTTTGTTATAGCACCTATATTTCTGTATTACCACACAGGGGTGGGGGTGGGTGTGTGTGTGTGTGTGTGTGTGTGTGTGTGCGTGTGAGTGTGCGTGTGAGTGTGTGTGTGTGTTCAAGGTTAAGGTCACATGTTCAAGGCCCCCTGCATCTGATGGATCTTATTACCATAACCCTTAATCAGTGATGTAATAATAATTATATCCATCCATCCATATTATACACATAATATAACATCTGTGTGCGTAGACAGCAGTGTGTGTGTGTGTGTGTGTGTGTGTGTGTGTGTGTGTGTGTTGGATTGGAAACATCAGGTATTTCTACATCATGGGTAGAACAAGAAAACTCAGAACATGTGTTTATTCAGTCAGATAGTAATAAGTATGAATGTGTGAGTGAAAACACACACACACACACACACACACACACACAAACCCCCTCTCCGACTTTAGACATCATGCAGTATTACTCTACACACACTTAATTCATAAACACACTGTAATCAGTCACACACACACACACACAAACCCCCTCTCCGACTTTAGACATCATGCAGTATTACTCTACACACACTTAATTCATAAACACACTGTAATCAGTCACACACACACACACAGCAGGGAGTATGTATGAACACTTACTCACATTGTTAGGGGTGTAAATGTCATCTCAGAGGTGTGTGTGTGTGTGTGTGTGTGTGTGTGTGTTGTATAATAATAACAATAACAGCAAAAAAATGACTGGATTATGACAAAGTACGAAACTATCACTAGCACGACAAATAAATAATAAAACACCGCTGTGCTGTTACAGGAAAGTAATCAGTGATGTGGTGGTGTGAGGAAGAGGAAGAGGAAGGGGAATTTCCCCAGCGCGCACGCTAAAGCTGATTATTTTCCCACAACTGCACAACTCCAAGTGTTTTATTTACTGAAGAACAACATGCCATAATTTTTTATCCGCTTATAGTTACATTTAATGTCGGTGAAACGGGTTAGTTCCTGTTGTCACTTACGTTATAGCAGCTATAAACAGTCGTTCTCTCACCAGCGTCTCTTTATTCTCTCTCTTACAGTTAATAAGATTAAAACACGCAGCTTGTTCCGCACGTTACTGAGAAACCGCAAAGAAGCGTAAACTCCTCTGTCCTGAACACGTCTCAAAACTTAAAGCTACAGCTTCACCTCTGACTGTTACAGAGCGCTGACACTGGAGACTCCTTCCATACATGTTACATAAACATCTCCTTACTTTAAGAAAACATCATATCAACGATTCCACACGTTTTTTCACCTGTTTATGTTGCTATAGAAACGATAACGTATTAGAACGAGTGCATTAATATAAACTTGCGCTACTGTCAGAGCTGCTGTTATAGAGAATTAATCAACACCTGACGACCAATCAGAGGCCAGAACTCAGCACCAGGGTGGTGTAATGCAAATATAAAAGGAACAGTTATATATATATATATAGTGTGTAAAATCAAACCAGGATAAATGTGTGATTTGTGTGAGATGAAGGTGAGCGGAAGTCGTCATTACACCGACTTTTATAAACATAAGTCTGTTATTCAGCCTCATATGAAGCTAAACTCACACAGAGTGCTTTAAGATGTGAATAAATATTATTTTTTTTGTTTTTGTGGACTTTACCGTCGATGTCTCCCAGAGTGAACTCATCTCCGAGCTCGGACAGAGTCGGGTCCATGTTATCCATTATAAATCCTCCGCCGTCCATTTTCTCACACTCATCAGCTCCTGGTGCTCGTGCTGATGTTCTTACGCTCATAAAACCTCTACTTTAAAATGATTAAAAGTTAAAAACAGAGATTAAAAAGGCGCCTCCCGGCGCATCGCTCCTGCGAAGAGAGGCTGCCTCTACAACTCAACCGCCGCCATCTTGGATTTCCACCAAGTTGACGTCATCCACAAACAACCCGTGCGTGTTTTTTTTCCACCTAATCGACGCCTGATTGGCTCCAGCGACCTCGCTGCTGTCGCGAGATCAGGAGGTCTGGACCAATCGTGTCGCTCACTGCAGCGTGGTCTGATAGTACGTCAATGACCAGAGGCTCCATTCTGATTTGAATACGCCACGCCCCCTCAAGGCTTTGTGAATGACGCCCGTGCTAATGAATATGCATAAAGGGGCGGGGCTACATCCACTTGTTTGTTTGTTTGGCTGGTGTTGCATCACAGCCGCCTCCAGCTCCTTTTACTGTAGTCCATAGAAACTATTTTACACATGTAAATACTCAGAAAAGTGTTTATTCAAATATATAACCATTTAAAGTGTTTTAGGAAGTTTATGCGTGATAAAATACAGCAATTAACAGAGTAGTTACAGGGTCATTAAATAGCAATGAAGTGCAAAATATTCAGGTAAAATTGTGTTTATTGGTAAATATTTCTATAATGAGGAATTTAATTATGATTATACTAACATTGCTGCAACACTAAGAGAATGGAGCGCTGAATCTGTAAAGAATAAAACACGTTATCACTCTGAAAATAATCAGTGCCGGGGTGGTAAAGTGATGAAGTTACTGGAGTTCCTGTCCCTGAGTGTTTTATTTCTCTTCACCACAGTCATCTGGCAGTCGTTACTGTAATATGTCTGACAATTTACAGACATTTTACACCTCTACCTCCGACTGTTACGAAGCGCTGACACTGGAGACTCCTTCCATACATGTTAAACACATCTCTCCTTACAGAAAACTTCACCATGTCAACGTTTACATTTCTACTGCGTTAAACAACACAAACACACTTTAAATCGATTTATTATTAGTCCGAGTTTATATGGAGTGTCTGCAGAACAAGGCCCGGTGAATGAGCTGTTATTTTTGAAATGATAACATATCATAACGAGCACATTAATATAAACCGCTATTAATATCAGAGCTGCTTCTATAGAATCTGAATCAATGCCTTCTGAGCATGTGGTATAATGCAGATATAGCAGCTATTTCCAGATCAATAAGGTGCAGTTTCACTACATATAAGCAGAAACAGGAATCACGAGTGTGCTTGGATATAAAGCGCACTAATGATAGGCATGGTAAAGGTTTTCCCAGCGTCTGGAATCTTGTGCAAATGTGATCCTTGTGCAGTATTTCACATTTGGAGCAAAGGTGGCGTGACTGTTAGCTCTGGTTAATATTCCGCTCTAAGATACAGTCTCATCAGCGTGAAAGCTCAGATTCAGACGAGTTTATCGCCGTCGTTCCATGAGGCCCGAGGAAAGCACTAAGCGTAGATCGGATCAGCACTCATTTACTATCAGACAGTTTACTGTTGTGTAACATGACGTGGTTTACAGTAGCAGTGGTCAAAGATGAAAGTGGTGAAAGTGTAAATACAACACAGTGATAACATTTATTTCCATGCTTTACTGTTCCGCTTCATTGTAAGGCACATCATTCTGAGCATTTCATTTAAGCAAAGCAACATTTTCCCTTGAATTTAACACAATTTCATGGATTAAATAATGGGAAAAATGTGTAATTGTTGAATATGCCTATGAATATGAAAATACTGTTTATCTATATCAGAACTACAGAAACTAATATCTGCTAATATGCTGGAATAACTAAAGGAATAATGGACTTCATTGAGTTTAATTGTCTTTAAGAAGTGCAGAAGATTTTTCAGTCATCAAATATATATATATATATATAAAAAAAGTCTGATCTTGATTAATGAAGCCAATAAAGACTAAGTACATATCATAGTTCATACAGATTCATACACAATTCATGTGCAGAATAAAAGGACAAGCTGAGAACTGATTAAATATAAAACACCGCATGTTAGGGAGTCAGTTTGTGCTGAGGGCTCACAGGCTAGCTGTATTAGCTCTGTGCATGGTTTCACTTCCAGCACTTTTGGACAGAGAATTGCTAAAGTTAAGTCTCAAGGCTTCTCAAGGTTACGATGAGAACAGCGGTCTTCTAAAGTTTCTTCTGAGGGAGCGTCATGCGTGTTCTTCTTGGAGAAGGTAAAACCCTAATTGCTTTCACCAGACAGGACTGAGCATGAAAGACTATGGTGGATAGCCAACTCGTTCAGTCAGTGAATGTTATTTACTAGCTAGCCTCAGTTACTCAGCTAACGATGTATGCTGGAAAGCTCTCTTAACTCCGAAAGCCAAACTCTAAACTCTCTGAGAAGACAGCAGCTGGTGATGTCATATGATGACTCTACAGAAATAAAGCTTAGGCTAGTACTGCAATATGATACTTTAATATCAGCTACTTAGCACTGCCGCTCATTTATTCCAGTATATCTCATATGACTTTCTTTCTGTGCATCCCGCCGCCGAGCGAACTTTCTCCTTCACCACTTTCACTACCATTCCTCCGGCCAGCACAGCTCCAGCTGCGACTCTTCCGATCTCCGTCACCGCTGTTAGAATGCGCCCGCTTGTCCCCGCTGCTCCCGTTAGACCAGTGCTAGTTGCTATACCCTCCACTACAGCACCCCCTAGTGCCTGTGGTGCAGCTACAGCTCCAGCATTAGCAATGCTAACTGTTTCAGCTCCGGCTATTGCAGCACCACCCTCAAGCCCCGCTCCCACAAGTCCTGCACCCACCCCCAACGCTCCTCCCATCACTGCAGCCCCACCCATCAATGCCACCCCCATCAGACCTACCTGCTCCAGAGTGTCTAGTGCTGCCTCCCCAGGTGCTGCTGCTTCCGCCCCAACTAATACCCCATTGGTCCCGCCAACCACACCTCCCATCGCTGCCCCTACAGCTACAGCGGTTTTTCCAGCCAAACCTGCAGTGATACCCACTGAACTACCCACCACAGAGGCTCCTGCTGCCAGGGCAAAAGGGGCAACAGCGCCACAAACTGCCCCCACTGCAAATCCTGTAGCTCCGGCTGCCACTAACACTTTCACCTTCTCTAGAACCTTTGGTGAGAGTGCTGCTTCAGTGCGGAAAGACTCTAGCCCACTCCTTCCTCTTCTCTTATCTCTCTCTTTCCATTTCTGCCATCCTTCCTTCAGCAACCACCACCTCTCAGCTGATCGCTCCTCTACCCACATCTCCTCTGTTTTCTCCTCACAATCCTGCCTCCTCCTCTTGGCCAACACCAAGGCCCCCTCCGTGTTTGCCGGCCCCTGGCTCATCAGCCTCTCCTGTTCCTCACGGATAGCAAGCTCTGCCTCCTGGAACATTGCACTGGTGTAGTACTGCCCTCCATTCTCCTCCACCATCTTCTCCACTTTTCCGAGCAGCTTCTTCACCTGCTTCCTGTTCTCCAAGTTCCTGTTGTTCAGGACATGGTATCTTCTTCCACAAGTTTCCAGTAAAGATCTCAGCGCTTTTGGAGCATCCTGACCCAGAAACAAATCCAAATCACCACCACTTTCTTCCAAGTCATCCCCGCGGGTAAAGACGACCACCGTGTGGCGCTGTAGAGCAGACTCCCCAAACATTCGCAGCATCTCCTGAGCAGCTCGGTCTTCATCTTCTGTGTAGCGTCCCAGCTGAATGACCAGCAGGAAGGCATGAGGACCGGGTGCACTCAGCGCCACACATTTAGCGATCTCCATGTGAACCTCACCGGGATCTGATCGAGTGTCTCCAAATCCTGGCATGTCCACCACCAACACCTTAGCGTATTTATCCACCTCATCCTCAGGTAACTCAGCACTTCCCTGCTCACACACCTGCGTCACCGAGCTCGCTCTCAGCTCAGACAGGAAATGACGTCGTCCGAGGATGGTGTTTCCCGTAGCGCTCTTTCCTGAGCCTGTGCGACCAATGAGCACGAGTCTGAGTTCATCTTCATCACTGTTGTTCTCTTCACTCCTCTTTCCACTGCTCTTCTCTGGAAAACAGACAAACGTTACACTTTTTAAAAAAATTATATTTTATATATATTTATACACAGTCCAAATATAGCGTGAACATTGGATTTTGTAGAAACTATGACCATTCCACTTTGATTATGATTATTAAATAAAAATTATGAAAATTTAGTAATGCTTATATTCTCACTGTTTTAATTATTATTTTAAAATGTTATATAAATCAAGCTTATATGCACAGAAGTACATTATAAATGAAGATTATTTATAATTTCTCCTTCCTAATATCAGAAGATTTGTGGCTATGGTGATAAAACTGACTTAAGTTGTGATTTTCATACATTTAAGGTGAAGATTAAGTTAAACTGACGCTATCTCGAATAACCCAGAAATAACTCTTTAATAACATTTTTTTTAGACATTTATTTTCGTTCCCACCTATATTCTGACAAGCCCCGCCCACCCCAGCGCTGGGATTGGCTACTCACAACCAATCCGCTTGATAGACAGCGGCATTAGCCAATCACAGAGCAGAACCCCAGCCCTGTCAGAATGCGACTGGGGAAAAAAATACACGAAAGATATTTAAAACAAACAAACAAAAGAACATTTTTGTCAGACGCGTATACAAAATGAAACACAAATATCTAAATATATCTGTGTATGAGGTTAATGTCAAATAAAAGCCAGTGTTTACACAGCTAACGGCTCCTTTTATTCAGCAAACGAACGAACTAACAGAATCATGTCATCTCCGCCGATTTAAAGCTCTAAAGGGTTTTTATCAGATCCTGAGATGTGAGTGTTTCTACCTGATCTCCAGCTGTGGGACATGATTCCTCCACCTTCATCCAGCATAGAGCTTCAGCTCTGCTAGCCACATTAGCACTGAATGTGTGTGTGTGTGTGTGTGTTTCCAACGTCAAACGTCAACAGGCGCGCACGCTCTAGCCGCCATCTTGTGGTGTGTTTGTGACAGTTAAAAATGATCCACTGGATCCCACTCAGGAGCACAAACAGCAAGCATGAACGCTTTCCTGTAACTGTCTGAAGGTGTTTTCACATGAAGTTCTGAAGCTACTCAGTCCTGATAAAGAGGACCTGAAAGAGAACTAGCTGTAGAACAAAACTAAACGAAACCAGATTAGAATAAAGAAAATCAGAAAAACTAGTAAAAATGCACATCTGGACCAAAGCGAAAGTAAAAAACAAACTAAACTAGAATGTTTTTAAGTTGTCTCTGATCACACCTCACTGCACAACCGTACACACTCAACACACATCTTATCTACTCTAGTCCTCGTTTACTTTACTGGGTTTTATTTATTTTATTTATGGTGTAGATGTACCTAACTATTTATTATTATTAACCCTCATACTTTTCAATTCAGTTTTATTTGTGTAGTGCTTTTAGCAATGGACATGATCACAAAGCAGCTTTATAGAAATAAATACATTCAGAATATAAATTTGAAATGTATAAGGGTCATTCCACGAAATCGGTACATTTTCAACTTTGAAAATTTTAAAAATAAAATCATTTTTTTCTCCATTTTTAAAATATCTATGGAAAGAAGACATCTTAAAGTGACAATAAATTATATGGTGCCATCTCAGGCTATTTATTTTATTTATTTTACGACATATTATCTACTTGAAAATATGATATGATATGATTTACCTGTCAACGCTGTTACGGACAAAATGGTTACTATATAAAATATTTAGAGATAGAATTGCGTAACAGTTTACACATGTACGAGCAGTACATCAGTCCCTCTTTTCACTGGGATTATTTCTGATTATGAATATATTTTTAAACATTCAATTTTATCTTTCAGATGACCAAGAAGATCTAAATTGTAAAAGTAGACCACATATAAATTAAGATATATAAGTATATTTATGAGAGGTATTGAATAAAAGGTCTTTTCTGAAACATTTTACAGTGTTCATTGGAATGGTAATACCTGGGCGGGCCTTCTAACTGTCGTTTTTACATTTTTATCAAATTAATGACAGCAACAGGACTGACCTATGAAGTAACGGGACTGACAAGAGTAACAGGGATGATGAGAGACATTCTTCAGCACACTGTACATATTTGTATCTTTTAAAAACATAACTGCATTTATTATTGATGTTATTATTATAAAATATTTTAAATTGCATTAGCATGGAATTTGCATAGCTATATTAGTGAAGCACATTGAATTCTTGAATTCTTGAATCTTGAGAAGTTCTTTTAGCTGGTATTTGTTTTCATTTTCTTTAACATTACAAGATAGGGTTGAGGTTCTGTAGTCCCCTTACAGCTCTTGTGTCATTGCATTTACACATACACATCATTAACAAGAGATTTAGAAGAACGTTACTTTAATTGAAACTGATCCTCAGTAAAACCAGACCATAAACACCTCACACATCACAAGTCTCTTTGAAGTAGGTATCAAAATTCACATTGAGTTAGGTAAAAACTCCATCAAATTAATGAAGGTAAATAATAACACGGTGAACATGCAACATCACCAGACCGTTAACACTTACCACATGTTACATGTCTCACTGAAGATGAGTGAAACACCGAGAACAATACAAATCATCACATATGAAAGTAAATGCAAAGTAAATGCATGAAAATCTGAGAACTTACGGCAAGTGTATAACCTTTGTGTAACAGTTTAAAGACTAACAGCTGTACAAACATAATATTAGAAAAATAAAACTTTCCTGTCATTGAGGGAGGTAGCGCCATAGGAAGATGAGATGTAAAACTTAGAATGTAACCATACTATAATTAATGTTAATAAGAAACGGAGCTCAGCTGTTCATAACAGAACAGGAGAATTACTGCACAAATGAATATGAAAATTCTCTCCTTTTACTTTGTAAGATCCAACCATATATCTCTTTGGATCGCCACATGGCGACCAGTGATTGGTAGTGGGGCTGGGATGAAGCGGAGTACATCGTCATAGAGGTACCAGATACCATCATCATGAATAGAATTTATTTGGACCTCCACTGTGCATACATTTGACCTGGATGTCGGTGTCATCTGCTGCAATGACAATACCTGGGTAAATGTCACCATCATACCTGACCACACACCACTTTCCAATGATGCCTGTACTGGTCCAATCAACTGCACTAGATTGGCTTGGAGTTTGGTCACGCAGAAAGCTGAAGAGCTGGGAGCCAGGGTAAATGATGTAACTGCTGGAATGTGCCATTATTTTACAGGGGTTTTTTTTGTCAGTAACAGGGTTGACTTGAAATCAGGGGACACTGATAAAATGATTTAAATTTTATACAGATTACATGTATTCATGCTGAAAACATGGCTTAACAATGAGATTACCTTTAGAACAATATACAAATGTGAAAATTGTATACTTTTTCAAACAATTTACAATTAAAAAGACCTGCTGAAAAATAACTGAAACATACTGAACATACTAATGCTATGTTTTTAAATCTTGCATGTATTTGATATTATAATGATTTTATGACAGATTATTTCTCTGGGACGCAAAATGTACTGATTTCACGGAATGACCCATAAATTTATCCCTAATGAGTGAGTCAGTGGTGAGGAAAAACTCCCTGAGACTTCATGAGGAAGAAACCTTGAGAGGAACCAGACTCTAAAGGAACCCGTCCTCATCTGGGTGACACCCGATAGTGCGATTATAAATCATTCCCTCTGTAACTGTGTGCTACATGGACACATAGTGCAGTTGTGTAACCAGGAAACTCATCACAGTTTCACATGAAGTCTGTTTTGTTGAAGTTATCAGCTGTTCACTGATGGAGACCTGAGTGTTGAACTGTTTGTGGGAATTGCAGTCCAAAGCATCTTCATGGTTCCTAAGTGGAATCATCCTCAGTAATCTCTCAGGACTTTTGTCCTACACGGGCACCTTGCATTCTGTCACTCATTTTTCTCCTTTCTTTTCTATACTGATGCTTTGGCAATATTATATGTAAACAATCACACCAATAAAGTACTTTGAAACTGAAATTGTAAAAGGCCTCAGTGCTTTTGGTCTTCAGAATACAAGTGGACTCTTTCAAGACAAGTTCTCTTTCTTTCTGGACCTTTTAGCATTGATGAGATCTCAGACCACACGTTGTTCACACCACAACTCCTGTACCATGGTGTAATGGAGAGAGTTATGGTGAACGTCATTCAAAATTTCCAGAAGGAGAACTGAAGCCTCTTCTGAGTCCACACACGTATGAGCGTGGTTCATTTAAACAGGACTATATCTGAAAACACCATGAGATCATTTAAAGAGAAATTTCATGCTTAATTAAAACTTAATGCCTTTTCCTTTTCTTTTTATTATCTGCCCCAGTGAAACAAAACAAAACAACACATATTTGTGGGTCGAACTGCCTGAGTGGACGTGAGAAATGTTTCTGAAATCCATGAATAAATGCAGATTGTTCCGGGAAAAGAAGTCATGCTATTTATTTGCTAAATTCAGCAATAACGTTAACCGTTAAAACAAAAATTCACTCATACTGAGATTGTGGTCGAGTTCTAAGTGTTTTTTTTAGATCTAGGATTGTGTAAATCAAAGAGAAACTACTAACACTACATGGCATGGCAGGTTCTCTAGGGTCAGAAAATTCAGAAAACATCAGACACCATAAATACAACCTAAAAAGAAAAGAGTTCATGAAGGACACTCAGTAATACAGTAATAATAATCTTTTACAATTCATTACTATTCAGTAAGAGCTTTAGCCTGCTCAGAGTGGAGGTGGAGCTGGAGTCATCTGAGTTCACACACACACACTCACACACACACAC
>CM041003.1:519100-532360 GCA_022985145.1 Pangasius djambal | reverse complement strand
GTGAGATGAGAGAGGGTGTGATGAGAGAGAGTGTGACGAGAGAGAGCGTGACGAGAGAGGGTGTGACGAGAGAGAGCGTGACGAGAGAGTGTGAGATGAGAGAGGGTGTGATGAGAGAGAGTGTGACGAGAGAGAGCGTGACGAGAGAGGGTGTGACGAGAGAGAGCGTGACGAGAGAGTGTGAGATGAGAGAGTGTGAGATGAGAGAGGGTGTGACGAGAGAGAGCGTGACGAGAGAGAGCGTGACGAGAGAGTGTGAGATGAGAGAGTGTGATGAGAGAGTGTGAGATGAGAGAGTGTGATGAGAGAGGGCGTGATTTTAATACAGGAGGGAAGATTTCTCCAAGAGGATCACAATATACATGTGCACACACACACACACACACACACACACACACACACACACACACACACACCACTCCTCCACTACACTACTCTGCCACTCTTTCACTCTTTCACTCCATCACTCCACTCTGTGAGATTTATTTGTGTTTGTAGTCCTCAGTACTACTGATGTGCACACCTTCATCCTCACACTCATACCTTTATCTCTGAATCAACAGCAGATATGCAAACGTCTTTAAACAGTATCTGTGGGATAAACAGCCATTCATACTTATTATACATTCTTATTTCTCCTTTCATATGCAGTGTTTATGGAAATAAATCTCATCTGTGTGTGTGTGTGTGTGTGTGTGTGTGTGTGAGATGCATTGCTGCTTGCAGAACATAAACTTCCACAGAAGTTTGAAGAGATGTGAAGGGAAGAACTCAGGAAGAGGGTCATGTGAACCCTGATTGGTTCATGTTCATAGAATGATCGCGCATCATACATTCAGCTAAAGCGTTTGTGATTATTTCGCATGAGTGCAGTTGTGTTGTGGGAGCTGACTCACATCGCATTATGAGTTTCCTGCACTTACGCTTGTGTAGCGGAGACTGTGGTTCGTCTGCAGGTGGGTTTTCGGTTGTTTTAATGTCTTTAAGATTTTATTGTTGTTGTGTAGCTGCTCTTTTTGTAAAATAATGCTGCAGGTGTGTGACCTTCACTGCATTTCATTCATAGCAAGAGCCTAATGATCTCTAATGCAGAACTTAGACAGTCAGGAAATAAGATTAGAATAAAACACAGTGGTGAAGTGAAACAATGCAGGAGGAAATGCAGCACATGGTCATGATTCAATGCATCGGGTTTTATTTCTCTATAAATAAACACAAGGATAATGCAGAAAGAAAGCTGTGAAGGTCACGCAAATAATTTTCATTGTGAGAACTATTTCTCCCCTGCATGCTGGGGGAAAATGTGAGAAACCCCTCCTTACTGTTGTTTTCATACAAAACCCGAGGCTTAATTCAACTGACTGGTGTTTATAAAAATGTGATTCTCTGTAAGACTTTTCCTGCGTAATTTGTGTGTGTTAGTACACACTTTCTTTAACTCAGACCACACTTTTCATTCTGTTCTATTGGGGCTTTCGATTTTTATCACAACACGTTTCAGTTCTTTATTTACGTTTTGTTATTCTGTTTTGCTGATCAGCTTTATAAAATTAATTCAAATATTGTCACAGCTTCACCTGCCTTACATTCAACGAATACTATATATAAATAAAAACTGGATTACACATTATTATAGAAATAAGGAGGAAGCATTTATCATTTTGTGTAAATGTTCAGAACCATCAGAACCTCCACAGCTTTAACCTCAAATCTCAAACATCTTCTTTAGCGCCCTGTCCCCTCGCCTGCCCTCCACAGCCACACGCTGTAATGAAAATGAAAGAATGAAGTGACTTGGACTGTGTATTGTTTTTGTTTTTGACTGTAATTGTGAATAACAGTATTATGACAGGTATTACAGTGATTGTGTGATTATCGCCTTAAAGCTGTGACACAGTGAAGGAAACAGTAACGATCACTTAAGTTCTTGTCGGAGCTGAGTTCAGAAAGTGTGTGCGTGTGTGTGTGTGTGTGTGTGTGTGTGTGTGCGTGTGGTGTTTGTAGTTAGTTTTTATATGTGCGGAAATCACACTGACACATTAGAGTGAGCACATCATGTAAAATACAGCAGTACTCAGGTTCACATGCAGTGACAAAGCAATAAGACAGATGTGAATTTAAAAAAAAAACAAAGTAAAATACAGTAGAAAATAATATAAAAATAATAAAAATATTACAGAAAATTTACAAAAAAAATTTACAGTATAAAGTAAAATCGACAGTAAAATAGACACAGAACTTATATAGGGGTGCCAGTGATCGGTAAGGCATGTGATAGAGTCATGTGATGTGCTGGGGCTGATGGGAAATAGCAGTTCATCACTGTAACTGTTACTGACCTGACATGTTTAGAGAGTCCCTGATTGGCTGGGAAACTACTGAGAAGGTTCCATGCCACACTGGTGGAATTAGTGACACGCAGGGGATTATTATTATTTTATAATACTGAATTCTGTCAGTATTATAATTATTATTGTTCCCTGTTGCATTGCATTTCACTTTCATCACTGTGCTGCAGCTGTGTCACACTGAAATGCAATCACAGTCCAATCACAGCCCTAAGCATGGCTATGACTGGAGAAGGGGAGAAAGAAGACCGCCGGGTCGACGGTTTCATTTTCTGAACATTTATATGTACGTTTAGATCGAGCAGGTTCCTACTGACAGGAGTTTTATAATATGATAATGCTGTTGTAGAAAAGTCCTAATGAAGGTGTGTGAGCAGATTACACAAATTCCATGTTAATGAACATTAATAACCTACACAGATATGTATATACAGCTACTTTAGAAATATTTTCCAGAATGTTCCACAGGTGCAAAACGCATTTCACACTATACGCTATCAGACAATTATTGTCATTCCCTACACACATATTTATAAAAAGCAAGCTATAAACTCACTAACACAACTCTCTGGTCTGTCACACAGGTCGGGAGATGAGGACGCTGAGTGCAGCGATGCTGCTAATGCAGATAACTGGATTAATGCTCACATCTGCATCAGCAGATTCCTCTGTAAGTAAATTCCTTCTTTAATTGAGTTACATTTGTGAACATGTGACTATGAAGATAGCCTGAAAAATGATTAATCTGCCTCTATAATCAACGTTATTGTCCAAGCACTCAAATTAAACAACACAGCGCAGTGCATTATGGGTAATTTGTGCCTACCTGGGTGCACTGTTCGTACACAGTGCATTGTGGGAGTAAAATTGTGCACTCTGTTTTTCCACAGTGTTTTTTTCCTGCTTTGTGTAACACAACAGAATCAGTTAAATAATAATCACTTCCTGCAGTAATTTTAGCCTTTTCCTTCTCCCTTTAAAACAACAATGTTACTTATAAAGCTAGCTTATAAACAGGAATTCTCCAACAATTAGCATGTTATAGTAACGTTGACAACAAGGTGCTTGTGCTTTGACTTCGTGAATTCCAGTGAATTCAAATTTTGAAGTGATGAATCATTTCATAAGGCTGTGGTAGTCATCCTGAAACCGACCAATCAGACTCCTCGACTCCTTCAAGCTCAGAGGAACTTAAATTAGACTGAAATGAATCTGATCCTTTGAAGCTGTCAGTCATCTGACAAAACAAAACAGGAAGTGAAACAATGTAGTAATTAAACGAATAACACACACTGATCTGTGTGTGTGTGTGTGTGTGTATGTGTGTGTGTATGAAACTAATGAATTTATTTATTTATTTATTTATTTATTAGTGGAGATAAAGACCAGGTCCATGTACAGTGAGTGTTTTTAATGATCTGCGCTGTGTATTTTTCAGATTTTCACCAACGTCTCCTTGAAGTGTGAGGATATTTGTGATTCTCTACTCTGTTTTTATCCAATCTATGAGGAAATGCTTCCAGATCCAACGCACAAAGACTGTGAAGCTGCTTTATACACACTAGTGAGGACACACACACACACACACACACGATACACCACTTACAGTCCTCAGACTCATGAAGTCACAGACATGACTAAAGTCATCCAAATCTTAATTTGAAGATCTTTATTAAAATATTGAATAATAAATAGAATTAAAGATCTCTGACTTTCTCTAAATCAGTTTTTCGTTGTTGTGTGTTTTGTGTGTTTTTGTGTAACACACCTGCTGTCGGTGTTAGCGGTAAACACTTTTAAACAGCGTTATTCTCTATAATAATCACTGACCTCCATCACTGAACATTCGATTAGTGAAAGGACGTGAAGCTGCTTCTGTTCCTGTTCACTGTAACATCTTCTGCTTGTGTGTGTGTGTGTGTGTGTGTGTGTGAACACAGAGTAATTACAGTGTGCTTCAGTAATAAATGTACAAAGAACACAAAGGTGTTATTTTTTTAAATTAGTAGTAAACTGTGTGTATTACCAAGTCGTATTAATCCTGTATATGAATAGATTAAGGCTCACTACCCTACTATGAAATCATTAAATACCCTGATTATTAAAAACATGACAGTCACATTAAAAACAGCCGCATATAAAATCTACACATTTCTAAGTTAATCCATATCTCACACAGCATCATGGGGAAATTTTACTTTGCTTTAGCTGGAATGTTAAATGTAAAAGTTTCATTCATTCTTGAATGTAAAATACGGCACTTTTTTTAAAATGAAGAATTAATGCTATACGATGGTGTGATGAACATTCCAGTAGTGATAGTGTAAAATGATTTACACTGAAGTGAACTGAAAGATGTTCTCTTCCTTCTTGTGCTCCGTGTAGGACGGCGTTGTCTTGGATCATTCCTCACTGAGCGCAAATTCAGCAAACCTCAGCACTCGGTACTGCAGCGATGAGCTGCTGCTTAAGATCACCTGCAGCAACCCAAACGTGAGTTCGTGAGCGTTTTATAGTCGCGTTTCTCAGCCTGGTTTCACACTGTTAAAGCAGAGTCGAGTGAGAGACGCAGGAACACTGATGTGAAAGCCAGAGAGGTGTTAATAACCTGATTAATTAGACAGGATATTTACATGCCACCGCATAGATGTGAGAAGTTTTACACCAAACTGTTCCTCCAGTTCCAGTTCCACAGCCTCGCCTGCTCAGCCAATCAGAAACCTCCTCTGACGTGTAGTAAAGGTGCAATGCTGGATTGTAGAATGATTCTCCTTTAACTGAATTACAGTAATCGTGGCCAGAACTGCACTTCTGTTTCCCAAGCTGAGCTTCGTCTTCCTAAAGCAAGCATAATAAACATCAACGTCAACAAACATAAACATAAACAAGTTGTAACTTACTTTTGGTTCATTCAGTAATTTCATACTAACTAGTTCATACTGTATTCTAATTCACACAGTTATAAAAAATATAGAGAGATTATTATAAGTCCATAAGAACTGATATGGTTGTTGTATTATTGTGAGTTAAAACAACCTTTTCTTCTCCTTCTTCTTCTTCTTCTTCTTCTTCTTATTATTATTATTACTTTAGAGTTCCTATATTTCTGGATCATCTTTGATTATTTTATGATTTTATGATATTATTCCTGTCAGATACAAACCGCAAAACCCAAACAAACAATGAAGTATTTCAGTATATTTCTCCCACAATCCTTTTCACCAAACCCCCTCTAACACAGAGAAACAAAGACCAGGGGTCTCATTTATTAATCGTGCGTACGTAGTTTTGTGTGTAAACTGTGCATAAGCATGTTTCTATGTATGGAATAAAGGTTTGCTTATGCGTGAGGATGTGTGTATATTTCATACACTCCTGACCCTGCACATGCAGGAAAGCCTAGTGGTGGAAAAGTGGAAAAGCAGCTGAAACTGACTGGAGCTTCTGCATCATGTACTGTTGATCCTATCAGCATCACTGAGAGAGTAATCAGTGATTTATATCGTCTGAAACACGTGGCACTGCGAGCCTACTGTGCTTTATAAAGAGACGTCGTTTACCATACAGTCAGGTCCATAAGTATTTGGACAGTTGCACATTTTTTGTCAGTTTGTCTCTGCACACCACCACAATGGGTTTGAAATGAAGCGGTCAAGATGGGATTGAAGTGTAGACTTTCAGCTTTAATTCAAGGAGTTTAACAAAAATATTGCATTAACCGTTAATGAATTATAGCCATTTTTTACAGAGTCCTTCCATTTTCACAGGCTCAAAAGTAATTGAACAATTGACTGATAAGCAGTTTCATAGCCTGTTTCCTCAGTATTTCATGACAAATTAAGGAGATAAAAGATCTGGAGTTAATCCTGTCAGGGTGTGGGGAGTGAACCCAGGTCTTTGGAGTGATAGTCCAACACCAATCCACTAGACTATTGGGGAATACCGACTCAAGTGCAGAGCAAAACAGGTAGTGTCCAAGCATGAAGTCAAACAAATCCAAAGGGAAAATCCAGAAATCATAACAGAGAGGCAGGCAGAGGTTCAGGAGACCAGGTAATCCCAACAGTAACAAAAAGGCACAGAGTTTGCAACACAAAGACTTAGCAAAGACATGGACTTGACACAGGGTTTAAATACACAAGCTAATGGATCACATGACAGGGAGACAATGAGGTACAGGTGAGCAAGGTAATTACAAGTCAACAACATAGAGAGTCATTTGGCGACCTCTGGTGGTCAAAACTGTTCATTAGTGACAGATCCCAAGTGTTGAATTTGTATTTGGTAGCTGTTCATTGGAACTCTCAATATGTGGTCCAAAGAGGTGTTGATGCAAGTGAAGGAGTCCATCATCAGGCTGAAAAAACAAAAGAGACCTATCAGAGAGAGACAAGAAGCTTTAGGAGTGGCCAAATCAACAATCTGATACATTCTTAAAAAGAAGGAATGCACTGGTGAGCTCAGCAACACCAAAAGGCCTGGAAGACCACGGACAACAACTAAAGTGGATGATCGTGAATTCTTTCCTTGGTGAAGAAAAACCCCTTTACAACACCTCGCCAAATCCAGAACACTCTGGAGGAGGTCGGCATATCATTATCAAAGTCTACAACCGAGAGACGCCTTCATGAACCACTGGTTTTGGTTTGCATCTTGAGGTAAAGCAGATAAAAGCAACCCAGTTGAGCTGCTTTTCACTTACTGAAGAAAAAACTGAAAGCAGAAAAACTCCCAAACAAGCAGCAACTGAAGGCGGCTGCAGTAAAGACCTGGTAAAGCATCTCCATGGTGATGTCCATGGGGTCCAGACTTCAGGCAGTATTAAAAAATAACGTTTTAAACTTACATTCAACTTAAATGTTTTGTTACTTTAATTGATAAATCAACCCCAGCCTGCTGCGCTACAGTGCAGTGTGTTACGGAATAACATTCACATCCAAATGATTTCCTTTCTTTTCTCTTTTCTTTTTCAGTATCGGTACCAGGCTCTCTACAGAGGTCAGTGTGTGTATGTGTGTGTGTGTGTGTGTGTGTGTGTGTGTGTGCAGTTATCAGTAACACTTTACATTATTTACTGCATTAGCTTAGATGAACAAATTATAAATATTGGCATTAATAATAAACCATCAGTAATGTTAGCAAAATAACAACTCAGAAATAACACACTGTGTTGTGCAGTTACAGGAAAATAATCAACACTGGGGTGGTGTGATTGCGTGGAGTTATTGTTACCATTCCAAAGTTTATTATTTTCCAATAACGGCATTACCCCCAAGTGTTTTATTCCTTGTACACCACAGCAACATGCCAACAGTTACTATTATAATATTATGTTTATACTTTTTATCCACTTATAGTTACATTTAGTGTTGTGGAACTTTAAGATGCTGGAAAACTGAAAGTTACAGCTTTACCTCTGACTGTTACAAAGTGCTGACACTGGAGACTCCTTCCATGAATGTTACATAAATAAACAGCTACGTACAGAAAACTTCACCACACTGATGATTTTTTAAAAATAGTTTATTATCAGTGGAGCGTCTGCTGTACACGATCCTGTGAACGAGCTGTTGCTATAGAAACGATAACGTATTAGAGCGAGCGCATTAATATAAACCTGCACTACTGTCAGAGCTGCTGTTATAGAGAATTAATCAACACCTGACGACCAATCAGAATCCAGCAGCACTGTGGTGTACAGTAATGTATTAATTGCTTTTGTAATTAAATACACACGAATTAATAATATTTATTTCATTCAGGACTAAAAATCCACATTAAGCGTGATACCTGACCCAATCAGCTGAACTTATGAGTGAGTGTAAATAGTTTTACCAGTTAGCATCACGAATATTAATTAAGGAATTAGATTATTTACTCTTATGTGGAGTTAATATATTAATATATTGGTGATAAATATAATGCAGTGAAGACTGTAATGTGTGAAACTTAATGGAAAGTGTCACCTTCATCAGCTTTTCTTATATTTTATAATAATCTCAGCTTCTCTTAAAAAGCAGTGATTTCAGTAAATATGCAGTGGTGTGTAAATAGTGGAACAAACTCTCTCTCTCTCTCTCTCTCTCTCTCTCTCTCTCTCTCTGTGTGTGTGTGTGTGTGTGTGTGTGTGTGTGTGTATGTGTGTGTATGTGTGTGTGTGTTACAGTTTCAAATATCTCGACCCGAACTGGTGAGTAACATTATGACTGTTTTCAATAATTAAATTCTTCAGCTGAAGCCTAAACACAAGCCAGTGCCATTGTCATTAGTGTGTAATGACAGTGATACAGCACATGTGATGCAGTGTGTGTTTGTGTTTGTGTTTGTGTTTTTATCCAGATGTTAATGCCACAGGTTGGAGACTCACTAGTCCTGGTGAGTAACCTGTGGATGTGTGCTTTATAATCGGTTTATAATGTTCCTATAATGAGTGCGAACATTTATGAATTCTGCACTGAATTGTGTTTTATTGTGTGTGTGTGTGTGTGTGTGTGTGTGTGTTTAATCAGGTCACCTCTACTTGCTGCTACCCCTGCTGATTCCGTTTGCTGTCATTATCTGCTGTATATAGTCTGATTTATACTTCTGCGTTAATATGCGTCTGTGTATTTGTGTCATGGAGCAGAGAGGGGGATTATGGGTAAGCGTAGCACACATCCCTCCAGACCATCTGTGGTGCTCTGCGTCGACTGGTCTTTAGCTGAACCCTGGCCGGGGGAGAGGCGCGTCCGGGCGCGTACTCAGAAACACTTTAATGAGACGCTGTGATATTTCCTCTGCAGGTTAATTAAGTTCAGATTAATATTGTTTCATTCAGAGTGACGCTGTTCCACAAACATATCAAGTAGTTGGTAATAAATCTTACACAACCGATCAAAAAACCTGCTTTGTAAAAGCAATTAAGATTTAATCATTTAGTTTTGTTTATTTATCGGTTAGTTTCTCAGATCAGTGTTTTTAATAAAAGTTTTTCTCGTTTCATGTTGAGTCACACATGGCAAAGTGATTAGATTATTGTATAATGGAGAAACTTTACAGGAAACTACAATCACGATGTTGTGGGATGTTGCGGCTGTAGCTGTCTTTATATCGGCTACATAATCTGACAGTATCGTGCTATATATCATTCTCTGTATAGATGATGAAAACCACATGGTGCTATCTGCATATTATTATTCTTACAATTGTTTTGGTTCTTCTTTACTACATATTTCATAAAGTTCTGGTGTGGGTCATGTGACAGCGCCTCCTACTGGACACTACTGCACGCAGAAACGTGTTCGCAGAAACGTGTTCGCAGAAACGTGTTCGCAGAAGTATAAATCAGCTGTAGATTAGACCTGAGGTACATCTCCTCCCTAAAAACACAAAGAGAGTCCAAAAGATTATCATGTGTTTTCAGAAGAAAGGAGTTGTGAGATGTTATTTCTTGTCTTTTTGTTTATAGACATGTTGTGATAGAACAGATGATGGTGACTAAATCTTGTGATGATGAGTTTATTAAGATCGAAAACACATGTTTATTAAATTTACGTTGTGATTTAGCTCTAAAGCATTCTCTGGAGGACGACAGGAAGTCATCCACGTTACTACGAATTAAACACTCAGTTCTCCTGCAGATATTCTTCAGGTGATGATGGTTGAACTTCCTAAACTATGTGATCCAGCATTCTGAGACTGTATTACACAAACGAGTACATTTGAATACGTTACACAAACAGACTGGAACATTAAAACATTTACATTTACATTTAAACTCTAATTGTTGATTAATTGTTTCTCTGTTCCACTTGTTTCTGTAGTTTATAGGACACTGGGTTTGTGTGCTTCTTGTGTTTACATCATTTTTTGTTATCATTGCTTCATACCTGTTGTCAGGAAATAACTTTTGCGTATTTGTGTCTAAACCCAGGACAGTTTGTGTCCTCTGTGTGAAAATTGAATATCATTATTATTTAATATAATTATTTCCTCTATAATCAGTGTGTTAATATAATGTTCAATCAGCCCGAACCTTGGATGGATACAAGACTGTGGTTTTTATTTCAGTGGAATGAATGTAACTGACTTTTCAGTTGTCTGTATTAGATTCTGATTCTTTTTATTATTCTGGTATAGTAAGAAGACACAGTGAGTCACACAACATCTGAATAAAACACTTATTAATATATAATATTAACAAACATATTAATAGTAAATGATAATCACAGTAAGATTAATCACAATAAGATTAAATGAATATCAAAGTGAATTACATACTAATTCCTATAATAAAGAAATTTAAGTGATGAAACAATCTCTCATACAGGCCCAGGATCTGACTCATCATTCAATTCAATTCAATTCAATTCAATTCAATTCAATTCAATTCAATTCAATTCAATTCAATTCAATTCAATTCAATTCAATTCAATTCAATTCAATTTTATTTGCATTTACATTTACATTTACGGCATTTGGCAGATGCTCTTATCCAGAGCGACTTACAATAGTGCTTTGAAGTCTATCAAAAATACATCCTGATACCGGCTCACTAGGTCACAAACTAGGAATACCATCAGCCCAAGACTCTGTTGGGTTTTTTTTTTTTCTTTTGTGTGTGTGTGTGCGTGCAAGTGCTAACTTAAGTACTTAATGAAGAGGTAAGTCTTTAGACGTCGTATTTGTATGGCGCTTGTAACAATGGATATTATCACAAAGCAGCTTTACAGAAATAAATACATTCAAAATAAATTAAAACAAAATAAATTGTAAATGTTTGAATTTATCCCTAATGAGCGAGTCAGAGGTGACGGTGGTGAGGAAAAACTCCCTGAGATGATATGAGGAAGAAACCTTGAGAGGAACCAGACTCAAAAGGGAACCCATCCTCATCTGGGTGCAACAGATGGTGCGATTAAATAAATAAATCCCTTCTATTATTGTGCGCTATAAGGACAAGTAGTGCAACTGTGCAACCAACAAATTCATCACAGTTTCCGCAAGAAGTCCGGCTGGTTAAAATCTATCCAATGTCCACTGATGGAGTCCTGAGTACGAAGCTGCTCGTGGCAACCGCAGCCCCAAAGCCACTACAGCAATCGCAGTCCCAAGCCATTACAGTACAGCTCCCCATATGAGATCCCCATGGTCTCTAATGGTTAAGCAAAATATACTTTGCATGCAGAGTGCAAGCAGGGACTCCGGCAAGACTAGCTATGACAGCATAACTAAAAGGGAGAGCCAGAAGCTAACACAGACATGAGGGCTCCTGGGACATAAAGCTCCAGCCACTCCACCGTCGACAAACCTGAGTGAACATGTGAGAGTGGGGGGGGGGGGGGGGGGGTTTGACATCATCCAAACATCCCAGTTCACCACAACACTCAATGCCTGTGAACCCTCCAGACCTGCTCCTGTACCTGAGAAAAAAACTATTCACAAAAGAGAGACACAACCCTGATCAGAGGCCAGTAGTAGGTCATTTACCACTTTAACCAGCGCTGCCTCTGTGCTATGATGAGGCCTAAATCCTGACTGATACATTTCATGAATGTTATTCCTATGTAAGTATGAGCTGCTGTGCTACAACCTTTTCTAGGACCTTGGAGATAAAGGGGAGGTTAGATATTGGTCTATAGTTAGACAGCTGACAGGGTCAAGGTCAGGTTTTTTAATCAAGGGCTTGATAACTGCTAATTTAAAAGATTTAGGTACGTAGCCAATGCTAAGGAAAGAGTTTATTATCTTTAAAAGAGGTTTGATTGTTTCAGGAATTATCTGTTTGAGGAAACAAGTAGGTAAGGGATCTAGTAAACAGGTTGATGATTTTGATGATGAAATTAGTGAAATTAGTTCGGTCTCTTCAAGGGGAGTAAAACGTTGTAATCGTTGATCTGATATTATTATATTATCATCTACAGGGTTAGTTATAAAACTGTCTGGTTTTAAATTAATTTAATTAATTATTTTTTTTGCCTTATATTTTTAATTTTACCATTGAAAAAATTCATGAAGTTGAAATTTTTTGACTGTTAATATTTAACAGTCCCAGCTTCAGATCAGTGGTGCTGGCTGTGCTTTAGTAATTTAGTGATTTAATTTTATGTTAATTAGGTTGCTAAAACAAATTGTCTGAGTATGTCTATAATTTTGTTTAGCTCGGGGAACAGACACAGTCTCAATACGGTGGAACCTAAGTGACGACTCAGTGCAGCTAGCAGACGGTCGGTTTAGCCAGCTTGTCTGCTCCCTGGCCTTGTCCCTGGATTGTCACCGATTAACTAGGCCTGTTCTGAGACTATGTGCTATGCTGCAAGAAATGAGAGCAGCACCTTCCCGAGTGGGATGGACACCGCCCCACCCTAACAGGCCAGCCTTGCCCTCAAAGATAGTCCAGTTATCTATAAAGCCCACATTGTTTTCAGAGCACCACCTGGACATCCAGCAGTTCAGCGACCATAATCTGCTGTAAGCTACATCGCCACGCCGCTTTGGGATGGGGCCAGAGCATATTACAGGTTCTTTGAAAACCTGTGCTTGCCTAAGACCCTAAGATTACCTGCTATGTCCGGCACCCTGGCTCCCGGTTTACACCTAACTAAAGCTGCTGGTGCCCCTAAAGGCCTGGCTAATTTCATGTGCTTTAAGATAGAGTCACCTATAACCAGAGCTCTTTCAGGTTTCTCAGCGGGTGCTTCACTGAGGAGAGCAAACCTGTTGGACACGTGAAGTGGAGAGGAGTGGTGCTCCCGTGGGCGAGCCTTAGCGTTAGCTTTGGCTTTGCGATTATGCCGCCGAGTCGTCACCCATTCGCCCCGCTGTGAGGGCTCTAATGCCGGAGTTGGGGGATTACTAACTCCGCCTAAGGCATCCAGACTTTCCCCTACAGAAACTACGCTGCTCTCACTCTCACTAACCCTCTCTAGAGTCT
>CM041003.1:489337-507437 GCA_022985145.1 Pangasius djambal | reverse complement strand
TCTGTGATTTACACTGTCCAGTATTTTAAACATCTAATAAATGAACCAAAAATCTTCTTGTATAGCTCACACACTTCACTGTTTTACTTTGTTGTGTTTTTTTTTTTTTTTGCCCTGCAGCCGAAACTCTTCATTCGATCTTTCTCTGACGTCAGAACGGCAGCTCGGTGTTGCATGCTCCAATAGGAAACGACTGGTCATCTGTTGCTGTGTTTGTTCTTAAGGTGAATGTATTTTAACAGATCAACATGACTGACAGTTTACATTACACACCAGTAACTCTCCAAGTCTGTTTCAGCAACTTCAAAAGGACTAATTGCTCACTGTCTGTTTCTGCTTCTCTGTCTCTCACTGTGTCTCACTGTGTGTGTGTGTCTCTCTCTCTCTCTCTCTCTCTCTCTCTCTCTCTCTCTCTCGGTCACCCCCGCGCCTGATACACAGTATTCTAGGACATGAGAGTGTAACGGAGAGAGAGAGAGAGTGTTTGTGCGCTTGGAGATTACCGCGGTGCAGAATTCACTTCAGAGAAAAACGGATTACTGAGAAAGCAGAAATGAATATATTTTACATTAACAGACAGTCTGGCATGTTTATCTGTGATCAAGTTAAATATGGATTTATCATTTTGAAGCATAAACGAAACCTCTAATTACAACTGAAAGAGGAGAAAAATCTCATAACACTCATCAGGTAAGCTGGAGTGTTTTATAGTCAGTTTATCTTGCATGCTGATGTCTGTTTGTTTTGCAGAAACAATTATCATTTTGCAGAAGATTTTATTAGTTATTACCCATTAACATGAAAATTACTTTCAATTGTTCATTAGACACAAATTTGTTTTGTCAAGTGCTCATACAAAGACAGAATTATACCCAACAGTACACAAAGTATTTATTCAAAGAGTGATGTTTAATATTGTACATGTTCAGGTGGAATAGATAGAAGAAGGTTGCTTATATAGAAGATGTACCAAGTATAAAATTATCTCCTTCAATATACGTGAAAGGTAAGTGCGTAATTAGCGATGTGCTCTTGAACAGTATTCGGCTTTTTGTATAAGAAAGGTCCACACATTTCAGAGGTTGGCATGACTGATACCAACCATCCTGGGGGGAAAGCTGTTTCTGCAATTTTCTGTTCTAATTTCCACAAATCTAGAAAAAACAGCTTCAAAATGTGGGTAGAAAAGGTTTCCTGGTCCTGTAGATGTAGATGTCCTGGAGATAGGCAGGTTCTGGAAGGTGGACAGGTTACAGCTGATTATCGTTTTGGCTGATCGGATGATGCTGTAACCTGGCCTTAGGCTTGTATGGCAGATGAGGTGAATCAGAGAGTTATCAAGGAGGTGAGATCTCAGCAATGAAAGTGTATCACTGGACCATTAAAATGTTTAATTACTTCAGAAAGTAAATCCTCATCTAGGACTTGGGGAAAAGGGTAGCACAGCTCAAATCCCAGGACTCCTGGAGAACCATTACAACAAGGCCCTTAACCTTCAAGTTGTTTGGACAGAGATCCACTGATTCTCAACTTTGCACAAACCCTTTGGAATGTAAGGTATTTGTGATTTGTGTATATTTTATGCAGTAGATTGTTTTGCTACCTTAAAAGTGTTTTTCAAGTAATAATTTTCAGCAGAACCTCAGCTTTAGAAGTTATTGTTTTTAATACTCTTAGATGCTAAGAGTAAAAAAGTCTGAGAATAAATGCATCTGACTAAATGCAGTGATATTTCATATCTGGCAGATTTGAGAGTTTCTTTCTTTTTTTTTTTTTTTTTACACTTGTATTTATGTCAAAATATGGTAAAGATATGCAGAGAAACACTACTTCCTAAAGTGACAGGTGCACAAGTAAATCATTTTGTATCCGTTTCAAAATGAGATATTTCTGCTTCTTTTGTTACACAGACATAAACTAGACATTATATGAAAGTGCAACATATGCTCTTTTGGTTTTCTCTGTTCGCTTCAACCGGCCACTGTCTCTTAGTTGTTCATGAGAATATGATATGAAATCATTTGGACGCGGCGACACATCAGTCGATTGCAGAGAGTTAAACATCTGGTGAATGTTTTAAGGTCTGAGCTTCTCCTAAAGTCCACAGTTATCCCGACAGTGTTCTGGGAATTGACTGTAAGCTGTTGTAGACACAGCAGGACACCGGTTGTCCAGTGGTATCTGTCCAGTCAGTGGTGTGGAGAGAACCGAGACGAGGTGAGAGCACACAGCCCTGAGGTACGCCAGTGTTAAGTGTTAGTGGATCTATTGTGTTTTGTTTGCCATTGATCCTCCTACCAGGGGGTCGAACATATACAGCAACAGACGAGTAGACGTCATCCACGGGCAAACTGCTTTGCATCCACCTTTGGATTAGAACAGAGATAACAGGCTTCTTGGGTTATGGTTGAAGTTGACTTGACTTGACTTGACTTGAAGTTTAGAAGCGGCCAGGAGTGATGCAGAGGTCCAGCAATTGGATGAAGATCTCTCTGAGCGGTTGGCCAGCATGATGCTTCAATTATAGTGGGGTTGACAGGAGATGTTCAAGATTCTTTATTTGTCACATACATTACATACATGTGATGTATTAATATAGTGAAATGTTTTTCCTTAGTGCCTCATCCCAAATGTGATACATAATAAAGATTGAACCCACCCCAGATGGGACTCGAACCCACAATCCCTGGCTTAGGAGGCCAGTGCCTTATCCATTAGGCCACTGGGGCTGCTGATATGTTTCCATCCAGATTCACTAACCTTCTGAAGGATTCAGAATGAGACCGCAACAGTTCCAGGAAAAGTTCCTGCTGTTTGTTCCCACTGCATTAGAGAACAATGATTGTTATAGAAAATAACATCACAACTAACTTTGATAAGCCTGATTATGTGATAAAACTGTGAATCTGTGATATTAGTTTTACTTTGCTACACAAATATGGAGAGTACAGTTCCACATTTTGTGACTCTTTTGCCATGAGATTCATAATATTCAAAAACAACTGCATGATGGAAATACTCTGCTTTTCTGGTCATATTTTCTGTGCTGCATCTGATATAAAACATGCTCAGATGCAGGTTTGATAGTTACTGTAAGCTCCACTCAAGTAGCTCCTGGTTTTCAGAAAACTCTGAAGCAGGAACTAAAAAGGTTTCTGGAAATACAGCTTGGGAGCGTGATTAATCCTGTAGAAGTGTGAATAAATATTCTGAGCTCCTGAAACAGATTGTGGGTTCTTGAAAAGGTTCCCGCAGTGGAAACTTGCCTCGAGTCTGGATCAGGAGCTTGATTTTCCTAGTTTTCTCTCATTTTGAAAAGTCTGGTGACATCCTTCTGTGAGTGGGCTGGATAAGTGCTGTGAGAGTGAGAGCACTGGACAGAGAGCACTCAGTATAGATTTATTAAAAAATTAGTCACACTAAATGAGTCAAATAGTTTGGCTATTTTGGAGTCAGAGAGTTTATTTCTGAAGATTTCATCCATGGAACCCATTTTGTTAAAATTAAAATTGTCATTAGACTCCAACAATCATCATTTGTAGATGCAATACTTTGATAATGGTGGGTTTCCACTACTGTAACATAATTAGAAATTTGGAAAAATGGGGATATGCTTCTTCTGTATTCTTTACCAGATTAAAAGATGGCTCTCTGTGTACCACAGTTCTGCAGCCCTAATTGCTTTTCTGGTTTGTACTTGGCCGCTTTAAAGAGGCTTTTATCCCCGTTTCTGTAGTCTACAGCTCCTCCTCAACTAAACGTCCTGAGCTCAGCTGGAAAACCATGATTTGTGATTATCCTATCTAACCAATGTGTTACTGGGAATACACCAGCCCTTACATAAGCTCTGGATGATGTCACGCTGTCTGTATTTTCATTCATTCTTGTGGACATGTTCTCAAAAACATTCTAGTCTGCAGAATGGGAGTCTGAGACAGAGACAGAGAGAGAGAGAGAGAGAGAGAGATGTTGTCAGTCCTAATTATCTTTACGCTGTGTTCACTCCCCCTCTGTGCTTTAACAGGTCGAGCGGTCGATCAGCAACTCCAGTGCAAGGTCACGTTAGTGTAACAGAGCGGAGAGTGGACATTTACATGTGAAACAGTAATAGTTGTGTCTCGGTAAACTCTTCACACACTCTTACTGACTGTAGTGAGCCATTTTAGTGCTTCAGGGACACTAATGAGATGTTCTAGCTTTATATGATTCCACCATTTGAGACGTGTATGTATACGTGTGTGTACACATCTTAGAGTACGCAATCCCATAATTCTGTTCCGATCAGAAGTCCATGAAAGCCATGATGGAATACTTGTCCAAACATAAAAGAAAAAAAGCCTTTCATGCATCTTAATCTTGTTCGTCATTTGTGTTTCACACACACACACACACACACACACAGGGTCAAGGTTTGACCTGTCTTAGTGCTGCGTATGATATCATTAGAAGATGGAGATTAGGACACACTTTAATCTGTCATTGTGGTTTAAGATTGAAAACAGGAACAGACTCATATCAACAGATTAATTCTACACTCAAGGATTAAATTTAACCAACAGCACGGATCATTAAACTAAACACAGGAGTTAAAAAGTCCAGTGTTGCATACAATTCTGTACAATTACTTTACAAACCTGTTATGAAGACGCTCCTGGGCTGCATCGCATGATGTTTTATCCATAACAATAATACATAATACATAATGACTGGAATATTTTAGAACCCTTGAGCCAGACACTTGTATGGGGAACTAGCGGTGGCTTTCAGGACAGGGTTCTCTGTGAAATATGCAGGAATGAGGGAACACAAGACGCATGATGGTGTCGACCTTAGATGGCAAGATGGCTAGGAGATGTGTGTGTGGTGATACAGGATGTTAGCCTGGATCAGGAAGGCCGGTTGACCCGGGGCTCCCCTTAGAGGTTCAGAACGCTCATTGCTCATTGCCCCTGTCCAGCTGTACCTCCTGAAAGTGACCACTGACCCCCGGTATGTGTCACTCAGCCACGCCTCACATTTTGCTCTCAGGAACGAGTATAAAATGGACCCTCAGCTGTCTGGGGCACACAGGTGCCTGATATCTGTTTTTTATTTCATTTCTCCTTTGTTTGAGGTTACAGAGTTAAACAGTCATCCACAGAAACAGGACGTGATTGTAGGAGCTGCTCAGACTCAGTATAAATATAAATGAAGTAAATGAACAGCTCGTGTGAGACAGTAGGACGGGTTTCCTCAGGTGGAACATGTCGTGTGTGAGCATCGGGTGTGAGTTTATGTAGAGAAAACAGGATCAGAAGCCCTGAGTTACTGTGAAGGACAAAATAACAGGACAAGAGAGTTTACTACAGTTACCTTTAATCAGTGATGTAAAGAGAGAGCGAGACAGAGAGGGTGAGACACACACACAGAGAAAAGAGTCTCACTGGACTGAGACTCTAAAATAAAAGTGTTATAGTTTATCAGAAGTGAGGTGGATGGTGCTGTTGACACTCGTGAACGTGTGTGGGGCCATGTTGCCCCTGTGGGTGTAGCATTAGTTCCCTGCTGGCGTTACACACTTCCTCAGGAGATTCTGAGAGAGAGAGAGAGAGATGGCGAGAGAGAGAGAGAGAGAGAGAGAGAAGGTCAGAGGTCACTGTTTAACACATCATGAAATTCTGTGGTTCCTCTGGTCTGCAGCTGTTATAACTCCACCTGTATGAGCTGCCTACTGGGAAGGACTAATATCATCAGTATTCTCCGCCTTCTGCTCCGCCCACTGACCCACCTACTGTCCTGTATGAGCTAGCTGCTAGGGATGCTGAAAATACTGCCATTATACCCCACCCACTACTCCACCCTCTGCTCCGTCCACCGAGTCTGTATATAGAGCTGTCTGTCTCGAAATTTACCGGTGGCTATAGTCCTGCTTTCTTCTATCAGTAGACCTTGTGTGTGTGCGTATGAGTGTGTGCGTATGAGTGTGTGTGTGAGTGTGTGTGAGTGTGTGTGAGTGCGTATGAGTGTGTGTGTGTGAGTGTGTGTGTGAGTGTGAACCCTATTTCCCCATTAAAGAGAGCGAGGTCTGTGTATGATGATGATGATGACGATGACGATGATGACGTTACCCCTCCATTTCTAATGGTGTCCTTTTCCCTCCTGCAAATTTCCACCATTGCTATATTTAACCCTCACATTGACCCAAATAATCACGATCTAGACCAGCCAAACAGACACACACACCCACACACACACACGCACACACACACACTCACATACACATACACACTGTTTAAAAAGTTTACAGGAGAAAACACAGAGAACTGCTTTCTGCTGCCTGTGTGACAGTTCAAACTTTATTTCTAAAATCAGGAACTCATTGTGTCTCTTCCTTTGTCCCTGCAGGTTTGTTCTGTGTGTGTGTGTGTGTGTGTGTGCGTGTGTGTGCGCGTGTGTGTGTGCGTGTGTGTGTGTCAGTGCGTACTGCTGGGTTCTCAGGATGCCGATCCTAGATCTCTGAATCTTTCCTGATGCCTCTCTTCACTTCCTGATCTGCAACACCATGAGTAGCAACAGAACCACCAGGTACACACAGTGTGTGTGTGAGTGTGTGTGTGTGTGTGTGTGTGTGTGTGAGTGTGTGTGTGTGTGTGAGTGTGTGTGTGTGTGTGAGTGTGTGGTAAGCATGCATCTGCTTTTATGTAAATTAAGGCTGTGACAATATATCCATGTTACATTATACTGCTGAGTTCTGGCCTCTGATTGGTCGTCAGGTGTTGATTAGTTTTCTATAACAGCAGCTCTGACAGCAGCGCAGCTTTATATTAATGCACTCGCTCCTCTACGTAATCTTTACTATAGTAACAGCTCATTCACAGGGACGCGTCTCATGAATGGATTTATAAAAAATGTGTGTAATTGTTAATATGGTGAAGTTTTCTGTAAGGAGATGTTTATGTAACGTGTATGGAAGGAGTCTCCAGTGTCAGCGCTTTGTAACAGTCAGAGGTGAAGCTGTAACTTTAGGTTTTCTGACGTCTTCAGGACAGAGGAGTTTACGCTTCTTTGCGGTTTCTCGCTAACATGCGGAACAAGCTGTGATTTAAAAAAAAAATCTTATTAACTTCAAGAGAGAGAATAAAGAGACTCTGGTGAGGGAACGAGTGTTTATAGCTGCTATAACGTAAGCGACAACAGGACCTAACTTGTTTCACCAACATTAAATGTAACTATAAATGGATAAAAAGTGTTGTTTCATTTTTTTATGAATAAAAAAATGAAACCATTGCTTTGCTGTGGTATAAGAGGAATAAAACAGTTGGGGATGTGCTGTTATGGGAAAGTAATCAACTTCAGGGCAGTAACAGAAACTTTGCTTGATCACAGCACCCTGTCACTCAGTGTTTTACTGTAACACACACACACACACACACACACACACACAGTTTATAATTATATAAGCATTATCGTGGTGACTTTGGGGCAGATTATCAGGTTTTCCACGTTATTTTACCAAAACATTTAAACGTTCCATTGTAAACACACTAAAAGTATAATGTTATGATTTCCAGTGAGTTTTTTCTTTATCATTGTACACAATACACAAATATAACATTACAAATTACTGGATAACAATGAATAAGGACATTCAGAGAGTGTGTGTGTGTGTGTGTGTGTGTGTGTGTGTGTTAGAAAGGGAAAATCTCAGATTATAATCTCTAAATCTGCACTGACTGCAATCCTCCTCATACGGCTAAACACAACTCACCTTCGCAGGTAATCCTCTCTGGAGGAGAGGGCCAGTTAACGCACACACACACACACACACACACACACACACACACACATTAAAGACCCAAAAAGGTTGTTGTTGGGAGTTGGGAGTTGGGGGGATGATTTTTGCCCATATATCTTGAGGTAGTTTAATCCAAATAAAAAAGCGCTAGCCATGTGGAGTGTTAGAGTTAGCACTGATATTAGCTTTAGCAGTGGCTAATATGAGTCATGGTTTAGCTGCTAGCATCTGTGGAGTTAGCGCACTGTGCTTAGTCACTATGTGCCCTTTCAGAGGGACACTGGAAAGAACAAGCAGGATGCGATGAGATTATGGACAGTGTCTTAACACTCGTCCTCTTCCTGTCTCATCCCTTGCTCCACCATTACAATGCCTCTCAGTCGCATCCTGGGTTTTTCTGTCCTCCATTTTCTACTTTTCCTTTTTTAACAGGAGTGTGACTTGACACTTTTTAGTCAGCTGATTATTTATTTGACAGTATTTGCTTTTACTCTTTGCTTTTACCCAGAATTCCTTGCTCTGTCATTCCGCAGGTACAGCATTGTTTCTCCTGATGAGGAAAGGCTGAAGATCTCGACTCTCGGGCTTCACAACGGCCACAGTTCGCCTGGGAGCGCCATGAGCAGCGCCGTAGCTAGCGTAGGTGGCTACAACATGGAGAACAACTACAATGGGAAAATCTCCACGAGGGGGCGTGGCCAAGTGCGGAGCCGTTTCGTTAAAAAAAATGGCCAATGTAATGTTGTCTTCTCCAACATGGAGGACAAATCACAGCGCTACCTGGCTGATATATTCACAACCTGCGTGGACATCCGCTGGCGCTACCTTCTGCTTATCTTCTGCACGACGTTCATGGTGTCGTGGCTGATCTTTGGATTGATTTTCTACAGCGTGGCCCTCACACATGGAGATTTTGACCCTGATCGCCACCTGAGGGGGAAAATGGGGGCAGGAGCATCAGGCGAGGGGCAACAGAAGGAGTGGAAGCCATGTTTGCTCCATGTGGAAGGTTTTCTTGGCGCCTTCCTGTTTTCAATCGAGACTCAAACAACGATTGGATATGGCTGGCGCTGTGTCACCGAGGAGTGTCCAGTTGCCGTGGCAACAGTGGTGGTTCAGTCCATTTTGGGATGCATCATTGACTCATTCATGATTGGTACCATCATGGCCAAGATGGCGCGGCCCAAGAAGCGAAACCAGACGCTGCTGTTTTCCCAGAACGCCGTTATAGCACTGCGGGACGGGAAGCTGTGCCTCATGTGGCGTGTCGGAAATCTCCGGAGAAGCCACATCGTTGAAGCTCACGTCCGAGCCCAGCTGATTAAACCCCGAGTGACAGAGGAGGGCGAGTTCATCCCGCTGGAGCAGACGGACCTGAATGTGGGCTATGATGAAGGAACTGACCGCCTTTTCCTCGTCTCACCTCTTGTAATCGTCCACGAGATTGACGAAGACTCGCCGCTTTGGGCCATGAGCCGCTCCGATCTGGAAAACGACGTCTTTGAGATTGTCGTGATTCTCGAGGGAATGGTAGAAGCCACTGCTATGACCACGCAAGCACGAAGCTCGTACCTTTCCCATGAGATCCTTTGGGGTCATCGCTTCGAGCCGGTTGTGTATGAAGATCACGATCGCTACCAGGTGGACTACGCTCGCTTCCACAAGACCTACGCAGTTCCCTCAACTCCTTCGTGCAGTGCTAAGGAGCTCAGCGAGTTAGCGAGTCATCAATCGTCCAAAGCGTCATCACAATCCGAGACGCCGGTTAGTCGCAGGACCCATTTTCTGCGACCACCTTGCTCGCCCAGTGCGTTCTGTTACGAGAATGAAGTGGCTCTGTACTCTGGGGAAGAGGAGGATGAGGAAGGGATAAGTAAGAACAGAGTGGAGGAAGGTCTAACCACACTAGAAACGGATCTGACAGTGTTAACAACGGCTGGCATTCCAGCAGAATTCCAGAAAATGTTCCAGGATACTCCAGCAGTAACTTCTGGAAGCAACGTCCTCTGTGTGCTGGACATGGACAATCAGATGGAGTTTGATATTCTTCAGACATCCATTCCTCTGGATCCTCTGACGTACAAGAGCGAATCAGAGATATGACACTACGGGATTGGAGGTGATCGGAGGCGTTTCCTGACGGAGTTCCACACCCTCCCCTCGTTTTGGAATGACTAACTCAAATGAAGTCGAAGAAGGGAAAAGGGATTATTGCATTGGCATTTTTGCACATTTTTCAGAGGTTTGGATTTGACAGTAAACTGTATATAGAAACAATTTGCCTGCTTGAATTTGTATATTTGCCCGAACTGAAGCTGAGATTCTTTCTGAAGACGTAAAAATCGTGACTATCTTGTGATCCAGTTGGTTCTCACTTCAAAATCTTTATTGTTACTGAAAGGATCATGTGATCCATGAGGACTGATCACAATCAAAAGAAGATGAGATTATAAACTCTGAAATATAGATAAAATTTTAGTCATTTATCGGAACAGGGATAATGGAAATAAACAAATAAACATAAACATCACCAAAGGTGGAAATAAACACAGGACAAGACGGAAAATCAGAAACAACATCTAACAACCAAAACTGTATATCAGTAAAACAGAGTTTATTACGATAAGATAAGATAAGACAGTGTATAGGTTAGAGTTATCCCTGCCTGGGGCGTCATAACCATTCACACGTGCCACATTCATTTATATTTGAGCTCGGACATAGCATTTAAATAAAATATATTTACATTAATTTGTTTATAAGACCATTCCATTATTTTCTCTCACCAGATATTCTGAGTCGCTGTTCATGTGAACACCATCTGTTGCCGTCGTTCAGTTTATTATTAACTCCAGTAAAATAGCAAAACATAAACTAACACTGTAGAAAACAGTCTCAAACTGAGCTAGCATAGAGAACAGGCTAAAACTGAGCTAGCATAGAGAACAGGCTAAAACTGAGCTAGCATAGAGAACAGGCTAAAACTGAGCTAGCATAGAGAACAGGCTAAAACTGAGCTAGTGTAGAGAACAGGCTAAAACTGAGCTAGCATAGAGAACAGGCTAAAACTGAGCTAGTGTAGAGAACAGGCTAAAAATAAGCTAGACTAGAAACCAGGCTAAAACTGAGCTAGTGTAGAAACCAGGCTAAAACTGAGCTAGCATAGAAACCAGGCTAAAACTGAGCTAGCATAGAGAACAGGCTAAAACTGAGCTAGCGTAGAAACCAGGCTAAAACTGAGCTAGCATAGAAAACAGGCTAAACCTGAGCTAGCGTAGAAACCAGGCTAAAACTGAGCTAGCATAGAGAACAGGCTAAAACTGAGCTAGTGTAGAGAACAGGCTAAAACTGAGCTAGCAAAGAGGACAGGCTAAAAGTGAGCTAGCATAGCGAACAGGCTAATCCAAAACTAGCATTATACTAAACAGGCTAACACTGTACTAAACCTTGTACTAAACATGCAAACTAGCTTTATAGTATAAACAAACTATTACAAACTAATAAACTAACATTATACTAAACAGGATAACCACAAAGTAGCATAATAGTAAAGGAGCTAAATAAAACTAGACGTACACTACAGGTTAGCATTAAACTAACAGGTTAAAACGATATAACTAACGTTACAGATGTTATAAACATCTATATATCTAATGATATGGAAATTATTCCCAGTCATTTCTGCTTAATATCCTGTCCATGTAAATGAAACTACAAAAGATGAACGTGTGTGTGTGTGTGTGTGTGTGTGTGTGTCGACCCGATTAAACGGGGAAAACACAAACTAAAAATAAAGGTGTGTGTATGACGCTCCTGGGCCGAGCTCGTAGATATTTTAGATATCAGAGGGTTTATTTCAGAGTAATTATATTATGGGATGTAGCCATAACAGCAATATTTAGAGCAATAGTCTGAGAATGATCTCTTTACTCTATCTGCACTTTGATTCGTCCCACTTCAGGTGAAATATTTTATTTTTCCTCAGGAGTGAGAAGATTAAACGCATGCACTGAGCTTTTATAAAGAATTCTCTCTTTAGTTTTCAGCTGTAATGAATTAAAAAAAAAAAAAAAGCCAAGGAACTGAGGCGAAGGTTTTGTATGTTAGTGATGTGTTTTTGTACTAATGCAGATGAAACGGCATAGCGGTGTGTGTGTGTGTGTGTGTGTGTGTGTGTGTGTGTGTGTGTAGGCATGTGTCAATATTACATTTTAAAATCACGCCCAACATGTAAAACAGTTTATGATATAAACTGATATGATAAATCACCACAATGCATTTATTTATTTATTTATTTATTTAGGACAAAATGGTCAGAAGAAACTTTTTCCTAGAACCTTTCAGGGAACTGGTATTTCTTTCGAGTATTTCTTCATTGCTTTTCCTTTGTTGTGTTAATTTGATGTTATCTTTTTAACCCATGCAACTTTACACAACGTTTTTTTTTTTTTTTTACTGTCGCACTATAAATACCTACAAAAGGTGTAAAATTCTGCAGCACAGATGTGAAAACACAAGCATGATGCAGCATTGTGTCGTGGAAAAAACTCTTCAGTTCAGAATAAGTAAAAACTCTTCTCAAAGACACGGGGCTCTGGATGCTTTAGAGACCGAATCAACCGACAAAGCCGAGATTTCTGCAGAGCGTCTGATCCACACAGTCGTGGTCATGCTTCTAAACACGTCTAAACCAATGACCTCATTAGGTGGAGTTTTCTCATTTTTTCTTTTAAATCACACCCCTTTCGTTCGCCACAATTATTTCACCGTCCAACTACATTGTACACTGTAATTGTGGCGCGAGTTGAGTCAGTCTATTTATTCTTTTTTTAAAAAAGAGTTAACATAAGAAAAGATATGATGTAGTTTATAAATAAAACGCTGTAATTTCGGTACTTTCCACAAACTAGGCCACATCAGATTACCTGAATTCCTCTTAATACATACACACTGATTTAACATGAGGTGATGTAACACAAGACCACATTATAATACTGATTGATATAATACTGATTGGCAACACATGGTACTGATAAATAATCATTTATTATAAAATTTAACTGTAAAATTCTTCCATAAGTTCAGTTTGGTTGATATAAAACAATGCATCTGTTTTTAAAACTATAGGAAAGGATTCCAAGTAGAAGACCCTTAAAGAACCCTTCTGTGAAGCTCACGCTGACCGATAAGACATACGACATGTTCCACTTCCACCCATTAGTTCCTGATCCACGAATAAGTCCCCGCTACGGTTCAGGAACTAAAACACACCTCAGTTTTGTGAGTTCCTGAAAAGCGGTCCTGGTTCCTGCAGTGGAAATGTGAGCTTCAGATCTTAATCCGAAATGTTCCACAATGTTTTATTAAGATAAATAGTAAAACTGATCATTGGCACATGCCTTGTGTGTGTGTGTGTGTGCGTGTGTGTGCGTGTGTGTGTGTGTGTTAAAGGACATGCATGTTTCTGTTTTCTTTCAAATGCAGTATAAATGCAGCTAATATAAATACTCTCGCTAGTCAGTGTAACATCACCCGATCTTCAGCCTCACACACGGAGTGAGAGAACACCGATCCTTTACTGCTATCTTTCTTGCTTGATCTCTTTTTGTTGTGTTGTGTTTTCTTGTCTTCCTGCTCGAGTCTCTCTGTTAGCATGACAACAATCCTGAAATGTAACTTGAAGCCTCAAAGCTCCTACAGATGCACTTTATTTCCTCCTGTACAATATGAAAAATAAATATTTATATTGTAAACTACTGTGAATCAATCCCTACTGCTGTGCACTGACACTACAGGAGGCTGAGCATTGGGCTGCCTTGCAGATGAGGTTTGTATATAAATAGAAATGCAGACTTGTGACGTCCTGTAGCAGTGTAACACTCCCCCCTGCTGGTGGCGGTGTGCAAGTGCAGCCAGGTCATGCGCGCACACGCACACACACACACACACACACACACACACACACGGAGAAGGGCTATGTGCTTCAGTCAGATACTGTCCTGCTCAGTGTACTGAAGAGGAGCAACAGGATGACATCATCAGAGAGCGCCAGTCCATCACTCACACACACACACACACACACACACACACACACACACACACACACACACACACACACAGAGTAAAATGAGCTGCTGTTTTCTCTGTCAGCCACTAGATGACACTGCAGACTAACTAATGAGTAACTAACGTTCCAGACTGACCACACACACACACACACACACACACACACACACACACACACACACACACTGTGAATGAATGAATGACTATGAATCCTTTCATTTCTTTGTCATTTCTGGTCTCTTTCTGTTTTGGATTTTATGCTAAAAAACACATCAGTTAGAATTATTTATAGTGTTTAGCTAAAATTTCCTGATACACACGAACATATAGTTTATTTATACACATCAGGTAAAATAATATAAATCTGCTGAATATTAAACAAACGTGACACACTGATGGAGACAAATATGTTAGATTTATGGTTTACGTTTGCATTATTCAGATCATCAAGTTTATCTGGAGTTTCTGTAGTTTATTCATGAAATTATTAATAACCGTAAAATGACATCTGGAATGGTGCTAGAGAGGCATCATCTCTACTTATTATTATTATTATTATTATTATTATTATTATTATTATTATTATTATTATTATTTTCTGGAAAAGATTCTGTCTCAGATATGTTTCATTTCATAACATGACAAACTCAGAAACTAATAATAATGAAAAAAAAACAGATTTTATTTTAGAATTAAAGCTGTAATCTACATTGTGGTTTACAGTTTTTATTATTATTATTATTATTATTATTATTATTATTATTATTATTATTATTGTTATTGTTATATAAAGAGGTAATTGTAGGCTGTGCAGTGGAATCTCAGCATGTCCCCCCTTTTTAAAAACAGTTCCTGTGATATAATGATATAATTGAATCATGGCTCTTAATCAGGTTACAAATTCCCACCATAATGAGCTGCTTCCCCTCCATTCCTCTTCTCCTCTTTTCCCCTCCATTCCTCTTCTCCTCTTTTCCCCTCCATTCCTCTTCTCCTCTTTTCCCCTCCATTCCTCTTCTCCTCTTTTCCCCTCCATTCCTCTGCTGTATTTTCCCAGTTTCCCTGCATCGCTTTTTCCTTTATCCCCCCACTCACTTCTTGTCCTTTTCCCACCACTCCTCTGATATTTCCTTCTTCTCCTCCGGCTATGAATAAATGTCACATTCCTGAAATGTGCTGTTGTCCTTTATAACGTTCATGTAAACCACTTGTCGCCTTTATCCCTCGACAGTGTGCACTCTTTTAGGTGGAGCACTTCCTGAAAGCAGGTCAGACACCCATCTGGTAAAAAGCTTTAGAATTACGACATCAAGCTTCTGATGCTTTCTGGGCTGGAGGTTTACTCCATCCTCTAACAAGCTGAAAGTGTTCAGATCAGCGAGCACTAAGACGACAGGTGAGCATTCATTGTCTAAGCGAGTGTACGACACGGAGCTGCGGTTTCACAACATGTGAACTGAGATTTTCTCAATTCAATGCAAATCAGAAATGAAACGACAGATCCAAACAAATATCTCCAATGACTCCTCAAATCAATCCTGCTGCTTGTACAATGCGGAAGGTAAATTAAACAACCAATGTTCACACTGATTAGTGTGTTATTTGTGTTTAACTGGTTAGCTTCAGAAGGTATAGAGTACACAGCTAGTATCATTTCTCATTGGAATAAAATAAATGCTGCACAGGCAATAGTCACGACAGACAACTGTAGACGCGAGACACGCTACAGGAGCGACTCGATGCTTTCTAGCGTGAACGTGTTGTCGCAACGAGTCAACAGCCCTGTTTTACTTAGAAAAGGTGTGATTAGGTTGATGGAGGAGTGTCCACTCTTCTGAACATCTCCTGGAGGTGGCACAGGTATGTGTGATTCTGCCAAATGAACCACATGGGAGAAAGTTTATTAGCACCTTATTGGCAGGAGATAGTGATCCCTGCCCTCACCTGAGACAGCCTGTAGCTCCTAACCCTGTGTGCTGCTGGGAGTCTGAGTTGGTCCTGTTACTCTGGAACAGCAGCTCTTACGTTAATGTTTAGTCTTTTCGCAGATGTTCTTTATCGAGAGCAAATTACACAAAGTTAACTTTCTCAGCTATCATTTTTGTTATGCCCAGTTATCATAACCCTCTTAGTGGACTTGCTGGTGTCGTCCAAAGGAAAGTGTAGCATTACACTGACACACGTTTGGTTTCAGGAACTGCTGGAAGAATGTTCACTGACGTCCAGCTGTCTGAGAGTCTCCACTCCAGATTCTGTCTTGGTTTGTTCCTGTAGCTTTCTCTTCTCGTGAAGATAACTTCCTCATGGCTGAAGCTCGGCTGCTGGATGTTCATGGAGTCACAGTCCTGAGACTATCTGCTACGGCTTTCTGATTTTCTTTTCCTACACTGTGCTGTGTTCACATCATATTATACACCTCAAAGAACCCCACTGCATCAGAATTATAAATAAAATATCAGTAATACAGTGAGACTGCGTGGTGGTTTTGTAAACTGCACTGCCAACTGAGAACCACTTCCTAGTTCCACTCTACAGAGCCGAGCTTTTTGGAATTCTGAACTAGATATAACTACATTTCCTGAAATATGTGTGTGTGTGTAGTCATTATATTTTGAGCAGATTAACAGGAAGTGCATTTCAGGATAAATTTAATTTAGATCACTTAACAGAGGTTTATATGTGCTTATATATCAACACACTACAGTTTATTTTCATGGTGTTCATATTGTTGACTATCTGAAATCATCGGTTTACATTTTTTAAACTTAAAAAAAAAATTCCTAATTTTTTTATTTAACATTTTGTCTCCCTCTCTCTCTCTCTCTCTCTCTCTCTCTCTCTCCCTCTCTGTGAGGAACAGTAAGACCCTTTGTCTGGCTGTGCTGATGTAATAACAGACATTCCATCAATCTGGAGACATTGCAAAACTAGCTGACCTACGTCTATGCACCCACACATTAACGGTTTACAACTCGAGTCACTCCGGCGTTCATGCACAAAAACATCACATTAAGAAAGTTGAGTACAAAACAGTTATAATGTGCAAAACCAAACCCTGCGAACACAGCAGGAAGCAGCAGGTAAGGGGCCAAGCACTTTCTATCCCCACCCCTCAGCAACCAAGGAAGACCAGACGCCAGTGGGACCATCAGCACTTGCTCTGATGAAGATATACTAAATTTAAAGGCAAAAGGCCAAGCTGTTGCTGAGTATCGCCTCACTTCCTGTTTCGGTAGCAAATGATGTCAAAAGCTCATGTTGATAAATATATATGACAAGTTTAATATCCATGTATGAAAGCATTGCTGAGATATTTCCTCACTTCCTATTTAGCGACTTAGCTGTCAAATTCATTTGCAGATTATGACTGAAAGATCAGAGATATCAAAAATCCAAGAGACTTTTTCTTCAGAGTGATCTCATGATGCTGTGATTTAGTGATGATTGGACAAAATTTGTAAAAGAAGAAGGGAAAAAAACAGGTTTTATTGAATTTCGACATGACCAGCTTAAAATGTGGCAGATCACAAATTCATTACGTTAAACTCTCAGCACCTTCCATGGAATTAAGAGAAAGAAAAATCATGACTGCAGCTTAAATGGTTCAAATGTTATGATCAGTTTTACGAGCTCGTGAATTATAGTCCTCCGAGAGGAGATTTAGACAAAACTTCTTGGAGTCCCTTAGGACAAGGTCATCGACAAATTTGGACAAAATACGTCCCACCGTTGCTGAGATACGCCCTCACTTCCTGTTTGGCAGCTTCACCATCAAATTCAGTAGAGCGTTATGGATGAACCGTCCATCATATCAGAACTCTGAGAACGTCTTTCGTTCAGGTTGTTCTCCTGACGCTTGCTTCCAACTTTCAGGGTTAATCGACAGAGGGGGTCGTGGGCCGCTAGTTTTCATAACGAACACGAATGATTTAAATTGTTAATGGTCAGTGGGCGGAGCCTGGGCACGCCGTCTGATCCCAGCTAATTGAGGCAGTAATTGGCCAATCTGCAAAATTGCAATCTGGCCCCCTAATAAGTAGGAATAACTCACTCCAGACCTTTTCTTTGGTTTTATACGAAAATAATGCACAACAGGGGGTGTTGTGTCATGCAGCACAACACGCAAGCAGAATTTTCTGTTATATAATTAATAAAACCCAACTGACCCGCGTTACGTCATTATGTGGTGCCGACTGAACCCAACTCATTCACATTACATAACGAGTGCACGCTGCAGTGCATGGCTCTGATGTACACTAT
>CM041003.1:479173-489237 GCA_022985145.1 Pangasius djambal | reverse complement strand
AGAGGCAGAGAGACAGACAGATAGAGGCAGAGAGACAGACAGAGGAAGAGAGACAGACAGATAGAGGCAGAGAGACATACAGAGGCAGAGAGACAGACAGATAGAGGCAGTAAGACAGACAGAGGAAGAGAGACAGACAGAGGAAGAGAGACAGACAGAGGAAGAGAGACAGACAGATAGAGGCAGTAAGACAGACAGAGGAAGACAGACAGACAGAGGAAGAGAGACAGACAGACAGAGGCAGAGAGACAGATAGAGGCAGAGAGACAGACAGGCAGACAGAGGAAGAGAGACAGACAGAGGAAGAGAGACAGACAGATAGAGGCAGAGAGACAGACAGAGGAAGAGAGACAGACAGAGGAAGAGAGACAGACAGACAGAGGAAGAGAGACAGACAGAGGAAGAGAGACAGACAGATAGAGGCAGAGAGACAGACAGATAGAGGCAGAGAGACAGACAGATAGAGGCAGAGAGACAGACAGACAGATAGAGGCAGTAAGACAGACACACAGGGACATTTGAACAGATATGTGCAAAGGAACAGACAGAGAGACAGACAGTGTGACTAGTGTGTGTTCACCTGAGTTCACATGAACCTTGAATGAGTCTCTCTCTCTCTCACACACACACACACACTCTCACACACACACTCACACGCACTCTCTCACACTAGCCCTTACCCTTAAGGCTCGTGATGTAATTAGCCGTTAATGACGGGTCTTTATGAGTCGTGTATTGTGCGCGCGCTAATTAGCGTACAGAGCTAAAGAGCTAACCTGCTGGCTCGCGCTCTGCGGGACTTTATCGGCGCGCGCGGGAGAGAAAAGAGCCATTCAGCACGCGGGATCAAAGATCCGGTTAGAGCTCGAGGCGAGGAGTGTTAATGACGCGGGGTCGCGCGGATCACAGAGCTCGAGCTAATCACACAGCTCCCACAGCTCCCACGCCATCACGCCTGTCTGTCTCTCTCTCTCTCTCTCCCTCTTTCTGTCTCTCTCTCTCTCTCTCTGTCTGTGTGTCTCTCTCTCTCTCTCTCTCTCTCTCTCTTTCCCAGAGGAATGACAGACTGTCATGGCTGACCTCCCGCGCGCACAGTGCACATTTCTGATCTTTGTATTCCTGTCATACACTTCCGGTTAAGAGTGACACACACACACACACACACTTAATCTACTGTAAAACGGAAATTCGTCATGATCCCGCGAGATTACAGTTTATTCGGAGTTATAATGAGGGGGCGGGGCTACACACAGGTGTTATCATACAGCTCTGATTAAAGAAAAGTTTTAGTTTTTGTTAATTGTTTTATTTATTTGCTGTTTAAAGACGTTCTCCTGTGAAACCCAGTGAGTTTAGAGCCATTTCTGGTGTTTAGTGTTGAAATGTTGTATTTATTCTCATCTTCAGAGCTGTTTTACTGATTATTAGCTTCAGAAATGTTAGTTCTGTAAGTCTGTAATCCAGCTAGTGTGTGTGTGTATGTGTGTGCGCGCGTGTGTGTGTGTGTGTGTGTGTGTATGTGTGTGTGTATGTGTGTGTGTGCGCGTGTGTGTGTATGTGTGTGTGTATGTGTGTGTGTGTGTGTGTGTATGTGTGTGTGTGTGTGTGTGTGTGTGCGCGCGTGTGTGTGCGCGTGTGTGTGTCTGTGTGCGCGTGTGTGACTCTAGTGTTGTGTGAATGTGAGACAGTAACACAGTGGGATTCTGGGATATTGTAGTGAATATTACTGCACTAGCTCAGTGTCTCCTCTTTTTTTAATCCATTATTATTATTATTATTATTATTATTATTATTATTATCATTAAAGCCGGAGCAGATACACATTATATTCTGTACTGATTTATTTCTTGTATAAGGGGCAGAAGAGGAGGGAAAGCGAGGGAGCGCTGAGGCGACGTTCCGGCTGCTTGTTGCTTTATTGCACTCAGCTGTACGCTGATCAGTGTGTTAGTGTGTGACTGTAGTTTTGGATTTAATGTTAGTTTATCTTTTTATTTCAGGTTTATTTTTGTGTGTATTTTTCCCTGCGTTAGAGCTCACAGCTTTCCTTCATGCCTTCTGTCCATCACAGTCACCTCCACTCGTCTGTCATTACATCCTGTACATTATCATTATAGCTATTCTTATTCTTCTTATTCTTCTGATTCTTATTATTATAGTTAACATTATAGTTAATCATAACAGCTTTAATAACTATAATTAACTACTTTAATAACTATAACTACTGAATACTTTAATAATTTGTAAGTAACTACTGAATACTTAAATAATTATGCACTGAATACTTTAATGACTATAACTAACTACTTGATACTTTAAGAACTATAACTTCTGAGTGTTTAAATAACTATCTACTGAAAACGTTAATAACTAGAGCTAATATACCACTGAATATTTTATTGTAGTGACGCAACACAGAGTAATGGATTAGAACCTGTTCCGTATGTATTATTGCGTATGTTGTAATGTTTCCTGTGTGTGACTGACTCTGTGTTTATCGGTTTATCTGCCACCCTGAGCCGCAGTATGACAGGAAGTGGACAGATAAACCTACAGCAGCGAGTTCACACCAGCACTGGAGTGATGTAATGTGCATCAGAAGAGCAGTCCAGAGCCGTAAAGTGTTCACATGTTCGCTTTTCTGCTCTTCTGTTCATTGTGTTGGATGTTTTACAGAATAATTATAATTTATGATGTGGAACAGCGTGACCCGGGAACTGTCTCACTCTCAGTCACATGCAGCCTGAGGGGAGAGTTCACCACTCGGAGAAAGGACAAGACACTGAGAGAGAGAGAGAGAGAGAGAGAGAGACGGGGGGAGAGAGAGAGGGGGGGAGAGAGAGACAGGGGGAGAGAGACAGGGTGAGAGAGAGAGACAGCAGGAGAGAGAGACGGGGAGAAATGGGGAGAGAGAGACAATGGGAGAGAGACAGAGGGAGAGAGAGAAGGGGAGACAGATGGGTAGAGATAGACAGGGAGAGATAGAGAGATAGGGGAGAGAAACAGGGAGAGAGATGGGGAGAGAGAGACAGGTAGAGAGAGAGACAGTGAGAGGGTGGAAAATGAGAGCAATAGCAAAACAGGAGATGGAGTAATGGAATTAAAGTAAAAGAAAAACAGAGTGAGTGAGAGAGAGAGACAGACAGAGAGAGAGAGAGACAGAGAGACAGACAGAGACAGACAGAGAGAGAGACAGACAGAGAGAGACAGAGAGAGAGAGAGAGACAGAGAGAGAGACAGAGAGAGAAAGACAGATGAGTAAGACGTGGTGATTATTGTGTTATCTGCGTGTCGTGTTTTGTGATAAAGGCGTTTTTGTTCTGCTGAGAATTCTTCTGCATCATTTTCTGCATTTCATCACTAGTGACTCACACTCCTCATCCCTCGCTCTCATTCCTCTCTCTCTGCATCCAGCACACACACACACACACACACACACACGCACGCACACACACACACACACACACCTCATCCCTCAGTAGCTGTCAGTACAGTAAGAGTAGAGGTGGTCATGTGATGTGCAGAGTCTGACTCCAGTCTCGCTGAAGATGAGAAGGACACGTGGTCCAGCTCCAGAGCTCTGAGGGACACTCTGGGATTTCATTAAGATGATCAGATTAATATTAATGTTTCTAGCTAATAATTTAAAGTTAGCAAAACATTTTCTGGATATTACAGTTTTGGGAATGTTTAGTTCCTACATTCAGTTCCTAAAACATGTACCGTGTGTGTTCCGAGAGTAGTTTTGTGTAACGTTTGTGGCTGAATCGTTTTTATTTGTAGGAACATTGTTGTTGTGTGATGGTGTTTTTGGGAATGTGAATGACGTGTGAGTGTTAGAACACTGTGAAGCAAACAAGTATTACATCATCATCATCATCATCATCACATGAACACTGCATCCCGAAAATTATCCGAGCATTTACTTATCCCTACAACTACCCCAATCCCAAACTACCCTACAACTACCCGAACCTTAAACTACCCTACAACTACCCCAACCTTAAACTACCCTACAACTGCCCCAATCCCAAACTACCCTACAACTACCCCAACCTTAAACTACCCTACAACTGCCCCAATCCCAAACTACCCTACAACTACCCCAACCTTAAACTACCCTACAACTACCCCAATCCCAAACTACCCTACAACTACCCCAACCTTAAACTACCCTACAACTAACCCAACATTAATTTATCCTACAACTACCACTAACCTTAAGGTACCCCACAACTACCTCACTACATTAAACATTACACTACATTAAAACTACCCAACAGCTACTTCAATCTTAAGGTACCCTGAGGCACCCTTACAACTACCCCAAACTACCCCGACCCCATCCGACCACTATAACACTATATATATTGAGTTTGCTGAGAAATCTTGAACACAGCAACAGTGAGGTGCTGAATCTGTTATAGAACTAACCGGTACCGGCCCGATAATCCATTACAATCCTATAATATATACACATACAACAGGGAACGGGGTGAGAAACAGTGTGTGTGTGTGTGTGTGTGTGAGAGAGAGAGAGAGAGAGAGAGAGAGAGAGAGAGTGATGTGTCAGTGACAGGAGGAGAATAGCAAGAAATGAGGGATGAACCTGAATAAAGAGAGAGAAAGAGAGAGAGAGCTAGAGGGGAAATAGAGAGGAAACAGAGCCCCATTGTCATGCTGTAAACACACACACACACACACCCACACACACACCCACACTCACACACACACCCACACACACTCACACACACTCACACACACACAGTGCTGTTGACTGGTACAACATGAATGAATAAGTGTAGAATTAAAGCAGCTCATTTGCACATTACAGTGAGTTTAATGAGTTTAATGGTATGTAGGGGTCAGAGTTAGATTCGTCACACACACACACACACACACACACACAGTCCACTATAACACACACACACACACACACACTGTCCACTATAACACACACGCTGGGGTTTTAATTTTTGTTTCAGATTTATTTCTTTGGAAGAAACTGTTACTGTGTTGGTGCAGAGTTCAGACTGTAATCACTCCACACTTCACTCAACTCACACTTCATTACATTTAATCATTTTATAGCTGTGTGTTTTCCCTAAAGTGCTGAGGGAGTCCAGCTGTGTGTCCAGCTGTGTGTCCAGCTGTGTGTCCAGCTGCGTGTCCAGCTGTGTGTACATTTTTTAATTCATAAAAGAATGAAACAACACTTTTCATCTGTTTACAGTTACATTTAATGTCGGTGAAACGGGTTAGTTCCTGTTGTCACTTATGCTATAGCAGCTATAAACACTCGTTCCCTCACCAGCGTCTCTTTATTCTCTCTCTTCAAGTTAATAAGATTAAAAATCGCAGCTTGTTCCGCATGTTACTGAGAAACCGCAAAGAAGCGTAAACTCCTCTGTCCTGAAGACGTCGGAAAACTTTTTTACAGCTTCACCTCTGACTGTTACAGAGCGCTGACACTGGAGACTCCTTCCATACATGTTACATAAACATCTCCTTACCCTGGAGAAAACTTCAGCATATCAACGATTGCACACTTTTTTTTTTTTAACTCCGTTTATTATCAGTGGCGCTTCCGCCGTACACGTCCCTGTGAATGAGCTGTTACTATAGAAACGATAACGTATTAGAACGAGAGCATTAATTATAAATAAACCTGTGATTTCAGCTGCACTGCTGTCAGAGCTGCTGGTACAGAAAATTAATCAACACCTTCTGACCAATCACAGTCCAGAACTCAACGGCGCTGTGATGTAATAATGAAGTAATAACACTGCTGATGATCCCTGGTGAAGCTCACAGAGATGCTTATAAGTTTAGTGGTTTCATCCGGAGGTCCACGGTGCTGACTCGGAGAATGACGGCTCCATACAACACAATTAATTATTGTGGTTCTCTGAAACCCGACTCTAGAACCCAGCCCTGAAGGTTTAAGAATGTGAACGTGGTGCCTCGGTGGTTTCAGCTCAGAGTCAGTCAGCGGAACGCCGGGAGTCTTGCTGTTGCCCCCTCCAGCTCGACCTTTAACCCCACTGCGGGGACTGTCCCCCTCTCAGTTCTAAATCACGCCGGAACATCGGCCACATGAATAAATGTAAATGGACTGAATGGAAAGTGACTTCAGTGATGTAAGACTTCTCCAGTATGAAATTCTACCAGTGAGTTGTAAATCATATCATTTAAAAACTGTTCCTGTGTGTGTTCACATGACCACATCGAACAAGGACAACACATTCACACTCACAGACACACACGCAGATGTTAAAGAGAGATTATCAGTGCTGTTAGTTAGGACGGATGGGACTTTTACTTCTTTAAAAACAGCATTTGAGTGATTGTCATGTCACAGAGACCAAACACGAAATACACAGAAATATACTGATATAATATTAACACTAATAGTCAGATTTGATTCACTCGCTCTCTCTGCAGCTTTATTCTGGGCCGAGTTTCAGAAAGCATCACAGCGAGGAGATGGTAGAGAGAGCATCACACTGAACACTCGCTCTCCCAGCTAAGGTCTTAACATCAGTCATGACCAGTTAATCTAAAAATACACAAATCAGTGCACTGGAGTTTCTCCCTTCAGTTTGTGTCCAGGTTAGAAACACAGGTATATAAGCTTTACAGTTATTCAGTGTGTCTCTGTTCTGATCTCCTGGCTCTCAGCATCTATCAAACCGCCAGTCAGACGTACCTTTACACAAAACCTTTTTGTTTGTAACCTTTATTTAACCAAGATAAGAAACTCATCGAGATAAAATCTCTTTTATAAGAGTGACCTGGCCAAGAAGGCATCAGAAAACACAACAACGATTAAAGACACAACAACAGTTAACACTCCTCCAAAATAAGAGAAAATAAATAAATAAATCAACCAGAAATAGAAAAAATACATAATAATATCCAAACAATTATCACAGAAACTACTTCCAGTATGGCTATAATCAAAGTCAGCAGGCAGAGAGGGGAGCACAGTAAGGTGTAAGTGTTCCTGGAAGCTGATCCACGCTGCAGAGGCAGTAAAATTAAAACCTTTTTTTGTAAAAAAAACATTTGAAACGTTTAAAACATCTTCCAGCAGTGTGCGGTGCAGTGAACCAACAGAAATATACAGACTGTTCGTTTACAGAGACGACAACATCCTGACTCGTCTGAACAGTTTTGGACATCTCGATATTTCAGAGCGTAAAGAGAGAAAACAAAGGCGTCTGGTTTCTGGAAATTAGCTACAAAGAGGATTAAAATAAACCACACATAGAAACTGGATGAAGTATAAATCTGTGTTTATGCCCTGATCAGGATTATTATAAACTTTACTGACGACACCTGCAGCAGGACGACTTAGAAATACCTGCAGTTCTCTCTCTCTCTCCCTCTCTCTCTCCCTCTCTCTCTCTCTCTCTCGCTCCTGTTTTTGCTCTAAAACTCCCTGGTGTAAGCCCTCAGCTCTCCCCTATCAGTTTCCTTTAGATGTTTCTCTCACACAATTGCAGTAACTGGACTCTTTCCTTCAGCCTCTCAGCACTGATACGCACCGGCCAGTACAATGAGCCATTCATCCCACCATCCCTCTCTCTCTCTCTCTCTCTTTCTCTTCTATTCTTCCCCAGCTGCAGAGGACCTCCGTCCAAGTTTTCACCCCCCATCACCACCACCACCACCATGACTGCCACCCTGCTCCACCACCCTGCCCCCAGAACACAGAGAGAGAGAGAGAGAGAGAGAGAGAGAGAGAGAGAGAGAGAGAAGGAGCGGTGGAGGATAGGAAACTCGACACAAAGGCCGGATTCATGGATGGTCACAGAGGCAGGGGAAGGCGAGAGAGGGGGACCCATTTAAACGTCGCGCAGCTGCATGGATTTATTAAAAAGATGGAGAGAAGCGGCAGGTCACGAAGGGTCATGGAATGCTGAATTATTTTTATTAACCCTTTGAAGATGGCCTGGGCTGACATGTTAATGAGCTCGAGTCATTAATATTCACCATGAAGCGCTCACACACACACACACACACACACACACACACACACACACACACGTCCCATCACATGAGTCAGGGTGAATCACATTTACATGCGTTCTAGTGAAAAATGTTTAAAAATTAGTCATACTAATCAGCAGAATAATCACAATCAGACTGAAAACATCCACACACCTGCACGAATTATCACCATCGTCACCACCATCATCATCATCATCACCATCATCATCATCATCATCCTCAGAATAATTCTTTATAGCTGTTTAATTCTGAATATTATTTATAAAGAAATGCAGCTGGAGATTCAAACCTCTAACTTAACTTCAGGCAGGAGCTCACCTGTCACTCTCTCTCACTCTCTCTCTCACTCTCTCTCTCACTCTCTCTCTGTCTCTCTCTCTCTCACACACACACACACACTCACTCACACAAACACACACACACACTCACACACAGGGACTATCCGTGTGGGAGCTCAGTGAGAGAACGTTCCCACACCTGCAGTCCTCATGATACAGGTGCAGAGAGAGAGAGAGAGAGAGAGAGAGAGAGAGACACCTGTCCCCACTAACAATACTAAGTTGTCTGAATGTTACGGCTGTAGGACGTTTTGGTGATGTCTCCTCCGAAAGTATTGGAACGACAAGGCAAATTCTTTTGTTTGTGCTCTACACTGAAGACATTTGGGTTTGAGATCAAAGATGAATATGAGATGATAGATCAGAATTTCAGCCTCATGTCCTGATATTTACGTCTAGACGTGTTAAACAACTCAGAACATGGCACTTTTTGTTTGAATCCATTTTTCAAGTGATCAAAAATACTGGAACATGTGACTGACAGGTGTTTCTTGTTGCCCAGGTGTGTCCTGTTAGATCGATTGTTTAAACAATTAATATCTCTGAATATCTGCTCTTGGTTTGATAAAGGATAAACCAACATGAAGACCAGAGAGCTGTCTATGGGAGAAAAACAAGCCATTTTGCAGCTGAGAAAAGAGGGAAAATCAATCAGAGGCATTCCGCAGGCATTGGGAATAACCAATACAACAATTTGGAATGTACTGATAAAGAAAGAAACCACTGGTGTACTAACAACCAGACATGGAACAGATCAGCCAAGGAAACAACAGCAGCAGATGACAGAAACATTGCAAGAGCTGTGTGTCAGTGACATCATCAACTACCTCCACAAGGCAGGGGTGAAATGTGGAAATGTTTTGTGCGCAAGTTTACGTTAGCGGAACATTTCCGAGTGTTTGAGCTGCAGGATGTTTTGGTCCATAGCATGTAAAATATTTCAGTCATGTTGTAGGAGCAGCAGAAGTTAGTAACACGTTGCAGGAACGTTATTTCTGTAACGTTACAGTCAGACCCCAGGAGGCTGAAGTGTAGGATCTGAGTACTGAGTCTGTTCAATCCAGTATCAGTTCTTGGTTGTGTGTGTGACTCAGTGTCCTCATATCCTGTACATGCTAACACACTCCGGTGAGATTTATTGCCTAATTTGAGGGCGGAGCTAAGTCTGAGCTCTGTTTGTGATGTCACTAAATAAAATCCACGGCTTTGGACCAATCGTCTGAGATTAGAGGATGGCAACGTGTTACCTGTAAACTTTTAGCTCTAGAGCTTGTGTGTTAATCTAGCTAGCTAATTTAGCTATTGTTAGCAATGGGTTGTCATGGCAACATTATTGTTTGTGCTGCTGTTAATTAAATGACTGAAGCTCTTAGAGTGTATTATATCTGTGTAGCATAGTGAACACTCACAGTGTATAATCTACTCCAGCATATCTAATGATGTAGAGGTAAAGGTTAAAGGTTAAAGGGAACTCGCCCCCCTGGTGGTCTGGAGGAATCAGTACAACTTATAGGACTAGAAACGTCCATGTAATAAACACACACTGTAGTGCACACGGTGTGTGAAAGGGTTAATACAGCAGGAGACAGTAGGAGGGGTGTCCTAATTTGCATATTAATGCATATTCATCAATTGTGACATTTTAAGGAGAGTAATTTTTAATCAAACCTGATCACTACACACACACACATACACACACGCACGCACGCA
>CM041003.1:441022-451153 GCA_022985145.1 Pangasius djambal | reverse complement strand
CCAGTAGGTGGCGGTAAAGTGCACTCCTCACTCCGGGCCAGTAGGTGGCGGTAAAGTGCACTCCTCACTCCAGCCCAGTAGGTGGCGGTAAAGTGCACATTAAGGCTCCCGCCGACCGCCAAAACCTGGAGGAAGAGGAAGTAGATGAAGAAGAAGAAAGTACACGCACAGTTGGAGCTGACTTTCTGTGTGTTTAACTCTTTTAAGGTAATTATAGTGATTAATGGTGTTGTGCTGTGTTTATGAACCAGTTTAAATAACATTCCATGGTTTTTAGATATTTAAGGTGTAAAAACTAGACGCTTGTAGCAACACAGTGCTTCAGCGATAATATTCCACTTTTCAGGTATAAAGCGAGTAATGTTTTCGTTTTGTTTTCGTTTTGACGTGTTCTCTGCTAGTGATGGCTGTTCATGTTGAGCGAATCTTTTGTACGTTATTTATTTATTTATTTATTTATACTCTGAATACAACAAACTGGCATTAATTAGTATACAGAAAAGAATCTGGTGTGGAAGCCTCAACACAGTCGAGTCATAAACAGCTCCAGACAAAACATAACAAAACATTCCAAAAAACATAAACTATAAAATAAATAAATAAAATAAAATAAAAATAAAATTAAAACAAATTATATAATACAAACAAGTTAAACAGGTTTACTGCTTTTGGATTTTTCATTTTGCTAAGGGCATCTGAGAAGTGATTCAGATCAATTTTAAATACAGTAAACAAAGGAGGGGATTTAAAATATCTACATTTATGTATGAAGTATTTTGCTGATAATATAATATTATTAATCAGATCATACAGAACAGAGCGCTCTTTGGTTATTCCGTACATTACATCTTGTAAGGTTAGAGAAGCCATCAGCAGCCACGTCCCTCTCTACCGTCAGTCCTGCAGCGCCGTCCGAAAGGACCGAGAAAAACTGCATGTAAAACTGTGTGTTCTGTGTCTTCAGCTAAATAAATAACGAGGCTCATTTTCACAGTTACATTTTGAATGTAGAAATTTATTGGAGGGATACATCTCATTTATCTCATTTAATATTTTAAGTTGTATGTCTTTTACCTTGGGGAGAAGAGGACATTTTAGATAGACTGCTCTGAAATATTTAACAGTTTAATCAGATGTGTGATGTATTGTGCCCGAGTGCTGCCCGCACATGCTGACGTCATCACCAGTCGATTTCAGTAAAGAGTCTGAACCTGCTGGTTACAGCCCTGGTGTCCGCGTCGTCTCGTTATTCATCTACAAAAACACATAACGATATAACAAACTACACCACGGTCGCGTGACGTTAACGTCACCACCACTGCGCTTCTGACGATCTTTCAGTCTTTATTTTAAACGCTTGTTCCCTGGTACGGAGCCACTGCGCTCCTTCTGTGCTTAACTCTTCACCCCAGACACTTTTGGGAATGTGTCCATGTTACATTATTTTGTAGTAAATTCCGTTCACTGTACGTGTAGTTGAGGAGTTTTCCTGTTCGGCGTGATGACGTTTAATGTCCCATATGTTAGCAACCGCCTTTTTCAAGACACGGAAAAGCTTTAAAAGACAAGTGGGGTGTTACTGGTGTATTTTATGTTGGAGATTAAAATGTGGTAAAACTCACTTCCGGGTTTAGGACCCATTCCTCAGCACTGTCTTAGACACGGAAATGAGTTCAGAATCCTCAGCTTACAGACAGGCAGGTAGTCAGGCTTTATTTTCAGCCTTACAGTTACAGGACGCGATTCTGCTCTCAATTTTTATCTTTTTTATTTCGTACAATTTATAAATTTGTGAATTTCTGTCATGATGGTTCTTTTCCATGACACTGAATCTGGAAAGAAAAGTTAGTTAATGCTTTAACCTTTTCAGAGCCTCAGGCTGTGCAGCTGTCACGTGACGGAAGGTGTCTTTATTACCAACTCGGTAAGTTTAGAGAAGTTTCCACATTCTGCAGATCTGTTTACAGAAAGCTTCCTCCTCATATCAGAAAACACCTCTTTTCTTCAGTATTTTATCTGATCAGATAATGTGTTGGAATTTCTCTTGGTGTGACTGGTGCTGTGGACATCTAACATAACGGCACACGCTGATCAGTTCACAGCCATAGCACAGATACACACTATATGGCCAAAAGTTTGTGCACCCCTGACCATCACACCCATATGTGGCTGTTGTGTGCAAATGTTAAGAGCTATTCTTTCTCTGCATGTATAGTTTCTGCCAGTCTTGTTCCATTCTTTATAAGTCAAATGAACCAGGATACTGTAACTATCACCTTTTTGTAATCGATAGTTCTTGGTGCTCCTTTCATATCCTTTGAACTGGGGACCATTGTTCGTGTTCCTCAGTTCTCAATAAAGAATCCTGCTGAAGAGAATCCAAGGCTCCTGGTCTTCACTGAAAAAGTTTCCAAACAGACTCAATCTAAGAAGACATAGTATATGGAAGAGAGACTCATTTGAAGCGAGTGTGTGATGTTTTTGTATTTCTGGCACAGGGTTTTGGGTAAGAAACAGATTCGCAGTGAGAAGAAGTGGTGTGACTTCTATTAAAATCCTTCATCAGTGACCACAGGTAACATTGAATAGTGTTGCATATATTAGCCATATTTCTGTATCTTTAATGCTTTAATGTATTTATTCATAAAAGGGTTAATACATTTAGTCTTTTTTACTTTTCTATGAAACCTTTCACCAGGTAGATGATGGCTTACCGGAAAAAAACCCTATCAACAATGGCATCGAAGAAGAAGAAGGTGGCTTCAACAATGGCATCAGAGAAGACCTCTCGTCCTCTGAGTTACAGCATCATTCTGCTTGGAAAAACAGGAGCTGGGAAAAGTGCTTCAGGAAACACCATACTAGGGAAAAATGGGTTTATTTCCAGGAAGAGCTTTAAATCTGTAACTCAGGAGGTTCAGAAGGAAAGCGTGACTTTTGATGGAGTGACTCTTGATGTCTACGACACACCAGGACTCTTCAACACAGAAACAAGCAATGAGATTACAATAGGGAAATGGAGATCTGGCCTCCAGTTAGACGAGTCAGCTCGCACTGTGATTCTGCTGGTGATGAAGGCAGACCGATTCACACCTGAAGAAAAAGAAACTGTTTCTCTGATTGAGAACTTTATACCTAAAAATCTCCTCCAGAACATGTGGATCCTCTTCACCAGAGGAGACGAGCTGGAGAGAGAAGATCTCACTATAGAAGAGTTTATAGAAGCCACAGAGGGACTGAAGGAAGTCGTGCAGAGATTCCACAACAGATATCACGTCTTCAACAACGTCTCCCAAAGTCCAGAGCAAGCCAGAATGTTAATTAATAAAATTAAAGACGCTCTAGCAATTAACTGTAAGTTTATTAACATATTCTTTTGGATTCATATTTATAGTGTAATAATATAAAAGCATTTAAAAGTCTCTAGTGGACATGGTTACACGTTTATTACTGCTAAGGCACACATGCTAGCCTATTAAATTATTAGCACATCAGGTTAAAAATGTAACTTATTTGATACACACCAATTATTTATTCTTTTTAAATAATTTAATAATCATTTATAATTGTTGCATTGATGTATTTTAGTCACTCCCCTGTTATATTGATGCATCAATTCAAGTTACTCCCCTAATTGCTGCACATATTCAGTACCAGGTGTATGAGCCTTCAGATTAGAATTGGTTCTTTATAGCATCCCCTTATCAGGTTACAGTCTCTTATACACACACACACACACACACACACACACACACACACACACACACACACATACACACATATCTATATGTTGGGGAACAGTGGAGTAAAAATGAGGACACATAATCACCTGTTTAGGTTACAGCAAGTCCCACTGTGTCCTAAACCACAACAGCATGTCTGTGTAATAGGTTTTACCATCTTTCTTTTCATCCACTCGCAGCTCCAGGGATGGGATTTCCTCAGACAACGCCGCTGCTCCCTGAAGAAGATCCTCGTCACAGGAGGATCATGCTGGTGGGAATGACTGGTGTTGGGAAGAGCGCTACAGGAAACACCATCCTGGGAGAGAAGAGATTCAGATCTGAGTTTGATTTTTTCTCTATAACATCACGGTCTGAGATTCAGCATGGAGTGGTTTCAGGGAGGACTGTGTCTGTGATCGACACACCAGAGTTCTTCGACACACCACGGTTATTCCGCACACCACGGTTACCACGGTTACTCGACCCAACACCGCTTTCCTCCTCGCCACCGCTTTCCTCCTCGCCACCGCTTTCCTCCTCGCCACCGCTTTCTGACTCGCCACCTTTTTCTGACTCTCCACCGTTTTCTGACTCGCCACCGTTTTCTGACTCGCCACCGTTTCCCCACCCACCAGAGTTATTCGACACACCAGTTATTCGACCCTCCAGAGTTATTCGACCCTCCAGAGTTATTCGACCCTCCAGAGTTATTCGACCCTCCAGTTATTCGTCCCTCCAGTTATTTGACCCAACACCGCTTTCCCTCTCACTACTGTATTCCGACTCACCACTGCTTCCTGACTCACCACCGTTTCCCCACCCACCAGAGTTATTCGACCCTCCAGTTATTCGACCCTCCAGTTATTCGACCCTCCAGTTATTCGACCCTCCAGTTATTCGACCCACCAGTTATTCGACCCAACACCGCTTTCCCTCTCACTACTGTGTTCCGACTCACCACTGCTTCCCCACCCGCGACCATTTCTCCACTCGCCACCGTTTTCTGACTCGCCACCGTTTTTCGACCCACCAGGGTTTTTCGACCCACCAGGGTTTTTCGACCCGCCATGGTTTTTCCACACAGTGAGGAGAAGGGAGATAAGGAGGAGTGTTTATCTGTCCAGTCCTGGACCTCACGCTTTCCTTTACGTCCATCCCATTAATATCAGATTCACTGAACAGGAGGAAAATGTTCTAGAGAAATTAGAGCAGATTTTTGGGAGAGAGATGAAAAAATACACAATGATTCTCTTCACTCATGGAGATCAGTTAGAGGGGAAGTCTGTGGATGAGCTGCTTCAGCAGGACAGATCTCTCAGCGGGCTAGTGGCTCAGTGTGGAGGTAGATATCACATCTTCAACAATAAACACCTGAGAAACAGAGAGCAGGTCAGTGAACTACTGCAGAAGATAGACAGAATGGTGGAGGAGAACGGAGGAACCTGTTACTCCTATGAGATGCATAAGGAAGCAGCAAGACTCAGGAGAGAGGAGCGGAGGGAGAGACATGAGCGAGAAGTGAGGAGGTTGATTGAAGAAGCAAGACAAAGACAGGAACAGGAAGAAAGAGAAGCAAGACAAAGACAGGAACAGGAAGAAAGAGAAGCAAGACAAAGACAGGAACAGGAAGTGAGGAGGTTGATTGAAGAAGCAAGTCAAAGACAGGAACAGGCAGAAAGAGAAGCAAGAGCCCAAAGAGAAGAGAAAGATTCCTGTCTTGTTATGTGAAACAGGAAAAAGGCTGGGAATCCCAGCGGATGATGGATTATGTAACCATGAACTATACCACAGGAAGGAGAGCAACAGCACAGGAACGTCCCTGAGCACTCCACACTGCACTGATATTAGTGAGGAGTGATGAAATACAAAAGAGGCTGTTGGACCCGGCTGTGGCAGGCTGGGAACTGTGCACCTCACACCAGCGATGAACAGGTGAAGATGATTTATTGATATGTTACTATCAAATAAGTTTGTGAGATATTTCTGTACGTTTTGTAATGGGGGGGGGGGGGGGGGGGGCTTGTTTACATGTAAGCAGCTTTTATTTAAAAAGTATTTCTTTTAAGGGGTCTTCAACACTAAAGTGTGTGTGTTTACAAATATGCAGCTGTCGGAGGTTAGAGATGCTCGATTACGGCGCCGGGTGGACGACTGTGTAAAAGACTGAACTAGAACTCAGTATATCATGACGGTAAGTATTGGAAAAAAATCTGTCATACATGAAATATAATGTAAACATCCTCTACCAAATTATTAAAGCTTACCTGTGTTTTATTTATTCTTAGATGCTCCACAGGAGAGTGAGTGTCACTGGATGAATCTCAAATGCATCTCATCTGTCAAAATAATGCAGGATGGTTTTTATCCCAGAACATTTTAAAGAGCCAAAGAGCCATGAATAGGACTTTTAAACACTGCAAAGCATCATGCAGTTACAGTGTGCATCAAATATGGACCACTCCAAAATTATTAGCACCCTTCTTAAAAATGAGCAAAAAGGAATTACATGCATGGAGTGATATTTTGATCTTAAAAAGATGGCGACTGTGTATTTCATCAAACAGGTTGCTTAAGTAGTGCACGCCCACAGTTAATATTCTGTTAGAGAATAACAGCTAGGCTGGAGAGTACACTAGTGAGATATACCAGAGTCCTGTTGTGCTCCATAACCACTGCAGATCGATTATAGTATCCTCTGAGGCTTTGGAGGGGTGAAAGCCACAGCGACACTGAGGGGGAAAGGAAAGGGGCGTGGCCAGACATACATAACACGTGCCATGTACATTTCAAATCATTACAGCAAAAAAAAACTTCTTGATTCTGCGTAGTCTAGCAGTAGCGGTTAGTCTGAATGTTCTTGTGTTGTTCCATTGCCTTGTACTTCCCCTTATGTTAAACCTGTTATAGGTTGTTATGCAGAGTTCTCAGCGCTGCCACATCTCATCTCTCTGCTCCTTTGAATGTGCATGCTTGCTACTTTTTTAAAAAAGAAGGTGCTATGACACCACTGTGCCTTTGGTGGGGTTTGGTGGCTTTGTGGTAAAAGCCTTGCCTTTGGACTTGGAGATGGCTGGTTTAAATCCTGCTTGTCCCTGTGCTTGGTTTGTTGGGTGGAGAAATGTGGAAAGTGGAGGTAAAAGGGCTGTCTGTGTGGTTTGTTTGGTATTTGCCGGTGACTAAAATGAAGGTGAAAAGGTCTATAAAACAGGTTGTTTGTGTGAGTTCCTGTAGCTCATGTGGATGAGCTTCGCCTCTGGGTTGTGAGGTTGCTGGTTTGAACCCCAGCCGGGACTCCAGGATGAGACGGTTGAGGAATCAGTGGCAGTGTGAGTGTGAGTGTGAGTGTGGGTCAGGGTAGGAGGAGAAAGGGGTTATGATGCTTAGCAGGGGAGTGTCGACTTAGTTTTACACAGTGCTCCCTATATTATGCAAAACTAAGTCGACACTCCCCTGCTAAGCATCATAACCCCTTTCTCCTCCTACCCTGACCCAGGGGGGGCAGCTGCCCGGATATTACCCCCCCGACCATCCTGCACCTTCCACATCACTCACACTGCCATTGATTCCTCAACCATCTCATCTTGGAGTCCCAGCTGGGGTTCGAACCAGCAACCTCACAACCCAGAGGCGACGCTCATCCACATGAGCTACAGGAACTCACACAAACAATCTGTTTTATAGACCTTTTCACCTTCATATAACTACATATACCAAGTAAACTGCACAGACTTTAACTAGCGATGTAACACACCACTTTGGTGTAATGTTTTTTACATATCAGGTCAGTGGATCTGTTTCAGCATTTCTTTGCATTTCTGTTCTGTGATTTCACGGAGAAGTGCAGCAGGCGAGCTGTGCGGAAATCAGTGACCCAGAGAGTCTGTGGCTGGAGCTCATGGTTCAGTAGATGTTCATGCAGGAGCTCTCTGGTGGCGCGTGCACGTGACTGCTCTGTCATCAGCACTGCAGCTTCCGTCTGTGTTTCCTGATCGTTAACTAAACGCTGTTCTCCACCCACAGGCTCGTGTGTGTTTACTGCCACTGAGCATTTTATTATTTCTGGTGTTTTTTAACATTGTGGTTGTTATTTATACAAAAAACATTTTATTAAAAGATTATTAACTATTACTATTGTTTATCTTAATAATATTATTTTATAAAAATAATATGATGTATATTAATAATAATAGAAGTAATAACAATATCATTTTATAATTAATATAATTATAATAATCCTCTCTGGTTTGGTCTAAACACATCTTACAGTCAGAGTCACAGAGTCTCAGAGATACAGCAGGGTCACCATCTGCAGTTCATCATAAATACTTACTGAAATCTGTTATCCTCCTTTATTTCACCCAAACTGTCTTTACTGTTCACCAAATTCTCTCTGCTAATGTCTATACTGTCTATAGCTGGTGAGAAATAAATAAATAAATACATTTTTATTTATGTCATTACTTATATAATTAAATATGCAACATTTACTATATAGCCTTTATTGCGCACCACTAAATTCTCAGTTTATTACAGGTAGTTCTGCCCCGAAGTCACGCCACTGAGAAAACTTTGAGATTCTATGCGACATCCTGTGCACGCATCGCTCACTAGCGTAGGTCTGCGTTTCAGCTCCAGTATTTCAGTAAGTTCCTTTACAAGTGCCTGAATTTCAAAGAGTGAGGAAATGAATAATGATAGAACTAATGATAGAGAACGAAGCCTGACAGCTATAAAGAAACTGTTGACTTTATCTCCAAACATGAGTATCTCAGTCCGCAACGAACTCACACAGGTTTATCATTTGAAGAAGAGCCTCCAGCTGTCCTTCACGGTGAGAAGCTAATAGTGTTTTACATATATATTTAAAAGAACACAGAAATTGTACAAGAGGTACTTCTGTGAAACAGCGGAACACGTGGTGTGGTCATGTGACATGCAGTGGCTGATGGGTACTGTACTTCAGCACCCTTTATGTGCTAACCTCACACTCTGTCTTAAAACTAGTCATTTATTTAAAAGTAGACCTTTATTTTTTCTTATATTTCCTTTTTATTGCAAGGTTGCCAATGCCTATTTATTATTACTGGTGAGGAAGTATAACAAGCTCCATCGGGAAAAGGCCTTTTTGTTGATTCAGATGAAATTACATGGATCTGGAATTGTGGGAAGTCCACATTAATCCAGTGATGCCTTCTGGTTTATAAATTTTGGACAAATGGTTCAAAAGTTATGACCATAAATGTACTTCCAAATTAGGCCCATATTTGACCCGATGGTGGCGCTAGAGCGTTGGCAGCACTTGGCCCAAATTTGGACAGAATGTTCCTCAGACCCTCTGCAATCAGTGTGACACATTTCACAACTTTTTACCAGACGGTTCTATGGGCTGCCATAGACACCCGAGCCAGAAGGAGAAGAAGAAAACAATAACAATAGGGTGCATTTACACTTTTGGTGCTTGGCCCCCTAATTATACACACTACACGAGCATGTGACTGATACTTACAGATACTTATTGTAGTGTTGTATAGTGAAGTCACCTTGATAAACAACACGCCACTTCACTTCCTTAATTTAAACCCTGTTCATGTTCTGCGAGTGAAGACATTCACGGCTTCATCTGTTCAGCAGAAAGATGTCGTGTTGCTCTGATCTGGAATCAGACAGCAGGTTATTACGGTGCTAATAGAATACAAAACACAAGACTTTATTTTTGTAGACTTTGAACAGATGTTTAAATCGTCCGATTTGAGTTATCTTTTGCCTTTTTTTTTTAGTATTCCTGATACTACTGATAATCATCCCAAGCCTGTTGAAGACCGGGGTGTAGAGGGTTTAAGTTCACGCTGTACACTACGGCTCAAATGGTCCACGCAATCATTTTCTACATTTTCTTGCAGGGTGCCAATAATTCTGGAGTAAATTACTCTGTGTTAGTGCTATCAAGCTTAAGTATGTTTGAGAGCGGTTTTCCTCAGTGCTCTTCAGGTGTGTGACGGTCAGTAATGTACTGCTTCCTTCCTTCCTGTTGCTTCACTACTGTTCTACCTCAGCCAGGTCCTGTTTGCTCCACGTCGTCTGCACTGTAATAGTCTCATCTTTTCCATCATTTCTAATTTTATAGCACCGTTTTCATGAACACAGAAAATAAAGGCAATTTTAGTAAAAATCTTCGGTGTGTAATTACTGACTGTACTCCAGTTGGTGCTCTGCAAAAGTATTGACACCCCTCCACCTGGTCCATCAGTGGAACAGGACCACTGCACAGCCACTGGGCAGATACACCATATAGCCAAAAGTATGTGCACCCCCTTGACAATCACACCCATATGTGACTCTTCCCCGAACTGTTGCCACAAAGTCTGAAGCACACAGTTGTATAGAACGTCTCTGTGTGCTGTAGCTT
>CM041003.1:421301-424307 GCA_022985145.1 Pangasius djambal | reverse complement strand
TCCCTCAGAGACACGCCCCCCTGTCTCCCTCAGAGACACGCCCCCCTGTCTCCCTCAGAGACACGCCCCTCTGTCTCCCTCAGAGACACGCCCCTCTGTATCCCTCAGAGACACGCCCCTCTCAGTGTACCTGCTTTATGACCTCCTGGATGCTCTGCAGTCTGATGCCGAGTGTGTGATCTGAGGTGTGTGTGTGATCCAACAGAAACACACTCTTATTGTTATGCTCACTCGCTGGTATTGGCTCTGAAAACACACACACACACACACACACACACACACACACACACACACACACACACACGTTGCAGGTTTACATTACATATGTTCATGTGTCTGTGTTTTTAAACACCTGTCAGCTGTGTAAGCTGTATCTGTAATGTGTCATGAATCAGTATTTGAGTCAGTGAATAATTTTTTGGCAATTACCAAGCAAATTAATAAAAAAATCATTATAATTATTGAAAATATTTTGAATATAGAAAATTTATCTAGTATTTCCTTTTATAAAATAACAATAAACCAATTATAAGATTATTAAACCTATTTCTACTAATTCCAAGGTTTAAACTTGAAATGTATTTCAAGCTTAATTAATTTTGAGGTTGAAATCAGTAGAATGTTATAGAAATAGGTTTAATAATCTAATATTTAGCTGTAATCTTGAATTGGGAAAAGGTAGAGAGATTTCACTATATTCAAGGTGTTTCTGCTTGCTACGATTGTGAAGAATCTGTGACTGTGTGAATCAATAAATCCTGTTTGTCAAAACCACTGAGTCACATCAGCCGAGTCAGTGAGTTAATGCTGGTTAGAGTGACTAAATGTGTGTGTGTATATGGGTGTGTGAGTGTGTGTGTGTGTGTGTGTGTGTGTGTGTGTGTGCGTGTGTGTGTGTGTACCTGGAGGACAGGTGTTGAAGTGCAGTCCTGAATCGGCGGGCTGCAGTAATCTCTCAATGAGGCCATGAGAGAGAACAGAAGGAGAGAAAATGACGGGTCTTTTACACTCCACCTGCACAGGCTGTACCAGACTGTAGGGTATCAGGTGTTCCTCATGTCCTACACACACACACACACACACATTTTTAATATCCTAGTTTCATTCATGTTTCAATAATGTGTTAGTGATTAAATAAAATGGACTCTTTATAGCGCGCTCATCTTTATAGAATACAGATATGAAGTTTATGTTTATATTTTATTATATATACTGTGTATAACAAACAGGCTGGTGGGCGGAGCTTACGGTTACTGAGTGTGTAGCGGACTGAAGAGGAGGAGCCAATCTCTCGACATTTTGGGGAGATGGCCTTCACCAAACGCAGACGCTCAGAAACCTTCTTACGGAACTACGCACATACACACACACACACACATACACGCACACACACACACACACACACACACACACACACACACACACACACACACACACACAAGGGTTAAAGAGAGACTGAGAGAGAAAGACAGGCAAACAGAGAGTGAGACAGAAAATGAGACATGGACTTACTTTCTTCTTCTTATCTTGCTGTTGCAGTGCGATGGTGCGTAGTTTCACCAGCAGTAACTGTTGAGCCCTGACATGCAACACACACACACACACACACACACACCGTGACTCGAACACTGTGCAGAAAACTAAACCCAGGAAGATATCTCTGCCCTGTGTTTAATTTCTGCTGTGTGTTTAATCTCTGTGCTGTAGTTAATCTCTGCTCTGTGTTAATCTCTGCTTAGTGTTTAATCTCTGTGCTTTAGTTAATCTCTGCTCTGTGTTAATCTCTGCTTAGTGTTTAATCTCTGTGCTTTAGTTAATCTCTGCTTTGAGTTTAATCTCTGCTCTATGTTTAATCTCTGTGCTTTAGTTTATATTTGTTCTGTTGATGACAGACCTACCTCTCTATTTTCATACCAATGTCAGTATAATTTAGCAGTATCATGCTGCATGTTGCTAATTTAGCTGCACAAAAACTGATCTTATTGCTGTTTGTGCCTGTTGCTGATGTGGGGTTTGATTCAAAATCTCCAAATCGTCATCAGGTTGCTGTCTGTGCTGATGGCAGTAACCTGAATATGCAATGCAGATGTTGATGTTATGAGTTGGGATCACATGTCTGTAATGTGTGTGTGTGTGTGTGTGTGTGTTTACGTGTTGTAGTTAGGTACAGCTCCATTCTGCAGTGATTTAGCTGAGTGTGTGTCCACACGTGTGCAACGCCACTGGTATTTGCCGTTGTATCTCGTGTCTGTCACATGCAGGATGTCGTTACAGGCGACCCGCAGGCAGGGCTGCTCACCGTGCAAGAAGAGGTCGAGGTTCACACGGATGTAAAATGAGTCAGCACCGGTGAATGAAGGAGAGGAGAGTTCACCATTTAAACACGAGTAACCTAAAGAGGAGAGGAAGAGAGAAAGACCACATAATAAGCAGGAGTTTAAAGAAAGAGAACAGCAGAGATTAAACACAGCACAAAGATTAACTACAGCACAGAGATTAGCTACAGCACAGAGATTAACTACAGCACAGAGATTAAACAGAGCAGAGATTAACTACAGCACAGAGATTAAACACAGAGCAGAGATTAAACACAACACAGAGATTAAACAGAGCAGAGATTAACTACAGCACAGAGATTAAACACAGAGCAGAGATTAAACACAACACAGAGATTAAACACAGAGCAGAGATTAAACACAACACAGAGATTAAACACAGAGCAGAGATTAAACACAACACAGAGATTAAACAGAGCAGAGATTAACTACAGCACAGAGATTAAACACAGAGCAGAGATTAAACACAACACAGAGATTAAACACAACACAGAGATTAACTACAGCACAGAGATTAAACACAGAGCAGAGATTAAACACAATACAGAGATTAACTACAGCGCAGAGATTAAACACAGCACAGAGATTAAACAGAGCAGAGATTAACTACAGCACAGAGATTAAACACAGAGCAGAGATTAAACACAACACAGAGATTAACTACAGAACA
>CM041003.1:416301-418801 GCA_022985145.1 Pangasius djambal | reverse complement strand
CAGTGATGTACTAGACTTCTATTAGATTTATTTCAACACTCGCCATCTGCTCACTCAGATTTCATCATACTAGTGATTTATTTTACATTTTTTAAATGTCTCTTGCTTTTATGTTACATCATATTGCTTTTCCTTGCTATTTGCTTCTTTGCTCTGCATTTTCGATCCCTGATATTTTTTCAGGTGTAAAGGTGAGTGTTTGTGTTTAAGCTCAGAAATCCACTTAATCAGCTGCGTAACCCGACTCTGAATACCAGGAACTTTCCCCATGTTAATAATGATGTCACTGAACTCACACACTAACACACTAATAATATTACAAATCAATAATACACTAACACACTTCTCCTCACTCTGTCACACACACTTTAAAACACAATATACAGTGTCTTCCATAACGTTTTTAAATTTCTACTCAAATAATTCACATGTGGTTAAAGTGCACATTCTCAGATTTTAATACATTTCAGTTTTATCATGTAGAAATTACAGCACTTTTTATATTTACCCATATCGAGGCAGGACATAGCAGTGGTATGAACAGTAACTTAGTCATGTGTGGTACTTTACTGCATGTTGTTTGCATGCAATGACTGAAGTCTGCGACTCATAGACATCAGCAGGTGTTCAGTGTCTTCTCTGGTGATGTACTGCAGCCATCTTCAGCTCCTGCTTGTTTGTTTGTTGGAGGCTAGTAAGTTTTTATCTTCAGCATATGAAAGGACTGTTCAATGCGATTCAGATCAGGTGAGTGACTTGGCCAGCCAAGAATGTCCAGTTTTTAGTGTTTAAAAGCTGCTTTGTTGGCTTATGGGATCATTGTCTTGCTGTAGGATGAAGGCCTGTCCAATGAGTTTGAGGCATTTTCCTGGACTTGAGCTGATAAGATGTTTCTAGACATCTCAGAATTCATTGTGCTCCTGCTATCAGCAGTGACACTATCAGTGCAGATAAGTGAGCCAGTACCTGCGGCAGACACACGGGCACATGTTTTACAGATGAGGTGGCATGCTTTGGATCTTGGCCAGTCCCTTCTTGCCTCACTTTGCTCTTACCATCACTCTGATACTCTTGATCTTTGTCTCTTCTGTCCACAAGACCTTTTTCCAGAACTCTGCAGGCATTCAGTACTTTTTATTAAACTGTATCTTGGCTGTTCTGTTTCTGTGGCTAACTAGTGGTTTGTATCTTGCAGTGTATCCTCTGTATTCCTGTTCATGAAGTCTTCTGTGGACAGAAAGTCTTTGACAAATCCACACCTGCTTCTGATCTGTTGGACAGGTGTATGGGAATTTTTCTTCATTATGCTGAGAATTCTTCTGTCATTAGCTGTGGAGGTCTTCCTTGGCCTACTTTATAGTTACTAAGCTCACCAGTGATGTCTCTAACTGCTTTATTCTTGTTTCCTTGACTTTGATTGGCACAACTTTTGATTGACAAACAGCAAAATCAGACTCCAAAAGAGACCCAACCACGAGAATCAAGACTAGATGCTGAAAGCTCTCTTATAGCTGCACTAATGAAGTGATTAAAATCACACACACACCTCTGAAGTCCTTTATCTTTAATATCCTTTTTTTCACATCTAAGAATGTGCACTTTAACCACATGTGAATTGTTTGAGTACAAATCTAAAACTGTGCAGTACAGAGGGAAAGGAATGCCTTCGTCCCAAACATTATGGAAAGCACTGTTTAACACTCACACAACATATAACATACATGATGTGTACAAATACAATTTATAGTCATTATAATTCTGTGTATGAAATGATTTAGCTGCAGTGAATTTCTTACCCTCTGAGTGTTCACTGCTCTGACCATTAGAGGGGGACTGTAAACGGTAAATAATTACAATCCATGAATCAATATATAATATAAACACATTGAGTGTGTGTGTGTGTGTGTGTGTGTGTGTGTGTTTGTGTGTGTGTGTGTGTGAGAAAAACCTTATTTAGTAGCTGTGAGCTGTCATAAGAGGTCAGACTGAGTGAACAGCACGGTCCAAAACACTCATCACTCAGCAGAGACAGGTGAGACTGTACACACACACACACACACACACACACACACACACACACACACACACACACACACACACAAAATAAGGGAATCTGAGATAATCATATAATTAACAGCACAACAGTTGGTTTAATGTTACAGCAAGCCAATATCTACTTCCTGTGTTTGGCTTTTTGCACTGTTTTTGAGTCAGTGTGTGTGTGTGTGTGTGTGTGTGTGTGTGTGTGTGTGTGTGTATTAAATTAACTTACTCCGTGACTGCAGCACTGTGTGTGTGTGTGCTCCTGCTCATGGTTCTTGTCCTTCTCTCTCTCCAGCTCTCTGTGCAGCTGCTCCACTTGGCCCTGCAGCTCAGTGATGCATTTACGCAGACGGTTCTTATCCAGCAGACAGTCAGTGAACTCCAGCTGCAGACTGTCCCGACTGCGCAAAGCCTAACACACACACACACACACACATACACACACACACACACACAG
>CM041003.1:411301-413801 GCA_022985145.1 Pangasius djambal | reverse complement strand
ATCTGTGCTTTGCAGTAGCACCTCCTGACCAGCAGGGGCAGCGCACACGCTCACAAACACTCCACTCGTCTTTGTGACAGATGCTGACTGGGCAGAGTCTCCATGAGTGCTCTTCTCCGCCTCCTTTAGTCTGTTCTTCAGTTGTTCTATCTGAAATACAGAGGAAGAGTCAGTAGCTGTGACCACACCTTCTGGTCTACTGTGGACCAATCACTTCACTGGAGATGTATATACTCTCTCTGTACAGTCAGATCAGTGTGCTGGCTAGTGAGTAAAGATCATTCTTTTTCATTCAGTGGGTTGATTTCCTGTTTCTGACCAATCAGAGACCAGAATGTGATTTTAGAAACCATAGTCACTATCCCAAGTTCATTATTGGAAGAAAAAATTTGATATTTTTGATTTCTTTTTTTTTCTCTTAAAAGTTGTCATTCTATTATTTTATTCATTATGTGAGTGAAATGATTTTAGTCACTAAGCCACAAGATTCACATTGGTGAAGAGTACCTGGAAAGAATGATCTAGTTAGTGAGTTTGCTGTGTGTGTGTGTGTGTGTGTGTGTGTGTGTGTGTGTGTGTGTGTGATACCTGTGACAGTAACTCTCTCTCTCGGGTGGAGGCGTTACGTTGTTCTTCTAGAGCTCGTGAATATTTTACTGCCTGCTCTAAAAGTCTCTCCTTCAGCCGACCCAACTCCCTCGCTCCTGCCTCGGAGTCCTGCCTCAACCTGTCTCCCACACACACACACACACACACACACACACACACACTCATTAACCTGTATGTATATAAGAGTCTGAGATAATGCCTGTGGTCCTCTACATTTAAGTTTTAACATGGAAGATCTGGAATGTCTGTAGATTTTACATGTTGTAACAGAGCGTAGATCCTGTTATTGTTGTAGATGTTGTTATAAATGTCACGTTCATCAGGTAACACTGATATACAGTACAGTACATCCAGACTACAGTGTACCAGCCCTGGTACAACACAGCCAGTTTACCGTATATCCACGTGGGATACTTTGAACCAGTCTTGGATAAGATACATCGGTCTACGCTACAATTTTTGAAACACATTTTATGATTTCTCATTCACAATCTATCAAACTTCACTAAATCTTTACAGTGTATTAATCTGGTTTGTGACGCACCAATCCAGTTCCTGAGGAATCAGTCAGGGCCGAGATTTATCGGTCTGGACTACAGTGAAACAAATTCAGCTTTAAATAGAGCTTTTGCATGTGTGTGTGTGTGTGTATCTGTGTGTGTGTATCTGTGTGTGTGTGTGTGTGTGTGTGTGTGTGTGTGTGTATGCCTCTCTAGCTGGCTGTGCTCCTGTCTGAGTTCCTGGTTTTTCCTTTCCACTCGGCTGCGTTCGTCCTCGGCTACACGGCAGCGCTGTGAGAGTCGCCGCTCACACATGCGACTGCTACGCAACTGCTCTCGCAACTTTCGCACCTCCAGCAGCAGGAACTGGGTCAGACCTTCATGACCTTCCTCATCTACACACACATACAAACACACACAAGCACACACACAATACTTCACCATTTGGTATAAGACAATAAGAAATAAATTTACACACACATACAGATTCACACGCACACACGTGCATGCACACATACACACACGCACACACACACACACACACACACACACACACACACACACACACACACACACCGAGCATCATGGAGCAGCGCTGCGTGGCCTGCTGGCCCGTCAGTTGTGTGTATTGTTCAGGATGGTAAAACTCTAGAGACTCCATGAAGGCCTGCAGTCCACGCTGACCACGCCCCCTCAAGATATCCAATAAACGACCTGCAAGGACATACACACACACACACACACACACACACACACACACACACACACCAATCAAATCACTCCATATGTTATTATATATACAAAAATACAGAGGGGCAGTAGTGTGATGGTCATTCAGGGCAGTAAGTTCTGGGGGCAGTAAGATGGAGCTGGAGCAGTAGGTGAGTAGGAGGCAGCTGGGCGAGGCAGTGGCAGTAATGTGATGGTTAATATTCAGTGGTACAGTAGAGGTGAGGCAGGGTCAGTAGGGAGAATTAGTGGGGCAGTAAGATGGATGCAGTTGGGGCCAACAAAGTGGGGCAGTAGGTGGCAGTAATATGAGGAAAAGATGGATCAGTTAGGTCAGGTTTGGGGCAGTAGGGGGCAGTAGTTGATGCATAGAAGAAGCTGTGTTGAGTTGCACTGTAGTGGGTAGTAAGGTGGGGGGGCAGTAAGGTGAGGGAGAGAGGGGGCAGTAGGATGAGGTGGGGACAGTAGGGGTAGTAAGGTGAAGGAGAGAAGGTGGTAGTAATTTGAGGAAGAGTAGGGGCACTAGGGTGCAGTTGTTGCTCTGACCAGCCTTACTGATGCGTAGGGGAAGCTGTGTGGAGTTGAGCAGCACGGGGCAATAAGGTGAGGGAGAGGGGGGCAGTAAGGTAAGGTGGGGTCAGTAGGGGGCAGTAGAGTAGGGG
>CM041003.1:387425-399048 GCA_022985145.1 Pangasius djambal | reverse complement strand
ATCGTCTCTACTCGTGTCCTTTTATCGTCTACTCGTGTCCTTTTATCGTCTCTACTCGTGTCCTTTTATCGTCTCTACTCGTGTCCTTTTATCGTCTCTACTCGTGTTCTTTTATCGTCTACTCGTGTCCTTTTATCGTCTCTACTCGTGTTCTTTTATCATGTCTATTCATTATTCATGTACTAAGAATAGAATTTATTTGAATTTATGTGTACTACTTGAGTCTAATCCTCAGGACTAGGATTTTTTTCATATAGTTTATACTGGAAATAATTTTTAGATTGAAGAATAAAAACTGAGGCATCTCCTACTTTCTCTGTATGTTCCACACCTCTGAGGAATAAAATATCAGTCTTTAGAAAAGTCTTTCTGAAGCACGGAGACAAAATATTTTGTAATATTGTTTATTATTGCAACATAGGCACTCAAACAAGAACAAATTAATTAAAAAAAATTCATACTCAAGCACATTCTGCGAATATTTTTACTGATATAACATGATAAATTTTTAAATGTTGTCACGAAGAAAAAAGAAAGAGAAAATGTAAAACAGTGTGTATATATAGTGATTATTCTAAATTTAATCTATTGAATGTTTCCTAATAATTATTATTTCTCATTTCTGTTGTCGCTAATGCAGGCAAAGCTTCTCTGTTTATGACTGGTTCATGATTAAGTTGCTGTTCCTGCTGGGTTCTGTTCAGAAGAGTCTTTCATCAGATATATTTATCCAAACTCTCAATAGCTTGTTCTTTAGTGAAGTCTCTCCATTCACTGGGGATCTCACCATAACCCTGAAATGTTTTCTCATAGTGCTTTTCCAGGTCTTTCTGGAATCTGCACACAAACCATTTCCAGTATGCGAGCTGTGAATTATCAGGGGTGATGCTCCAGGAAGCATAAACTCCTCCTGCTGTTCTGTATGATTTGCAAGGTACAGACACATCTGGATTATGATGTGGGTAGAAAGCTTTAGAACTTTGTACAAGTGTTGTGCAGAAATCAGAACAGAGACGTGTTGTACCTCTGTAATACATCCCACTGATACCATTGACCCTGTGGAAAGGGACACTGTGATCTCCATCATGATCCTCCATTGTGTTGGTGCAGATGGCTTTACAGAATGGACACTGAACCCAGCAGCACTGACAGAGGTGTTCAATCAGGACCTCATCTGGCTTCTTCCTGAACTTCTCCATTTTGATGTCTTTTCCACTGTTAAAGCTTTTGTCTAGTTCTGACATCATTTCAGTGAGACCTTCACTAACACACTGCTGTAGAAAATCACAGTCTGTAATTTCTTTGTGATCAGTGAAGCTTATTTCTTTTAAGCTCAGTTCATCTTTTAGTGAACTGGTAAAACTTCTCAGCCACATGTCTGCATCACCACGGCTGTTCTTCACCCCTTCATCTGCAGGGTGAACAGCATTTATTACTCTCTGCATTTTGTCTTTTAGATTTCCTTTAAAAAGCTTCAGAACTGTGGTGTTATTTTCAGTAATGTACTTATTCACCTTCTCTGTAATGAAGTGTTTGAAGTGCTTTTTGGGATTATGAATGTACTCTTTGTACTTCTCAAAGTTCTCCTCCTCTGCCAGACATTTCAGGTGGTGTTTCTCAAGGTTTGATCTGTTACCGTTAAACTCTGGCATGTCTGATGTGATCTGTGATGCCAAACCAATAGCAGTTTTATTGTAAACTGCTTGCAGGATGGATTTTCTCAGGTTACTGCAGATCAGTTCACCAAACACTTTTGTTGTTGTTGCTCCTCTGCAGTAGTTTGTAAAGACACTGTAATATTGTGGTTTCTGCTTGGACAGATAAACTCTTGGATCATTTGCAGCCCTGAATTGTTTATGGCGCCCAGTAAATCTGTGACTCGCAAGTTCACACACATGAAGACAGAGATCCAGAGTGAATTCCTTTTTGAATTTAATTCTCTGGTTTTCACTGTGATGTTGCTCAACTCTCTTCCTGACGTGGTCTGTTATTTCCTGTATGTAGCTGTCTTTGTACCCAAGTCTGGAGATTTTGTTACATGTCTTGTTGATTAATCCCTCAGTTTCTTTGATCACATTTATGGTCAGAGTCCTTACTAAATCATTGTCTTCAAAAGAAAGTTTATTCATGAAAGGAACATAATGAAGAACATTCTGTCTTTTGAGTTTTGAAATGTAAGGTGAATAATCTCCCAGTCTGTCTATTTGTTTGTGGTCTTCCAGATCTTTCCGCTCCCGCACAGAAGCTTGTTCATTGCCCACAGACAGAATCTGTACAGCATCCTCCCAAAAATCAAAAGTTCTCTCTGGAGGTGTGTCTTGTGTCAGTTCAGTGACCCATTTATACCACAATGTATCAAATTCATCTTTAAGAACTTCTTCATTAGTTGTTGTGCTTTTGAGTTTCAGAGCAAGGTCTTTGCTCAGATTGAACAGTTTTTCATCATTCTGTGTCCTTTCACGTTCAAAAGTCTCCCGTGCTTGTTGCTGTTGTAAAACTTCATTCAGTTTTTGTTCTGTGTCTTTGACAAGATCTTCATGAAGCTGTGTGATTTTGTTTTCACATCTCACTCTCCACTGAATTAAAATTTCTTTGTCTTTGTCCTCTTCAAAGAAACTCTTCATTGATTTGTCCACTTCCTCTTTGGTCTTTTTCATGGAAGAATAAAGATCTTTTTCTTCGATTCTTTTCAGTTTTTCATTTTCAATTCTGTTGTAAAGTTTTTCTTCAATGTCTAACATGGCACTTCTGAGAGTCCAGGTCCATTTTCCAAACTCATTCTCCAGTTTTCTGTGCACTGCTATCTCCAGTGTGTTTTTGAAGCTAAACACAAAGTTCTCGTTGAGTAATGCATTCCAAAGATCATGGATGCGTGATTTAAACTCTGGGAGAGTCATACCAGTAGACTTCTGAGCTTTTCTGAAAATGGCGTTCTTTAGATTCTGAACATTGCTGCTGTAGCATGGGTTTGGTGGTGCCATTGGTGGGCTGCCCTCCCAGAGCTGCGCAAAATAATACACATCATCTTGTACGTTGAATTCAATAACATCACTGAAACACTCAGCTTCACTTTCTTCTTCTTTTGCAGCCAATTTTGCCATTTCATCCAGTTTTTCCTGTAAACGTCTCCTTCCCTCCATGTTTTTCTCTCCAGCTGTGATGTCACTGACATTCTGATGCACAAAGATGCAGCTGGGATTCAGTCTGACCTTCTTCATTCTCAGGAAGGCCTGAACAACAATCTGAAGGATGTCCTGCATCTCAGCAGGGTTCTCTCCAAAGATGTTGATCAAAGTCATGTTTCCAAGACCAACAACAAATGTGGCGAGTTCATTGTCATGATGTTGAGTGGATTTTCCTGCGAGCTCAAGTGCTCGAAGTCCTTCAGTATCTACAATAAGAATGTAGTCAAACTTCAGATCTTTCATCTCCTCCGACACTCTGACCAGCTGCATGAAGGCTCCTCTGGTGCACCTTCCAGCACTGACAGCAAACTGGAGTCCAAACATGGCATTCAGCATGGTGGATTTCCCAGAGCTCTGAATCCCCAGAACTGACAGCACAAACACTCTCGGGTCTCCCAGTATCTTCACAAGTTCATCTAGAACTGCCGAAACCCAGATCAGAGGAACATGAGCAGCATCTCCATCCATCAGCTCCAGTGGATGGCCAGATTTCATGAGTTCTGCTGCAAGCTTGGGGAGAGAGGTCAAGGTTTCTTCTTCAGATCGTTTCTTGTGTGTTTGTACAGAAATAAAAGGCTCGTATATCTGACCCATCTCTCTGAGGATGTGTTCCAAACCAAAGGTTGCTGCATTCAGTTGTTCTGAAAGCTGCTCAAGTTCTGTTTGCTCCACCTTCATTTTATCTGATTTATCATGATTCTTCTTAAGGTCTAAAACTGCTGTCCACTTTACATTGTATTTGTGATGAAGAGCAGAAAGATCATCTGAGGTGCGTTTGTCCAGGAGAATCCCAACCCATTTTAAAAAGAATAATTTTTCATTTTCTCCTAGACGATCCAGTGAGGAAATGAATTGTTCCATAACACCAGAGAGTCTGGATTTATGCTGCTGTTCACGGATTTGCTTCATTTCTGTTTGTTTTCTACTCTTTTGTATTTCTATGTTGTTCCCTTGAAGTCTATGCAGGTCTTTGTTCATCTCACACCAGTCATGCCATAACTTCCCCTGACAGGGCAGATGTTTTTCCTTTAATTTGGAGAGTTCACTTCCCTCCAACTGGCTCATGATCATCTCTGCAGCTTCTTTCCCTCTCTTGCATTCAGGGTCATCTTCATCTTTTGTAATCACTTCAGTTTTGTACAAATCTTCAATCATGAAAACTGAACGTGACTTTGAAAGACATTCTTTGATCGTCATTCTGAGGTTCTTGGCTACATCTGAGTGATTTCTGAGTGATTCTGTATTTTCCATTCCTAGATACAGTGACACCTGATTCATCCTCTGAACGTAGACAAATCAGTGGCTTCGTGTCTCTGAAGAGCTTCTGTAGTATCTCCTTATATGTTGCTTTTTCAGGATCAGAAAAAAGTACAACATTCACTGAAGACATTTCAGTCAGGATATCCAGTTGCTCTTTATTAGTTCCTGCATCACCATGGAGATTACAGAACGCAACACAGTCAGGGAAATAATCCGTTTCCTTCCCAGATGGGCAGTACCAAGCAATCTCCACCACTCCGTCCAGCAGAAACCGGTTCTTGCTGCTGCCTGGACAGTGTCTGTGGAAGAACGTGTGATGTTTCACATTGATCAAGCTGTTCATCAGCTGAGACTTGGATGAGGATGCAGAGCCGAACCTGAAGAAAGCCACCATTGGAGTTTCAGCTTCAGAAATCACCTGGGTTTTACTGATCTCCTCACCAGAGGAGTCAATGGTCTTCCAGCTCTTTCTGATTTGGCGAAAGGTCCACAGAGGAAACTCGATCTCTCTGGAGAAGGGATTGGGCACCAGCAGAGGCAGAGCGTACTGACACTGAGCCAGTTTATTCACCATTAGCTGCTTTAGGAAATGATCTGAGCAGTGGAACACTGCCATCTGGACATCCATGGGGTGAACAGGACATTTATGGCTTTCACTCTCCAAAGATGTCTCCTTCCATAAAAAATCATCAAAGTCATCATCATCTTCTCCATCTCCTGTGTTTAAGTAAGTGTGTTCTGAATTGTTGGAGTCTTCCTTAGTTGTAATGTATCTTGCACTGTAGTCCATCATTACCAGCCTTTGTAGAAAGGTTTCCACTAAGTCTTTCTCTGTACAAGGCTCCTTCCAGTGTAATGAATGTGAAGTTATTTGGAGAACATCTGAAGTTTTCATTTTTTGTTTGTGCTTTTCATTAAGATTAATTCTAATAAACAGTTGCTCCGTTTTTGTCATTTCAAGCTTTTTCCTTTCTTCATATTTTGATGTGTCTTCTCCAGATTTTCCTGTCACCTTTTCCTGTAAAATATATCACACATTTAACCATTTCAGTTTATTTTTAGATGACTATTTAATTTGTCTGTCTGTCTTGTTAAATTACTGGTTAAAATATATAACCTCACTCAGGTCTCTGAAAAGCTGTGAAAAAGACTAACCCAGCTCCTGACCCTATGCAAATATAACAAATGAACAAATGAACCCCTTCAGAATGGAAAAAAACTTGGAAAAGGGCTTGTGTTTCCACCATGGAGAAGATTCATATCACAGCACAGGATGATACACATCCTCAGAATGCAGGATTATTTTCTCTGTACTATAGGCAGTGGTGGTTCAGTGGTGTTTGTCTAGTAAACAGAAATTTTGTTTATTGGTCATCCTCTTTTTATTAACAGCATCATTTTGTATCTGCATTATGTTTTTGTATTTGATTTTTCTTTGACTCCTGATTGTACTGATCATCTGCACACATATTTTCCTTATGAATAATATTTTTGCATGTTGACTGTATGCGTGTATAATATATTAATCCAGATTCATAAAACTAATATAGAACCACTGTAATATTTTATTGTGTTATTTCAGTAACACACTGTACATATGTGTAAGGTAAGTGACTAAAAACCAAAGGAATATTCCTTGCTCTTACTTACCAGTCTAGTGGGAAGGGTTTAGTTGTTATAGGAAACATATATGGCCTGACATGAAGCAGAAGAGTCTGGTTTATACTTGGAGCATGATTTTGTGTGTGTGTGCAGAAGCTGCAGTAATGTGAGCGGCATTGTTCATGCACTCGCAGTGTATCTTATGTACATCTGGAAGATTTAAAAGCAATGTTCACTAGATGCACATCAAGGTCCAAACATCCCTGTCCCTCAGGTTTCCAAGTCGAAGCAAGATCATGCAGAGTGACGTTAAACACACTGACAAGCTCTGTCTCTCTGTAAACGTTCCATGACTGTTATAAGCTTTGTCTCAGATTGAAAACTCTTACATTCAAAAGTATTTACTAATCTAGAAAATCCAAAAGGCTGGTACACAAAACAGAGCTTTCAGTAGGGGTTAAGGCTACATAAGAGGTTTTTAAAATTCAAACACTAATTGTAATAGAAAACTGGTTAGTGTTGGCACTCAATAACTCTCTAGAATAGTACATAAATACAGCATGTGATTTGAGACACAATGCTAGCATGTTTAGCTGAGGTAGATGTGCAGCATGTCAGGATAGTAAAAAAGATTCATATGGCCATTTCACATGGCTTGTCTAAATGTTAAATATTAGCACAAAAAATCTGCTTTTGGTATTTCTAATATTAATTTGTCAAATAAATGAATGCAACAACAGAGGAGATAAAGAGTTTCTCCCGTGACCTCATTTGTAAATCAAGTGACCCAGTGTTTGGGAACTTCCCAGAGTTGCTTTTTGTGGCAGCAATTGGTTGGTTTGGAGATGAAGACAATGCCTGAGCACTGCAGAGCCTCACACATGGGCATGGAACTAGGATATGTTTCACTGCACATCCTAGACAGATTAATCACATAGGTATATGCCTTGGTAACCACTGGACATCCAGATGTGACAGATATTGGACAAAACACAAAAGAGACCCATGGGGAAAGACATGAGGAAAACATTGTGGCCCCAAACTGCTTGTGTTTACTTTACAGAGCACAAATAGTGACAATTCCATTTGGGGCGACTTGGAATCCTCTGTCAGGAAGCAAAATTAAATGGGCAGCAAAAAGAGAAAGTTTAGAACCTTTCACCAGGAAAAAACAATGAAGTGACTGTTGAGTGAAAAATGGTCAGTTATTCTTCCTTCATCAATACCAGTAGTTTTATATGTAAGTGTACGCTGTATGATGGAAAAGATTCTGGATTTAGAGTCACACATTCAGGAATTATAAAGGACTACTGATACTGAGGAATCAGAAATAGAGTTCTAGATACTTTATTGGTGAGCTCCTATCACCCAAGTTCCCACATTAGAGCCCTTTCAGTGGGGCAAATGGGTGATGACACAGAAGAACAGCTGCATAATCACAGCAAAATCTAAGGCTTGCCCATGGGAGCTCCACTCCTCTCCTATATACAGTGGATATAAAAAGTTTACACACCCCTGTTAAAAGTTTTCATGATGAAAAAAATAAAAATAAGATAAATCATGTCCAAACTTTTTTATGACATATAAAAATTATGTGAACTTTTTCCACCTTCAATGTGAAATTATAATGTATAAAACAATCAGAAACATTTTAGGGAAAAATAGAATAAAAAAAAACAACAGTAAGCTGGTTGCATAAGTATACACACCCTTTTATAATTGGGGGTGTGGCTGTGTTCCGAATGAACCAATCACATTCAGTCTCAGGTTCAAAATGAATTATCATACAGCTGTCATCAATGAGATTATTCTGATTAACTCCAAATAAAGACCAGCTGTTTCTGTAGGATCTTCACATCTTCTTGATTTCATCCGACTGCTGAAGCCATGTTCCACAAAAAGCTTACAAAGCCTGTACAGGATCTCATTGTTGAAAGATATCGATCAGGAGAGGGTTATAAAAGAATTTACAAAACATTAGATCTACCATGGAACACATCACCAAGAACAGGACGTCCCTCCAAAATTTATAAAAGAACAAAACAAAAACTTACTAGAGAGGCTGCCAAGAGACCTACAGCAACATTAAAGGAGCTGCAGGAACATCTGACATGTACTGAGTACTCTCTGCATGTGACAACAATCTCTCATATTCTTCATGTCTGTGCTGTGGGGCAGGCGGCTAGACAGAAGCCCTTTCTCACAAAAAACATCCAACTCAACTAAATCACCCCAAACCATGAGGCAAAATGTGTTCTGGTCTGATGAGACCAATTCCAAAAGGTTTAATAATTCCATAATTCCAAAAGGTATGTTTGGAGCAAAAATAAAAGCATATCAGTAAAAGAACATCATACCCATGGTGAAACATGGTGGTGGCAGCATCATGCTTTAGGGCTGCTTTCTTCAGCCAGAACTGGGGCTTTTATCAGGGTGGAGGGAATCATGAACAGCTACAAATATCAGTTGATTTTACTGCAAAACCTTCAGGAGTCTGCTAGTGATCTGAAGATTAAAAGGAATTTCACCTTTCATCACAACAATGACCCAAAGCACACATCCACATCAGCAAAGGAACGGCTTAACCAAAAGAAGATCAATGTTTCTGAATGGCCGAGCCAGAGCCCAGACCTGAATCCAACTAAAAATCTGTGGGGTGACCTGAAGCAGCTGTGCGCAGGAGATGCCCTCATGATTTGACAGAGTTAGAATGCTTTTGCAAAAAAGAGTGGCAAAATATTGCTTCAAGACGTCCATGCTGATAGACTCTCACCGAAAAAGATTGAATGGTAAGATCTAAAGGTGTTTCAACTAAGCTTTAGTTTAGTGGTGTGCACACGTACGCAAGCAGGTCACTGTACATTTTTTATTTTTCAGTATGAATCTTAATGTTTTTCACTTTAATTTATATGTAATTTCACAATAAAGAAAAGTTCTGACATGATTTATCTTTGTTTCTTTTTTTTTTTACATCACAAGAACCTGCCATTTTAACAGAACTGTGTAGACTTTTTATAGCCATTGCTTTAAGCTTTAATTTATCTGGATAAGGAACTGCTTACCTTTCCTTTTTCTGCCAGTTCTTCACTGATGTGTGTAACTTTCTTCTCTTGTGGCAGGTGAGTGCTATGGTCTATGAAAAAAAGGTAAAAATGAAAAGTACAAATGAAATTTATGGAGAATGTTTTGTATTCGACTTCATGAACAAGGGCTGATTTTTTTTACAGAAAAAAAAACAGTGGCAGCCTCTTCATGCTCGTGCTAACGTTAACTACTCAATCAGTGGCTCTTATAACTTTGTATATAAGTAATGTGGTCTCTTGAGACATTTACACAAATGCAGACAAATGAAATGAAAATCTGGATAAATAAAATTGAACATGACATCAAACCACACTGACTCTATTTCCTGAAGTTATATACTGTATACATTATATACAGAATACGTTTAAAATCCACCAACAGCCTCAATCTACCCAGATGAAGGTGGGGCAGCTGTTTTCTGGAGAAAAGACTGTTACATCAAGGAAGCAGAGATGCAGTGTTCCTGTACCAGCTTCTATAGGTGGGTCGACCATGACGTCACTCCCCATCTACACTCCTCCATCCAGTGCATTATTGCTAATGCCATTACATCTAATTCCACCTGGAACCTTATCCCACTGAAATTATATCACAGGAGCTAGATGACATTTTCCAGCCCATTGGTCAGTCTTTACCAACATTTGTGAAAGACTCCTCACAATTTCTTACAGATTCTTGAAGATTTCAAAGAACAGTCCCTGAAAACCAATCCTTCACTTTTTTATGGATATCAAAAGCCTGCATAAAATCATTCCTGATAAATATGGATTGCTTCAGCTTCACCTCCAAGTTTTACTGCCAAGTAAAAGGCGTCAGGATGAACATTAAAAAGAGCCTCTCATTGGATTTGTTGAACAAAAGTTCTTTGAACAATTTACTGGTCATGTACCTACACTACTTCTCAGGTACATCGATGGCATTGCTAACTGCAAAGTTTAGGAACTCCAGCTTTTCTCCTTTTCCACATGTTACTACGCTCTAGAATATACATGGAGTATTATATATGAGTATTGCTCACCCTCAATCTAGACATATCCTTGAGGTCAGTAAATTCCACTCTGAAAACCACCATCCATTACAAACTGATAGAATGTCATTCCTACATGGATTACAACTCTTCACATCCCAAACACTGCACTGATTCCATCCCTTATTCACAGGCAGTGAGATTTAAATGCATCTGCAGTGAGAATAAAGATTTTCTCCAGCAAAAGTAAGGAATTGTGTAATTATGTTTACGACTGTGGATTCCCTAAAAACATTGTAGCTCATGCCATGCACTGTATCAGCACTATTGAGGGAACAGTTGCACGGGTCTCCACACATTCCCCTGCCAGCACACAGAGAATTCTTCAGAGTACTTACTTATCATCCCACTAATAAGACAGTTATGGATATTATACTTAAAAAGTTCTAAATCCTCCAGGACGTTCCTGAGATCCTCAACCCCAAGGAACAAATGTTATGTTTTGACTAAAGCTATTACATCCTCATGCATTTCAAATATCCACTGGTTTTACTACTCAGAAGCACTCTGCTTGCACAGCTGATGAAGGCCTTTTGTCCAGAACATTCTGTTTCAACACACTGTGACCACCTCTACCATATACACTCACTGTCCACTTTATTAGGAACACCTGTACACCTGTACATTTACGCAGTTATCTAATCAGCCAATCATGTGGCAGCAGAACAATGCATAAAATCAGGATGAAGAAAATGTGTGATCTCTGTGACTTTAACCATGACATGGTTGTTAGTACCAGATGAGCTGATTTGAGTTTTTCAGAAACTGCTGATCTCCTGGGATCTTCACACACAACAATCTCTAGAGAAATCACACTTCTTCTTTATTCTGATGTTTAATGTGAACATTAACTGAAGCTCTTGACCTGCATCTGCATGATTTTATGCATTGTGCTGCTGCCACATGATTGGCTGATTAGACTGGATGAATGTGCAGGCATACAGGTGTTCCTATTAAAGTGATGGGAAGTGACATCGAAGAGCTGAGCAGCCAATTTTCCAATTACTTTTATTCTCTTAATTTCATTCAATCAGCTTCAGTATACTGTGTTAAAGCTAAACTAACAATAGTTTTTTTTCAATGTTCAAATTTTTGTGGACCTGACTTAATACCCATGTATACACACACTCGTATATTTCTGGTATTCATAAGACAAGAAAATCAAACACCACCTTTCTGCCTCCCCGTGTCTTGCTGATGTTCTTCAAACTTTAATTCTGTGTTGTAGATCTCAGCAGTGTAGCAGCGCTGATTGTTCTCAGAGAAGAGATGATCAATCTTCTCCAGCAGTGTTCTCATTTCTGATTGGTTGTTCATGCTCTTGCTGCATGTGCAGTATCTGCCTCCACACTTCTTCATCAGTTGCTCTAGAACAGTGTTGTTCTTCAGGTCATCTATGATGGTGTCACACTCCTCCTCTCTCTCGTAAGTGAACAGAATCATCACAAAGGAAAGAGCACGTTCT
>CM041003.1:362959-387325 GCA_022985145.1 Pangasius djambal | reverse complement strand
GAATCCACAGACAAATCACTCTCATGCAGTATGTTGACCACTGACAATGCACGTCCTGACAGTTTTCTTTTTCTGGAGATGTGGGTCTGATCTGGAGGAACATGTTCTGCTCCAAGTAGTATATTTTCATTTCCAAAGTGGACTGCAGAAGTGTTTCCAAACAGCACAACAGTGAAACTGGAGGAATCACTTGTGGATTCAACATCACCAACTGATGAATCAGATGCGCCTGTAGTCATTTCTTCAGTGATATCTTCTTGTGATGTTTCAGTGGCTGTGTTAATACTGTCTAAACTACCATCAGCCTGGCTGTGTTCAGGAGCTACTCTCTTCATTGTTTGAGAGCCTTCAGAGACCCCATTCTTTATTTCCATATGGAGATTGTTATCATCTGGAGACGTTGTGGCTTCCTGACCAGTAACTTCTTCATACTCAGCTTGGGAATGTCTGGATGTCACAGTACTGTTTATTTCAGCTCGCAATGTCATGTTGTTCTTCTTCTTGTCTTCATTATCCTGGAACAAAGGTAATGTAATCATTTATTGTCTCACTTTATTTTTAAACGAGCAATATGTAAAAATTACATTATTAAGAAACTGACATAATACCACTGTGTAAAGATAAACTCTATATTTCTTTAAGGGAGGCTCTGTTTTATGTTTAATTAAAACTCTATTTTTCTTTTTTAAGGTTTTATTTGCATTTCTTGTAATAAGACCTCAGTAATCTGTGCTCACCTCACATTCTCCTGGTGGTATTTGGTTTTCCAGTCTGGTATTGGTCTGAGCTTTGCCACCTTGTCTACAGAAATCTTGAAGAAATTACAGAAACAGATGTTATTTGAAAGTGGACTTTTTCAGAAATGATTGAGACTCCATCAGTAATGAAGCTAAAATTCTAGCTGACAATCTCTCACCAAACTTTATTTATTACCTTACGATTTCTCACTCAGATTTCATTTTACACTTTGTGAAAATTTGTCAGCTCACTTATCACCTTTATTGTCGCAGTGTTCAATATCTTCATTGTCCACATGTGGATTGTGGATGTTCTCATGATCTTGACTCACTTTACTCCTGATTTCTTCTGGCTCTGAGAGGTGCTCAGTCACTGGCTGGGTGTCTGTTTCATCATCTGTAGCTTGATCTGCCATGACTTCTTGTGGTGCTTCAGTGGCTGTGTTAATATTTTCTAAACTACCATCAGCCTGGCTGTGTTCAGGAGCTACTCTTTTCATTGTTTGAGATGCCTCAGTGGCCTCATTCTTTATTTCCGTATGCTGCTTGATATCATCTGGAGAAGGTGTGGCTTCCTGACCAGTAACGTCTTCATACTCATCAGCTTGGGAATGTCTGGATTTCATAGTACTGTTTATTTCAGCTTGCAATGTCACATTGTTTTTCTTTGTGTCTTCATTATCCTTGAACAAAGGTAAAGTAAACATTTATTGTCTCACTTTATTTTTAAATTAGCAATATGTAGAAATTACATTATTAAGAAACTGACATACTACTATGTAATGATCAACTCTCTATTATTAAGGGAAACTTTCTCTTCAGGTTTAACTAAAACTCTTCTTTTCTGTTTTTTCCAGTGAAGAAACTTTTTGCACTCAGTAATCTGTACTTACCTCACATTTTCCTGATGGTATTTGGTTGTCCAGAATGTTTGTGATCTGATCTGTGTTTTCATGTCTACACAAATCTAGATAAAACAAAAGAAACAGATGCTATTTGAAAGTGAATACTTTTTTTTCTCAGTGGATGTAACAGTGGTTGGGGCCCTGTTCAGTTTGAGTTCTCCAACAGTAGATTCGTAATGAGGATTCATCTACATTCTTCTACAGTGTTCCAGTAAATGTGAAAAATTTCACTGCTAGGGAAACTTTACTAAATATGATGAGACTCCACTATTAATGAACCTAAAATCTTAGCTGAAAATCTTTTACTAACCTTTACTCATTGCCTTTCAAAAATTTAAGTTTTATTGTCGAGTTTGTGAATATTTGTTAAATCAGTTATCACCTATTTTGTCACAGTCTGCATTCATGTCTTCATCACAGTCTTCTACATGGGGGTTGTTGATGTTTTCAAGATCTCGAATCGCTTTACTGCTGATTTCTTCTGTGTCTGAGTGGTGCTCAGTCACTGCCTTGGTGTCCATTTCATTATCTGGCACTTGATCAGTCAAGACTTCTGCCTCTGAAATACATTCATAAAATAATGAAACAGAAATGTAATTATATCATTATTAAAACAGGGTGGATTCAGATATATTGCCATAGTTTTAGAATCCTTATTTCATCTGAGCTTTCTTGTCATTAATAATACTAAATACTGATGAATTACATCAGAAGAAAATATATTTCTATCATATTCTAAAGAATGTGGCTTGTGCTTTTGTCAAGAAACTATGTTTAAGGACATGTCTGTTGTGTTCTCAATGGGCGAGACATCATGGGCGGGGTGACGTAGTGACCAGGAAGCTTATGAGTACATGCGGTGGATACAGCGGCAGAAATGAAGCAAGAAATGAAGCAAGCGCTCAAAAGTATGGCACTGAGACGCAGCGTCTCGTTCCCTCTGGGAACCATGGTTACATGCATAACCTAGAGACGTTCCCCTCCAAGAACTCGAGCTGCGTCGAAACACTATGGGAACGAGTATGCCCACACCGCCAGACTTACAAATCCCTGCCCAGTGTGGAAGAGCACAGCTAGGGCGAGAGAACAGAAGAGCCTGGAGTGGCTCGCATATCGAGGCCATAGAATCTGACGCACATACAGTTAAGCCTCTGCTGGTCGGGCTCCTGAAAGGGAGGAGGACAGAAGGCCTGGAGTACGACAGGCCATGGCGTAGAGGAGGGAACTTTAGGAACATAACCCACTTGATGGCAGAGAAACGTCGAGAATGGAAATGGTCCGAGAAGCATACTCGGCCCGGCCAGAATGGGGCTATTAGCAACAGACGGACCCCGTCCCAGCGCACTCTCCAGACCTCCCTGGTGGTTGATGTAAGAGACCACCGCTGTGTTGTCAGTGTGCACCAACACATGGCGATCTCTTAGGTCTAGGAGAAAGTGTTTCAATGCTAGAAACACGGCCATCGTCTCCAGGCAGTTGATGTGCCACGTGAGACGGTGGCCGCTCCACAGACCGCGGGCTGAGAGGCTACTCATGACCGCTCCCCAACCAGTGAGAGATGCGTCCTTCGCTAGCGTTATGTGGCGACAGGGAGCTCCCAGCACCGGGCCCTGAGACAAGAACCAAGGTTTCCTCCACATGTCTAAGGCACGTAGGCATCGCCGCGTGACCTTGATCATGTGAAGCGGGTTTCCCCTCGGGGAGAACATCTTGGTCTTGAGCCACCATTGTAGGGGTCTCATGTACAGCAGGTCAAAAGGTTTCACGTTGGATGCAGCTGCCATCAGACCCAGCAGTTGCTGGAACTGCTTTACAGTGAGTGACCGGCCTTCTCTCACTCTCGTGACTGCTGTGAGGATTGACCAATCCGAGCAGGAGACAGACATGCCTGCATCGTGGTCGAATCCCACACCACGCCCAGATAAGTGGTTCTCTGTATTGGAGAAAGCACACTTTTCTTGGCGGTTAGTCTTAACCCCAGCTCCTTCATGTGGGTAAGAACGACATCTCGATGCCAAACTGCCGCCCGCTCCGATTGAGCTAATATCAACCAATCGTCGATATAATTCCATATGCGGATGCCCTGGAGTCGCAGAGGAGCCAGACCAGCATCCACACACTTTGCGAAAGTGCGGGGTGAGAGTGCCAAGCCGAAAGGAAGAACCCAATATTGGTAAGCTTCGCCCCTGAAAGCAAACCTCAGGAACTTCCTGTGTTGGGGAAGGATGGAGATATGGAAGTATGGGTTTTTTAGATTGATTCTAACAAAACCAGTCCTCGGAGCTGATCTGAGACAAAACTTGTTTGATTGTGAGCATCCTGAACTTCAGTTGCATGACTGAGAAGTTCATTTAACGCAGATCTAAAAGGGGATGCGACCCTCCATCCTTCTCTGGAACGATGAAGTACTGGCTGTAGAACCCTGACTCTCTGTTGTGAGATGAGGTATACACCGCTCTTTTCCGAAGAGGTAGCGAGTCTCACAGTACTGCTATGTTCCCGGACGGAAACTGAGAGAAGCACTCGCCGGAGACCACTGCGCCCTGAAGCACCATGGGTGGCAGGGTTGTCAGATCGATCTTCTGAGGGCACTGAGGAGAGACGGGCACTGTATGATGAGATGTACACCTCTTTTCCCCAGAGGGGCCTTAAAAGTTCTCCCCCACGACCACAACACCTCAGTGTGGAGGTCGGGGAAGAAAGAGAGGCTCCGGTGTGGAGGTGGCGGCATACTCCGCAGAAAGCGTTCATCGAGCTTGCTTTTTCGCGGTTCAGCCCGTTTCTCGGCGGGCCAGTCAATGTTTAGTTTAGCCACAGCACGAGTAACCACCACCAACAGCTCCTCATACTGGGAAAATTGAGGGGGCGAATCCTCATCAACACCCTCTACATCAACCTCCTCTGTGGAAGACAGGCGGAGCGCTGAGCCCCCTCCCCGGGGGGAGGAACCACAGCCCGGGCTTCCGATCCCAGAGAACGGGCAGTGGATCTGGCGGGTGAGGAAGAAGAAAGGGACTCGCCCGTCTAAATTCCCTCCACCAGATCCATTTGCGAACCCCACGGGTGTAACCGCCGCTCTGCCTCAGCAGAAGCGGGGCCAGCACCGCGAGGAACGCTGATGAATGCTCCCTCCTCAAAGAGAGCCTTATGGGAGCGAAGCGCAGGCAGCGGCAAAACGCTCACAATGAGGGCAGCGAGGGAGCTGGCTCTGCGTGCTTTGCTCCCAAGCAGACAACACACAGGTTCGCTGCCCATTCGCTGCCCATTCTCGCCCTCATGTTTTGTCTTTTAATAGCTTTTGGCATAATGGTTTGAGAGACAAACAATACAAAATCAGACTGACACACACAGAGCGCTTGCTGAATGACAGAAAGCTGCCGCTGTATCCACCACACGTACTCTTAAGCTTCCTGGTTTCTATATCACCCCGCCCGTGACATCTGCCCATCCATTGGACTGATTACACATGTGATTCAGAGCGAAGTCACGCTGAAGGCGTTCCCCTTGACCTTGCTCAGAAACGACTCATATTGATCACCAATAACCGAATCAACTCCTTAACACAAGAATCCAAGATAGTGCCATGTTAAGGGCAGCCAGTTACAGAAACTCTTATCTCTAAATGTTATTTTCTATCTACATTAGCTCATCTACTATGTACCTATTATTTAACCTCTTCTTCTTTCTTTTGTAATGTTTAGTTTGTTTTTGACGCAAAGTTTTTTAGTTTTTTTTAAACTCTATGTTCTGAATGAAAAACCAATGAAAAAGACCAGCTGCTTCACTTACAGTTGCGACCAGTTGTTTGCACTCTACAAGTCAGCACAAAAGTCTGCCACCTTGTTTAACATTTCCAAAGAACTGTGGAAACCATACAGAGGATGCAGAGCTTGATTTAAAAAGAAAGCAAAGAGGAGATGTAGAAGCCTTTCATTTCCTTGATCATTATGGGGAATGTACGTTCCTTGCCAATAAGAAGGACAAGCTTTGTATGATGATCAGGACCCAGAACACGATCCGGAAATGCAGTGTGCTTTGTTTTACAGAGATATATTGCATGCGGATATTCCAGACTCCAATGCTTCCATCCCTGGTTTTCAGCAAATAAGGGCAGACAGGTATATGAAACTGAGCTGCAAGAGGAAAGGTGGAGGGATTGTACAGTTAGGTGTTGCCACCTGTGTCGAGTGGCACAGTAACACTTCAGCTTCAGTCTGTACTGTCTTTTAGCCTCTTCGAACAATCTGTGTAGGTCATATTGGGCCTTTTTGTAGTCATCTGTGTTGCCTGAGATGAATGCAGTGAAGTAGGCATGCAGCAAGGACCAAACACTTTATCCATGACTTCTGGTTAGGGAATGTGCTGATATGTTTTGTAAGAATTGTGTTTTCAACAGCAGAACTATGCAGCTGGATCTCTGCAACCAAAAATAAAGAATTGAATTTTGGAAATTCTCCTGACTCTCTCCTTCGGGCAAGGAAAATGGTTTTAGACAGGATTTTGGAAGCAGGATAAATTCTTGAAGTGCAAAAGTAATCTGCATTATAGTAGAAGGCATTAATTAATTGCACTTTCACATAAAGAGAAATATGATGCATTTTGTATTTTTGTTCCGTTATTTGGAAAGGTTTTTCAGTTAACAGCTTCACAAGACAAATCCAGTTGTAGCTCACTTTCACCTAATCCATTATTTGAATTGTATTTGATAGAGCAGAAAAGCACAGTGCTGTGGAAGTATTGGACTGAACCTTGAGATATCAGAGCAGGGACTGATATTTCAGCAGCATGAGATCGGATGATCTACTCAAACAGGGTGAAAGTTCAGAGAGTCATGGGGAAAAACTAAAGTACACTCTCTATCAATTCTATGTTTATCAGGGCCTAAATAACACTTGTGTGATCCTCACCAACTTTTATAAACAAACAGGTAACCTCAGCTGAAAACAAAATACACAACAGATTTCAATATGTAGTCAGTTTTTTTCTAAAAAGTAAACCAACATACAGAAACCAGGTGGGAAAAAATAAGTACACCCTTCCTACTTCTACAATCAGTAGCATCCAGATGTTACTAAAGAAATGAACAGGATTAGTTAATTATCAAGAATTGTGAGTACTTCTTTAAAATCCTTTGGTAGTTTAGTGTTCTGTAGCACTAAAGTGTGTGTCTACATCATGCCAAAAAGAAAAGACATGACTTCAGAGAAGCAGTTTTTGGTGTTCATCAATCCTTCTCCAAACAGTTTGAAATTCACCATTCTACAGTGAGAAGGATTGTTTACAAATGGAGAATCTTCAAGTTGCCAGTCTTACCAGTAGTGGACATCCCAACAAGTTCAGTCCAAGGTCAAACCGTTTAATGGTCAGAGATATCATGTAATCTACAGTAAAGAATGTCTATTGTATACAGTGTCTTTGTTTGCTGTAGCTTCACAGTTTCCCTTCACTGGAACTCAGAGGCCCAAACCTGCTCCAGCATGATGATGCCCCTGTGCACAAAGCGAGCTCCATGAAGACATGGTGTCTGAAGGTTGGAGTGGAAGAACTCGAGTGTCCTGCACAGAGCCCTGAGCTCAACCCCACTGAACAGCTTTGGGATGAACTGGAACACTGACTGCACCCCAGACCTCTTCAACATCCAAACATCAGCACCTGACCTCACTAATGCTCTTGTAGCTGAATGGGGAAACGAAACCCCAGCAACACCAATAGGATGACAACACATCACGGGCCTGCTCAGCTCTGCTAGGTCTGTTGGGGGCTCAAACTGTGGTAGCTTGTGGTTGTAACAGAAGTGCTTGTTTAGCAGGGTAAATTCGAAATATTGGATTATTTGAAGTTAAAAAAAAATACAGTTATACTGTTAAATTTCGATGAGAATGTTTTTTGTAAATATAACTGTTCAAGGGTCTTTAATGTTCATTTTGTTACTTGAATATATTAAGCCCAGATAACAGAGAAGAGGTGTTGTCTATTGCGGGGGGCCTACAGGTAGAATTTTCTGCCTTACATCAGTTCCTCTCCAGTCTACGTTTGGCTGTGAAGTGAAGTGAAGTGAAGTGAAGTGAAGTGACTTGTGGCCAAGTGTGGTGACCCATACTCGGAATTTGTGCTCTGCATTTAACCCATCCAAGTGCACACACACAGTAGTGAACACACACCCGGAGCAGTGGGCAGCCATTTTTAACTGCGGCGCTCGGGGAGTATTGAGGGTGGCAGAGAGCGCTGGTCATTCACTCCCCCACCTACAATCCCTGCCAGACCCGAGACTCAAACCCACGACCTTCGGGTTCACCTTCGGGTTATAAGTCCAACTCTCTAACCCATAATTAATAAATAATTCATTTTTTAATATTTCTGTATGTAAGTGTCCATCCTTCAAGATATGTGATTGATGAATGCTTATAAATGTATTATGTATTAATTTTTGCTCTGTATTTCAAGTTATCCGTGCTTTATCTCTCACTCGGTTGATAATGTAGGCTAGCCTTGCTAGTACTGTGCAACATGTGGTTGGGATGTGTGACAAAGATCCTTAATTATTACACTTTAGGATGAGTCTTGGAGCAGAGAAACCAGATTTGATTGAGTGTTTTTTTTTCCTCCCTTATCGATCTCACAGAAACCCTGCCAACTCAATAAAAGAGAGTGAACTCGGCCTGTGATCGGCTGCTGTTGTTTAATAAAGAGGGACCAAAAGAAGTAGGCTAGGGGTTCAAGTGGGTCTACATATTTGAATTGTCTAATATGTTGTGTCATACTGCTTGCTAAATCTGTATAGTTCTTGCTTTGTTTGTATATAATTATTCACTGTCAGTAGTAGTTTTATATGGTCTGTCATTTGTGTTAATTTGTAAATAACTTGTATCCAGCTTGTTGCTTGTTATTGCTAGTTGGTATTGGTCTCTTCAATTCCTATACTTGGGAACTACAAGTAACATGGTGGCACTTCCTGGGGAATTGTTTACACCCTTAGCATTAGCTGACCGATGATGGCTACTGCTATGCTAGGATATGCTAACAATAGTACTGCGTGTGCACACAAAAACACAGGCTTAAACATTGTGTATGAAGACCTGCATGTTGTTTCCTCCTTATAAAGTGTGCAGGGGAATGACCTTCTTCTCCCATCCAGTTACTACCCACAAATATCCTTTCATTTCTAACAGAGCTTCCCTCTGCACTAATTACTTTTTTTAATTATTTGTTATTTATAGAATGAAAGCAGATATATTGTAATTAGTCACCCTTATAGCAAGGAGTGCAGTCATTTTCTCTGATTACATTTGGGAAACCAGCACTGCAAATTTCACAGTGATGTTGACGTGTTCACTCTCCGTGTAAAGAACACTGATGTGCCATCAGTTTAATTAAACCAACCAACACGACTGGCATGATGACTGGGATTTCTCCTACCTATCAGCTCACTCTTTGGAAGCAACCATTTGTCAAGAATCCAAGGCTTGTTAAGACCTGTAAGTGGACAGGTCTTGCACATTGGTCTCGCTAAACCTGGGACCAACTCAGCACAAAGTTCCAAGAGAAAGGCTCGTAGGAATTTAAATTGGCTCATCATCACAGCAAGGAAACCTTTGCAGTGTCTGAAAACACAGTCTCAACTGATTGTTCTGTTGGTGTCTACACAAATAAATATAATAAATTCATTAAAAAATAGTGTTGTACTCTGATACTTCCCATGTCCAAGTAGCCTGGGTGCAGTATCATGGAGCTGCAGAACCTGATATGAAGTGTTAAGTGCGAGAGGTGATTTGTGGCTTTGGCTGTAATTCTCTACATATCCACACGATGGAGCTAATTCCCACTGTTTCTGGAATTCTGCATATGTAGCTCTCATTTTCTCTCGAAATATTACGACTTTATTGTCGCAATCTTTTTTTTTTTTAAACAGTGGTGCTAAATGTCGTTCCCAGATTTTAATCATTTTAGCCTGTTCCAGTGAAAACACTAAAAGCTAAATGAGGAGTTTGTTCTCCTTAGTTTCTGTTTATAAAATATTGTGTGCAGCTTTTACAAAATATAGTCAAATTTCCGCAGGATGAAGCTCTCAGATCATTATCTACTGAGCTATAGGAAAGCTCTTCGTGCTGCTATAAATTTATCTCTCCATCCTAATTGAAGAAAACAAAAATTATCCTAGATTCATATTTAATACTGTAGCAAAATTAACTAGGAATAAGACCACAATAGAAACATGCACACAATTATTATATAGCAAAAAACCAGACAGTTTTATAACTAACCCATATGATATATAATGATATCAGATCAACTATTAGAAAGTTTTAAATGCTTAGAGAACTGAAAGAAGATTGGCATTTGTGAACAAAAAACTAATTCGCTCAGCAAGGTTTAAAAATGGCCATAAATACAGAAGGTTGAAATAAAAAGATTTAGAAAGGAAACATTTATATTATTTTTATATTATAAGGTCAGTAACAGAAGTAGCGGGTTATACCGGAAGTAGCGGGTTATAAGGTTCCATACAGTCAGCGCAGTCAGTTCACAGTCACCAGTATTACTGAAACAGCTCCTAATTTACTATCACATGATTAATGCACTGTTTAAGCTAAAGACTAGAACATTCCTGCAGCCACAGTTTTATTATTCTACTATTTATTTCAGAAATCAGTGCCGTCACAAGGAGTGAAATAAAATGATGTAGATTTTTTAAAAAGATAAAGCAGTAAAATCTGAGCACTGTAAAATACCTGAGCACTGAAGGATCTGGTTTGCAGGAGATTCTGTGAATCGAAAGCACTAAGCCGTTATTTATAGGGCAGGGGCGAAGCTTCCTAGAAACCACATGATTATCAGGAAATTCTGTAAATCGAAAGTACCAACCGTTATTTATTGGTCACGTGGGAGGAGGGGGGGGGGGGTAGGGTGGATATAGGGGGGTCAATGAGCAGGAAATCTCCAGCAGCAGTGTATTTTCATTTATAACTAATATATTTAATAGTAATCATATTAGTGCTGCAGTTTTCTATCTCTAATTTTTTGAACTTCAGGGTAATACATACCGTTATTATTATTATTATTATTATTATTATTATTATTATTATTATTATTATTATTTTATTATTATAAGAAATTGGATTTTTATGATTCCATGTAGCAGTTAACAATAAATACCTTCATCAGTCAGAGGTTACTAGGCTAACATTGTGTAGACATTGTGTAAATGCCACACTGTTCATGGGCAGTTCACCACTGTGAAGCGTTCCTGTGACAAAGGTCCTGGTTTCAGATCGTTTGCGGGAGACTGTGACTGTGTTTAAATTATACTGTTTTTTTTCTTTCTCTTAAATAATTTTGCACTATCGTATTTTTAATTTTCCTTTCTGCCGCATTTTCATTTTCTCCAACAACACTTTTTTTGTCTAATAACAGTGAGCGGAGGCCATCCACACCGGATCTCTCTAACATCATGTCAACTAATCTTCAACTGAGGCACGTTAAACACTCAACATGTCTAACATTCAGCTTGTTCAGTGTGTTGAGTGCAGGATGTTTAGTCACTCTTCCTCCGTCATTAGTAACAGCTTTACCTGTGCTAAGTGTATGTTAGTTAGCTCTCTGACGGAGAAGATTGCAGCATTAGAGGTGCGCATCCAGACTCTAGAGAGGGTTAGTGAGAGTGAGAGCAGCGTAGTTTCTGTAGCGGAAAGTCTGGATGCCTTAGGCGGAGTTAGCAATCCCCCAACTCCGGCATTAGAGCCCTCACAGCGGGGCGAATGGGTGACGACTCGGTGGCATAATTACAAAGCCAAAGCTAACGCTAAGGCTCGCCCACGGGAGCACCACTCCTCTCCGCTTCACGTGTCCAACAGGTTTGCTCTCCTCAGTGAAGCACCCGCTGAGAAACCTGAAAGAGCTCTGGTTATAGGTGACTCTATCTTGCGGCACGTGAAATTAGCCAGGCCTTTAGGGGCACCAGCAGCTTTAGTTAGGTGTAAACCGGGAGCCAGCGTGCCGGACATAGCAGGAACCAGATTTCAAAGTTTTATATCATATAACCATATCATTTTTGTTACCCTTTACTAAATATTAAAAAGTTACTTTAAACATGTTTTGTGAGTTTTCTCTTTTTGTTGTGTTACGAGTGTCTCAGTGTGTTTTCAGTGTCTCAAGGTTTCTTCCTATCTCCATCTCAGGGAGTTTTTCCTTGCCACCGTCGCCTCGGCTTGCTCTTCAGATACACACTCACACTTCATCTTACTTTTTTTGTTTGTGTAAAGCTGCTTTGAGACAATGACATTGTAAAAAGCGCTATACAAATAAACTGAATTGAATTGAATTGAATTTTCAGTCACTTCTGCAGGAATGGCCTGAGCAACATATATTATATTATATTATATTTATTATATTATATTATATTATATTATATTATATTATATTATATTATATTATATTATATTATATCATATTATATTATAATATAATATAATATAATATAATATAATATAATATAATATATACTTCTCTCAGCTTCTGTCAGGAAAACTGTATCCTCACTAAAACCAACACATGCTCCTTCATCAACAAACCTTGGTTCAATGTAGAGGTCAGACAGCTGCGCAAAAAAAAAAAGAATGAAAAAAAAAAAGTAGAGGCTTTCAGGTTGGGAGACAAGGAGGAATTCAAGAAGGCAAAATTCAAGTTTGAGAAAGCTATCAAAGTAGTCAGAAGAGTAGCCCAAGGGCCGAGGACCACTCAAAAAGAGCTCCAGAAAGACCTGGAAGCAGCAGGTACAGTCATCACAGAGAAAACAATAGACAATGCACTCCATCACCACAGTCTCCATTCGCCATCACCCTGGATATCTCCATTACTGAAGAAAAGGCATGTTGAAGCTTGTTTAAAATTTGTTACAGAACATTTGGAGAAACCTGGGAGAATGCAGTGTGGTCAGATGAGACAAAAATCTAGCTTTAAAGCAACAATACAGCATACCATCTTTAGCTCTGCATAAGACCCTAAAAATACTTATAGTGAAGTTTGGAGGTGGAAGCATCATGCTATGGGGCTGTTTCTCTTCACATGGTACTGGAGGAATCCAAATTATTGAGGGGAAAGTGAATGCAGTCATGTACTGGGAAATACTGAGAATTCCTGTTGCCATCCACCAGGATGATGAGGATGAGACGTGGGTGGAGCCTCCAGCAGGACAACGATCCAAAACATATTGCGAAGGAGACTCTCAATTGGCTCCACAGGAAGAAAATAAAAGTGTTGAAATGGCCCAGTCAATCACCAAACTTAAATCCAATAGAAAATTTGTGGAAGGAACTGAAGATCAACATTCACCAGCGACTCCACGGAATCTTTAAGATTTAAAAGACCGTGTAGAAGAATCCAAAAATCGTACCTGAACACTGGGAGAGATTTGTTTCTTCGTACAGGAAGCATGTCACGGGGCTTCTTACCAAGGTCCCTGGTGGTCTGCCAGGCCAAAGCCCGGATAAAATGGGAGGGTTGCATCAGGAAGGGCATCAGGCTTAAAACCAAAACATGTGAATGCAAATTCAATTCAATTCAGTTTTGTATGGACATTGTCACAAAGTAGCTTTACAGAAATAAATGGATTCACAAAAAATATATTGTAAATATGTGAATTTATCCCTAATGAGCAAGCCAGAGGTGATGGCGGCGACGGTGGTGAGGAAAAACTCCCTGAGACGATATGAGGAAGAAACCTTGAGAGGAACCAGGCTCAAAAGGGAACCCATCCTCATCTGGGTGCAACGGATAGTGCGATTATAAATAAATCCCTTCTATTATTGTGCGCTATAAGGACAAATAGTGCAAATGTGCAACCAATAAATTCATCACAGTTTCCGCAAGAAGTCCGGTTGGTTAAAATCTATCCACTGTCCACTGATGGAGTCCTGAGTACGAAGCTGCTCGTGGCAACCGCAGCCCCAAAGCCACTACAGCAATCGCAGTCCCAAGCCATTACAGTACAGCTCCCCATATGTGATCCTCAAACCATCTCCACAGCCCCCAGGTGGCACCATCCCCAGCAATCCAAACAGTTCTTCAGGCCGTCCATATGGGGCTCCAGCAGCAGCGCGCGAACTCAACCGATGAGAACTCCAACCAGAAGTAGGGCATCAGGATGGGTCAAGCAGCGAGGAGGAGCAGAAGGGGCATCAGGATGGGTCAGACAGCAAATCAAATGTGTGGATCAATGGTCCACTGTAATGACTCCTTAGAGGAATGGTGACACTGGATAGAGGGAGCCCAACACCCAGTCCTCATATAAACTAACCACCGCAACCGTGAATACGTCAAATCTGCAAAAAGACTTAATCACCAGGCCAGATGGGCACTCCTTTTCTCAACTCATGCTTCAATTTTACTCTTACCTACAGACCTGGTTCTAAGAATTTCAAAGCCAATTCCTTTGACACACATTTATGAAAATCCCCTAGAAAAAGTTTCCTCTGACACTATCATCCCAGAATCATGTATTGTAGCCCCAGTGCATTGGAAAATGATAGTGAACATCACAATGATCTACTCCTGCCAGAATGTTCAACTAGGAAGACCTACATGTCCCTTTCCATGGTGGAAAATGACCTCCAGTGGGTGCACATTTTGCTGAACTTGGGACATCCAGAAACCCAAAGAACCACCTGGTTAGTAGAAAACAATTTCTGATGGAGAAATTTTTCCTCTGACATAGAGAAGATTGTCAGAGAATGTTCAGTTTGTGCTCAGTCACGTACGTGGCGATATCTCTCCACAGGTCTCTTTGAACCATTGTGCATTCCCCAATGCCCTTGGCACTACACTTCATCACTGACCTACAACCATCTCAGGGCAATACCACAATCCTCACCATCATTCATAATTTTTCAAACACCTGCCAACTTATCCCTTTGACCTAAATTCCACAGTGCCATTGAAACTGCAGAGAATGTCTCTAAAGCAGTGTTTAGAGTCGTGTGGAAGAAAAGAGTTCAAATCCTGCTACACGGCCATTTTTTGGGAGTCCAAAAGATCAGAATATGCCTCGATCTATGAGTATGATCGAGGGATGGCATACTCTTTCCCCTGCCAATCATAGCACACTAGCCAATCAGGGGCATCTGTGAGCTCATGCATGCATGGGGGTGAGTATTTAGGTTCTACGGCCTTGCAGAAGATGTAGTGTCAGACAAGGAAGTTCAATTCACTTCACCTATGTGGCAAGCTTTTTGTAAACATGAATAATAATGGCATTTTGTCTTCAGGATATCATCCACAGAGTAACACCGGAATGAGCACATGGATACATGCACTCAGCGTGAAACCTTACAGTTTGCCTCCATACATACTTGTAAGTTCTGAGCCTTCTGTTATCCTGACTAAACCTTGTGAATAAACCTTGCTTCGTTGTCTCTGACTTTGGATTTTTGGAATTGACCTTATCCTGCCCTGTTCTGAATTTACTGTGTAGTGACCTCTGCCTGTGTCTTGACCTTGAACTTTAGAATTATTGAAGTACGTATTGAATGTAGCCCCAAAAATAAGTTTACCCAGTCGTTTCCACTAATTATTATTTGCACACACCCAGGATCATATTCTGAATTTCTACATGAATTTGGGGATTTTGTCTCAAACCTGGTTGTTTCTGTAAACAAAGCAATAATTTTTTTGGAGACTTTAATATAGTCCCACTACTCCATTCTGTATGTGCACTACCCCAGTCATAATATATGCACTGCCACTAGTTTATTAATATAATATTCAGGAGGTCTTTATCTGTAATCTTCTGCATTCAGTTCAGTGTCACATGATTTTATGATCACATAACCATCAGTGTTTAATTCATCATGCAAATGTAGTGTATGTCTCTAACTGGGCATATTTTTTCCTCCATGTCTGCACTCTTCTTCCTTCTGATGATCGTCCTGATGGACCAATGTTAGTCAAGCTTATCACCTGGTAATGAGGAAGGGGCCGAGGTCGATGGTGAAGGAAGTAAGACTATAAGAACGATCATCAGAATCCGACAGTGTGACTCTGTCAAGACAGACGAGGACGTGTGGAGAAGGAGGAGAGAACACCTAAAATACAGACAGGGAGTGTGTGTGTGTGTGTGTGTGTGTGTGTGTGTGTGTGTTTATTGATAAATTGAGTTACACACTAGGTCAGTTCTTTGCTTTGAAGTATTCTCTTCAAGTAGGTGCATTTACACTTTTCTAGTTTTATTTATTAAAGTACACTATTTTACTTTTTTAGCTTTCCTTAACTTTTTACAATTTGCTTTTTTAAATGTATTGCTTAATCTATTGTTTTATTTGAACTCAATTTTGAACAGAAACCTCTTGACAGTACTCTGTGTGTATAAAATCTTTTATACATATAAACTTGACTAAAGTACACAAAAGTTTTAGCCCCCTAGAACCAACAGAAAATATCCTAACATTTATGAATTAAATAAAAAGTTAAATTGAGTTTAATAATCCGGAAATCTTGCAGTCACTTATTTCACCTGTATGATCATGCAATCACAGAGCGAGAGAGAGAGAGAGATGAGTGATAATAATTGTAACAAATAAAACAATAGTGGTGAATTCTTTGCTAAATCTTCCTGATATTTCTGACGTAACTCTGATGTCACACTTTAGCTCAGCTCTCAAAGCCAGAAGTGAAATATAGTTTTTCTTATTATTTTTCTTATTATATTTTATATATCCTGTTATTTTTTTACCTTGCCACCGACGCCACCGTCACCACTGGCTTGCTCATTAGGGATAAATTCACAGTGATAAATTCAAATATTTATAATATATTTTTTGTTAATCCATTTATTTCTGTAAAGCTGCTTTGTGACAATGTCCATTGTTAAAAGCGCTATACAAATAAAACTGAATTTGAATTGAATTGAAATATAGTTTATTCATGTAATTGTGCTTCTTTACTTAAGTTCTATTTTGGAAGATCTTTACTTTACTCGAGTATTATTAAAATACTCTTATTTTAGAGAAAAAACACTTCTCACTTTCTGTCTTCATTATGATCTTCAAAGAACTTACCATTCAGGTGTGTTATCACTTTTTTGTTTGTTTTTAATAATTCAACATTAAATTAGCTAACATGTAAGGAAAGTTCTAGATTTGTCTGAGTTAGCTGAATATTTATTTAATAAATTAATTAAGCAGATTTTTGTGAGATGTGTTTTTGTGAGATGGTGTTCTTCATGATGGGTATTTGATGAGAGGTCATGTGACCCCGCTGTCTCTTCCTCTATGCACTGGTTCTGGTACTGATTCTGGTACTGTAGTGTGCTGTGTGAGAGATAAAGTTTGAGTTCAGGGTCATGGGTTCTCCTCTGAGGAACACTGTGGCTCTCATGCGTGACGTAAATCATCGAGCGGTGCACTGATCGCATCTGCTGAGAGCTCACATGAAGTTACATTCACTGCTGATCTCGAGATCCCAAATGCTTTAGTCACCAATAAACCTCCCAAAACTCACCTTAACAAGGGACAGTAAAATGTCCTTAATTCCACAGGAATTATTATTATTATTATTTATTGTTTACTCGTGATCTTTTATCGTGTTACTGAAAAAATCCTAGTCCTGATGTTTACACTCGAGTAATAAATATAAAATCAAATAAATTCCACTGTAGTAATGATTAATGAATAAACATGATAAAGAATACTCGTGTTCGTGAATTATTTCATACTAGAAATCATTTATAGATGCAGGAATAAAAAACTGAGACATGGTCTCCTACTTTCTCTGTATGTTCCACACCTCTGAGGAGTAAAATATCAGGCTTTAGAAAAGTCTTTCTGAAGCACAGAGACATAAAATATGTTGTAATATTGTTTATTATTGCAACAAACAAGAACATCTTAATTTAAAAAAAACATTTCATGCTCAAATTAATAATCAAGCACATTCTGTGATTAATATCTTTACTGATATAACGTGATTAATTTTTAAATGTTGTCAAGAAGAAAAAAGAAAGAAAAGGTAAAACAGCGTGTATATATAGTGATTATTCTAAATTTAATCTAATGAATGTTTCCTAATTATTATTTCTCATTCTGTGGTCACTAATGCAGGCAAAGCTTCTCTGTTTATGACTGGTTCATGATTAAGTTGCTGTTCCTGCTGGATTCTGTTCAGAAGAGTCTTTCATCAGATATATTCATCCAAACTCTCTATAGCTCGTTCTTTAGTGAAGTCTCTCCATTCCCTGGGGATCTCACCAGAACCCTGAAATGTTTTCTCATAGTGCTTTTCCAGGTCTTTCTGGAATCTGCACACAAACCATTTCCAGTATGCGAGCTGTGAATTATCAGGGGTGATGCTCCAGGTAGCATAAACTCCTCCTGCGTCTCTGTATGATTTGTAAGGTACAGACACATCTGTATCATGACGTGGGAAGAAACGTTTATTACTTTGCACAGCTGTTGTGCAGAAATCAGAACAGAGACGTGTTGTACCTCTGTAATACATCCCACGGATACCATTTACCCTGTGGAAAGGGACACTGTGATCTCCATCATGATCCTCCATTGTGTTGGTGCAGATGGCTTTACAGAATGGACACTGAACCCAGCAGCATCGACAGAGATGTTCAATCAGGATCTCATCTGGCTTCTTCCTGAACTTCTCCATTTTGATGCCTTTTCCACTGTTAAAGCTTTTGTCTAGCTCTGACATCATTTCAGTGAGACCTTCACTAACAAGCTGCTGTAGAAAATCAAAGTCTGTAATTTCTTTGTGATCAGTGAAGCTTATTTCTTTTAAGCTCAGTTCATCTTTTAGTGAACTGGTAAAACTTCTCAGCCACATGTCTGCATCACCACGGCTGTTCTTCACCTCTTCAGCTGCAGTGTGAACAGCATTTATTACTCTCTGCATTTTGTCTTTTAGATTTCCTTTAAAAAGCTTCAGAACTGTGGTGTTATTTTCAGTAATGTACTTATTCACCTTCTCCGTAATGAAGTGTTCGAAGTGCTTTTGGGGATTATGAATGTACTCTTTGTACTTCTCAAAGTTCTCCTCCTCTGCCAGACATTTCAGGATGTGTTTCTCAAGGTTTGATCTGTTACCGTTAAACTCTGGCATGTCTGATCTGATCTGTGATGTCAAACCAATAGCAGTTTTATTGTAAACCGCTTGCAGGATGGATTCTCTCAGGTTACTGCAGATCAGTTCACCAAACACTTTTGTTGTTGTTGCTCCTCTGCAGTAGTTTTTAAAGACACTGTAATATTGTGGTTTCTGCTTGGACAGATAAACTCTTGGATCATTTGCTTCCCTGAATTGTTTATGGCGCTCAGTAAATCTGTGACTCGCAAGTTCACACACATGAAGACAGAGATCCAGAGTGAATTCCTTTCTGAGCTTAATTCTCTGGTTTTCAATGTGATGTTGCTCAACTCTCTTCCTGACGTGGTCTGTTATTTCCTGTATGTAGCTGTCTTTGTACCCAAGTCTGGTGATTTTGTTACATATTTCTTTCATCAATCCCTCAGTTTCTTTGATCACATTTCTGATCAGATCCTCTACAATATTGTGCTCTTCAAAATTCAAGGCATTTATCTCAGACTGATTTTTATTTTGTGTTCCATAGCCACGTACAATATATGAGAAAAAACCTCTCCAGACTCTCTGATACATGGGTCGTTCTTTAACTTTGCTCTTGTTAATATCTTCATTCACATCAGATTTGACTTTGTGCTGACTCTCAGCAAAAAGTTCTTTGTGCTTGTTCAAAATAATATAAGGTGAATAATTTCCCAGCTTGTCTATATTTTTGAAGTCTTCCTGAGATAGACGCTCACGGACAAAAGCCTGTTCATTACCTTCAGACAGAATCTGTACAACATCCTCCCAAAACTCAGTAGCTTTTTCTGAAGGTGTGTCTTGTGTCAGTTCAGTGACCCATTTATCCCACAATTTGTCAAATTCTTGCTTCAGTACTTGTTCATTAGATTGCTTGCTCTTCAGACTTAGAGCGAGGTCTTTGCTCAGATTGAACAGTTTTTCATCGTTCTGTGTCCTTTTATGTTCAAAAGTCTCCCGTGCTTGTTTCTGGTGTAAAACTTCATTCAGTTTTTGTTTTGTGTCTTTGACAAGGTCTTCATGAAGCTGTGTGATTTTGTTTTCACATCTCACTCTCCACTGAATTAAAATCTCCTTGTCTTTGTCCTCTTCAAAGAAACTATTCATTGATTTGTCCACTTCCTCTTTGGTCTTTTTCATGGAAGAATAAAGATCTTTTTCTTCAATTCTTTTCAGTTTTTCATTTTCGATTCTGTTGTAAAGTTTTTCTTCAATGACTAACATGGCACTTCTGAGAGTCCAGGTCCATTTTCCAAACTCATTCTCCAGTTTTCTGTACACTGCTATCTCCAGTGTGTTTTTGAAGCTAAACACAAAGTTCTCGTTGAGTAATGCATTCCAAAGATCACTGATGCGTGATTTAAACTGGGAGAGAGTCATACCAGTAGACTTCTGAGCTTTTCCGAAAATGGCGTTCTTTAGATTCTGAACATTGCTGCTGTAGCATGGGTTTGGTGGTGCCATTGGTGGGCTGCCCTCCCAGAGCTGCGCAAAGTAATACACATCATCTTGTACGTTGAATTCAATAACATCACTGAAACACTCAGCTTCACTTTCTTCTTCTTTTGCAGCCAATTTTGCCATTTCATCCAGTTTTTCCTGTAAACGTCTCCTTCCCTCCATGTTTTTCTCTCCAGCTGTGATGTCACTGACATTCTGATGGACGAACAAACAGCTGGGATTTAGTCTGACCTTCTTCATCCTCAGGAAGGCCTGAACAACAATCTGAAGGATGTCCTGCATCTCAGCGGGATTCTCTCCAAAGATGTTGATCAAGGTCAGGTTTCCAAGACCAACAACAAATGTGGCGAGTTCATTGTCATGATGTTGAGTGGATTTTCCTGCAAGCTCAAGTGCTCGAAGTCCTTCAGTATCTACAACTAGAATGTAGTCAAACTTCAGCTCTTCTTTCATCTCCTCTGACACTCCGACAAGCTGCATGAAGGCTCCTCTGGTGCACCTTCCAGCACTGACAGCAAACTGGAGTCCAAACATGGCATTCAGCATGGTGGATTTCCCAGAGCTCTGAATCCCCAGAACTGACAGCACAAACACTCTCTGGTCTCCCAGTATCTTCACAAGTTCATCTAGAACTGCTGAAACCCAGATCAGAGGAACATGAGCAGCATCTCCATCCATCAGCTCCATTGGATGACCATATTTCATGAGTTCTGCTGCAAGCTTTGGGAGAGAGGTCAAGGTTTTTTCTTCAGATCGTTTCTTGTGTGTTTGTACAGAAATAAAAGACTCGTATATCTGACCCATCTCTCTGAAGATGTGTTCCAAACCAAAGGTTGCTGCATTCAGTTGTTCTGAAAGCTCCTCAAGTTCTTTTTGCTCCACCTTCATTTTATCTGATTTATCATGTTTTTTCTTAAGGTCTAAAACTGCTGTCCACTTTTCATTGTATTTGTGATGAAGAGCAGAAAGATAATCTGAGGTGCTTTTGTCCAGGAGAATCCCAAACCATTTTAAAAAGAATAATTTTTCATTTTCTCCTAGACGATCCAGTGAGGAAATGAATTGTTCCATAAGACCAGAGAGTCTGGATTTATGCTGCTCCTCACGGATTTGCTTCATTTCTCTTTGTTTTGTACATTTTTGAATTTCTAAATTGTTCCCCTGAAGTTGATACAGGTCTTTGTTTATCTCACACCAGCCATGCCACAGTTTTCCTTGACAGGGCAGATGTCTTTCCTTTAGTTTGGAGAGTTCATTTCCCTCCAACTGGCTCATTATCTTCACTGCAGCTTCCTTTGTTTTCTTGCATTCAGAGAATTGTTCATCTTTTGTAATCAGTTGGGTGTCAAAATCTTCAAGTTTGAAAATTATGTTTGAATTGGAGAGACACTCTTTGATAGTTGTTCTGAGGTTCTTGGCTACATCTGACTGGGTTCTGTCTTTAACTCCGATTCTGTATTTTCCATTCCTAAATCTAGTTACACCTGATTCGTCCTCTGAAAGTAGACAAATCAGTGGCTTGGTGTCTCTGAAGAGCTTCTGTAGTGTCTCCTTATATGTTGCTTTTTCAGGATCAGAAAAAAGTACAACATTCACTGAGGACATTTCAGCCAGGATATCCAGTTGCTCTTTATTAGTTCCTGCATCACCATGGAGATTACAGAACGCTACACAGTCAGGGAAATAATCTGTTTCCTTCCCAGATGGGCAGTACCAAGCAATCTCCACCACTCCATCCAGCAGAAACCGGTTCTTGCTGCTGCCTGGACAGTGTCTGTGGAAGAACGTGTGATGTTTCTCATTGATCAAGCTGTTCATCAGCTGAGACTTGGATGAAGATACAGAGCCGAACCTGAAGAAAGCCACCATTGGAGTTTCAGCTTCAGAAATTGCCTGGGTTTTACTGATCTCCTCACCAGAGCAGTCAGTGGTCTTCCAGCTCTTTCTGATTTGGCGAAAGGTCCACAGAGGAAACTCGATCTCTCTGGTGAAGGGATCGGGCACCAGCAGAGGCAGAGCGTACTGACACTGAGCCAGTTTATTCACTATTAGCTGCTTTAGGAAATGATCTGAGCAGTGGAACACTGCCATCTGGACATCCATGGGGTGAACAGGACATTTATGACTTTCCCCATTAAATGATTTTGCCTTTTTGGAGAACATTTCAGCAAATACATCAACACCTTCATCATCTCCTGTATCTGGGTAATTGTGGTCAAAATCAGTGAATTCTTCTTCAGTGGTAATGTATCTTGCTCTGTAGTCCATCATTAGCATCCTTTGTAGAAAGGTTTCCACTAAGTCTTTCTCTGCACAAGGCTCCTTCCAGTTTAATGAATGTGAAGTTATTTGGAGAACATCTGAAGTTTTCATTTTTTGTTTGTGCTTTTCATTAAGATTAAGTCTAATAAACAGTTGCTCTGTTTTTGTCATTTGAAGCTTTTCCTTTTCTTCATATTTTGATGTGTCTTCTCCAGATTCTGTCATCTTTCCCTGTAAAATATATCATACATTTAAACATTTCAGTTTATTTTTTAGATGACTATTTAATTTGTCTGTCTGTCTTGGTAAATTACCGGTTAAAATATAAAAGCCTACTCGGGTCTCTGAAAAGCTCTGAAAAAGACTAACCCAGCTCCTGAACCTCTGCAAATGTAACAAATGAACCCCTGAAAAAAAAAAACATGGGACACATCCTACGCATCCTCAGAATGCGGTATTATTTTCTTTGTACTATAGGCAGTGGAGGCTCAGTGGTGTATGTCTAGTAAACAGAAATGTTGTTTATTGGTCATCTTTTTATTAACAGCATCATTTTGTATCTGCATTATATTTTTGCATTTGATTTTTCTTTGACTCCTGTTTGTACTTGTTGATCATCTGCAAACATTTTCCTTATGAATAATATTTTGCATGTTGACTGCATATGTATATATATATATATATATATAATATATTATTCCAGATTAATAAAATATAGAACTACTGTAATATTTGAATATTTTGTGTTATTTCAGTAACATACTGTGGATAAGGAACTGCTTACCTCTCCTTTTTCTGCCAGTTCTTCACTCATGTGTGTAACTTTCTTCTCTTGTGGCAGGTGAGTGCTGTGGTCTATGAAAAAAATGGATTCATGAAGTTATCTATTCAGCCTATCATGTGGCAGCAGCGCAATGAATAAAATCATACAGAAACAGGTCAAGAACTTCAGTTAATGTTCACATCAAACATCAGAATGAAGAAGTGTGATCTCTGTGACTTTAACCGTGGCATGGTTGTTGGTAACAGATGTGCTGGTTTGAGTCTTTCAGAAACTGCTGATCTCCTGGAATTTTCACCCACAACAGTCTCTAGAGAGATCACACTTCTTTTTCATATTTAAATATTTTGGACATTGACAACGTTTTTGTTATTTTATTTATATATTCTATCTACCAGACTGTATTGGATTTCAAATTAAATAATGAATGAGTTCAAAGTAAAGAGTTTCAGCTTTAATTTTAATTACAATATTTAATAATTTAATTTTAATAACATATTGAGAGTTAACTAATCCTAATGCCACACTTTAAATCAGCTTCAGATCTTTTATCTGCTTATTGTAAGTGAAATAATGAGGAAATAACACACACCTAGCCTTGGAACAGCTGAGCAGCCAATTGTCCAATTACTTTTAGTCTCTTAATTTAATTCAATCAGCTTCACTATACTGAGTTAAAGTTACAATAACAATAGTTTTTCTTTTCAGTATTCAAATTTTTGTGGACCTGACTTAATACCCATGTATACACACACACACTCGTATATTTCTGGTATTCATAAGACAAGAAAATGACTCACCACCTTCCTGCCTCCCCGTGTCTTGCTGGTGTTCTTCAAACTTTAATTCTGTGCTGTAGTTCTCAGCAGTGTAGCAGCGCTGATTGTTCTCAGAGACGAGATGATCAATCTTCTCCAGCACTGTTCTCATTTCTGATTGGTTGTTCATGCTCTTGCTGCATGTGCAGTATCTGCCTCCACACTTCTTCATCAGTTGCTCTAGAACAGTGTTGTTCTTCAGGTCATCTATGATGGTGTCACACTCCTCCTCTCTCTCGTAAGTGAACAGAATCATCACAAAGGAAAGAGCACGTTCTCCAAATTTTCTTTCCAGCCATTCA
>CM041003.1:318384-332344 GCA_022985145.1 Pangasius djambal | reverse complement strand
TCCGTTGCACCCAGATGAGGATGGGTTCCCTTTTGAGCCTGGTTCCTCTCAAGGTTTCTTCCTCATATCATCTCAGGGAGTTTTTCCTTGCCACCGTCGCCACTGGCTTGCTCATTAGGGATAAATTCACAGTGATAAATTCAAATATTTACAATATATTTTTTGTGAATCCATTTATTTCTGTAAAGCTGCTTTGTGAAAATGTCCATTGTTAAAAGTGCTATAAAAATAAAACTGAATTGAATTGAATAGTTCATCTGCGTAGTCAGAATCCTGCGACATCTCTTGAGCCTCGTTACTCACTTTTTCTTGAGTTCTGTTCTTCTTTTTCAGTGCCATTTCGGTTGTTAGACTTTTGTGCATTAAATAACAAAGGATGTATCAAAGTTTTAAGTGAGCTTGAAGCATTTATATTCAAATTTATAGGAGGGTCGTTAACTGGAGTCTTCTCAGTACCACTCCATAATCGGACGGCGCTGTTTAAATTCATGAGAAACTGTTTCTCTGGTGGATTACTTTCGTTCAGTTTTGGATTATTGGATTGTTTATCTCCATTGCAGCTGAGTGCTACCGAGGAAGCCTGCCCTCACTGCACCCACGACTTCCCCTCCACAGTAATCCTGTTTTGTCCAGTTCACATCACTTCTCTTAATAAAGCATCACTTGAACTCGTGCCGAGACTCTGCCGAGCCTTTTTAACCAGGTGCTCGTTGTTTTTCTCTCTCCAACCCCAGACTTTTCCTACCGAGCGGTCTAAGGTGGCTCTGTTGTTGGCATTGCTGTCCGGGAAGGCAGCTTTGTGGGGAACAGCGGTGTGGAAAAACCAACATTCATGCTGTTCCTCGTTCCAAGCACTCATGGAGGAGATGAAGAGAGTTTTTGACCATGCTGTGACAGGACGTGAAGCAGCTCAGATGCTGGCCGACTTATGCCAAGGCGCTCTCTCTGTCTCGGATTATTCCATTGAATTCTGCACCCTGGCGGCTGCAGGCTGTGCAATTGGAATGAGGAAGCGCAGTGGGATATGTTCCTGCATGGCCCGGTGGACCGCGTTCAAAAGGAGGTCTTTATGCTGGAACTCCCAACGACCCTGGATGGGCTTATTGCTCTTGCTATTCGGGTGGACGCGCGCTTACAGCAGCAAGAACAACGGGTGTTACGACGCGTGGTACCAGTTTCTATGGATCTCCCTGCCCCTTTCTCCAGCAATGCGGTCAGCCCAGCACACGACCTGGAACCCATGCAGGTGGGCAGAGCTCGGTTATCCCGGGAGGAGAAGGATCGTCGTCGGTCAAGAGGTTTATGTTTGTATTGTGGAGTGGCAGGACATTTTGCCTCTGTCTGTCCCGTAAAAGCCAATGCCCGGCAGTAGATCGGAGGTTACTGTCGGGTGGCATGTCTGTGGGTAAAACCTCTTCCACCACTCTCCTCCCGGTTCGGCTGCAGTGGGTGAACACTCTTTGTTCCTATCAAGCCCTCGTGGACTCTGAAGCTGAAGGTAATTTCATGGATTATCAGTTAGCTCACCAACTTCACCTTCCAGTGTCGGTTCTTAACCGGCCCATTTCTGTCAGCGCTCTCAATGGCCAAACTCTCTCTACTATCACTCACACCACCAGTCTGTTAACTCTCATCACGTCGGGGAATCACTCTGAAGAAATAAGCTTCCTACTAATTGACTCTCCACTCACTCCAGTTGTCCTTGGTCACCCCTGGCTCACACTCCATAATCCTCACATTGATTGGCACTCCAATACTGTTTTATCTTGGAGTGAACATTGTCATGCTGTTTGTCTTGTGTCTGCTTGTTCGTCTGTGTCTAGTTCTGTTTTCCAGAAGGAGTCGGTGGATCTGTCTAACGTGCCTAAAGAGTACAGGAACCTGAAGGAAGTGTTCAGTAAGTCTCGGGCTGCTTCTCTCCCTCCGCACCGTCCCTATGACTGTGCTATAGATTTATTGCCAGGTAAGTCTCTGCCTAAAGGCAAGCTTTACTTGCTCTCTGCTCCAGAGAGGGAGGCCATGGAGAAATATATTTCTGATTCTTTGGCAGCCGGGCTCATCTGTCATTCCTCTTCCCCTGCAGGTGCTGGGTTCTTTTTTGTGGAGAAAAAGGATGGATCTCTGTGGCCTTGTATTGATTATCGGGGGTTGAACAGCATCACGGTAAGGAATACTTATCCCTTCCCGCTGATGTCTTCAGCTTTCGAGCAGCTGCGAGGGGCATTTTTCTTCACCAAACTGGACCTGCGCAACGCCTATCATTTGGTTCGTATAAGGGAGGGGGATGAGTGGAAAACCGCCTTTAATACCCCCAGAGGGCACTTTGAATATCTGGTTATGCCGGTCGGCCTGTCCAACGCACCGGCGGTTTTAAACTCACTCATCAATGATGTGCTGAGAGACATCGTCGATCAGTTCATATATGTCTACCTGGATGACATATTGATTTTTTCTTCCTCTCTCCAGGAACATGTTCAGCACGTCAGGCGAGTGCTCCTGAGGCTGCTCGAGAATGGGCTTTTCGTCAAGGCGGAGAAGTGCGTTTTTCCTGCACAGTCAGTCCCGTTTTTGGGGTTCATCGTTTCATCCGAGGGGGTGCGTATGGATCCCAACAAGATTAAGGCTGTGGTGGATTGGCCAACCCCTGACTCCCGCAAGGCCCTGCAGAGGTTTCTGGGGTTCGCCAATTTTTACCGGCATTTTATTCGTAACTTCAGCCAACTAGCCGCCCCTCTGACCACCTTGACCTCCACCAAGACTGCGTTCAGGTGGTCTAGTGCAGCTCACGCTGCATTTACCAACCTCAAGAGCTGCTTTGTTTCAGCTCCTATTCTAATTGCCCCTCTTCAGGTCAGTTTGTGGTGGAGGTCGACGCTTCAGAGGTGGGGGTTGGTGCGGTTTTATCCCAACGTTCATCCGCGTTTTTTTCTCATCGTTTGTCCCTCGCCGAATAGAACTATGAAATTGGTAATAGAGAGTTGTTGGCGATCACCGCATCCACGACTTCCCGTCCACAGTAATCCTGTTTTGTCCAGTTCACACCACTTCTCTTAATAAAGCATCACTTAAACTCGCACTTGAATCCATCTCATTATTTCTGACAGCTAATTCTTATCTTTTCAGTTCAAGGGTAACAACACCTGACCTAGACTACTTAAATCTGCCCAGGTACTAGCAAGCTAATTTAGTTAGTTAGCTACCCTTCTTGTTAGCTAACAAGAAAATTTTATAAGAAGAATCTGATAATCAGATAATCTCATATGGAATTACAAATGTTTTTTTTGGAAGTAGCCAGTGATCATATCTGACTGCTAGTCTTTTGAGTCAGTTGTTTTACATGTTAATGTTCTGTTATTTCTGTGGTCCACTTTAGGTTATTTGTAAAATTCAGCATTTTTCTTGTTTAACTGTGAAGTTTTGTTGTGGGTTTATTATATTGTAGCACTGGAACCACCTGACTGGCTCCTGGAACTTAAATATTTATTGCAGTGCATTCTGGGTCATCTACTCTCTCTGTCTGATATGTAAGTTGTTCATGTTCTATATAGCTGTTCTCGTAGTCTCAGCAGATTGCAGAGCACTACGTTCTTAAGGAATATTTAAATAAAAGGAATCGTTTTGCTCCAAGTACAAAAATGTACAAAAGTATCTGATTACAATATGCTTTTTGAGGTTGTACCAGATAATTATGTTCATCAATCGAGCAAGCAGTTTAAAGTTGGTTCAATTTTGGCTGCATCTGTTCAATGTTTATTTTTTGTCTACGCCAGTGATATCTGAGGTTCTGAGGTTTTGGCTGAACAAGTTATTATTGTTTGGGCCAATTTTAATGTTGTAGTTAACAACAGAGCAGCTTGTTCAGCAAAGTCAGATTTAGTCATTAGCAGAATGGAAGTTAGTCATTAGCAGAATTAGAAGTAAAAAGTTGAGTAAACTAAAAAAAACTGCTATTTTAATCAGATACTTAAGTTTTTTTTATTGAGAAGAATATTTATACAAATATTTATATTTATTTATATATTAATATAATAGTTATGTTATATATAATATATGAATTTTTTTTCAGTGTGCAACAGCAAAAGCAGTACTTTTGCTCATGCACAGATTTGGCTGGCCCTATAAAGCCAGAAGCAAAAGATGGTTTCTGATATGCTTTAGCAATCATTGATGATTACTAAAGTATAGTGTTTGTGTACTTCCTGAAAGCAAAGAGTGACACTGTCTTAGCCACAGAAAAGTTAATTGATGACTCGGTTCCTATAAAAAGATCAAGTGTATTAGGTCAGATAATGGCACAGAGTACACAGGAAAAGACTTTCAGTCATTGCTCAATAAAAATGGCATAATACATGTGACCCCAGAACCTTACCCTATCAAAATGGTACTGCTGAGAAATATTGGAGAACCATATTTGAAATGGCAAGGTGTATGCTAACTGAGAGCAATGTACCTAAGAAGTTGTGGCTATATGCTGTGATGGCTGCTGCAGTAATTCACAACAGGTGCTAGTTGTGTGAAACAAACTCCATACTACATGTTGACAGGGAGAAAGACTGGCCTTTCAAAGACATGGCTGTTTGGATCAGTATGCTATGCATACAGACATGACAAGAAACAGTTAGATTCATGGTGTGAAACAGGGATTTTCATTGGATATGACATAAGTAGCCCATCATACCTAGTTTATTACCCAGATACTGGAAAAGTTCTTAAAGACACACTCTTTGAGTTAGTAATAAAGTGTGTAGTTGAACACCAAACTCTGACCTGTTAATAACTGATCATTATGGGAAGAGATTTGTGTCCCCTATGCCAAAGGCTGAGACAGCTGATCAAAACCCAGAGGAGACCCAAGGGCCTCAAATTGAAATTTCAGAAGTAAAGAATACACTCAGACAGAAGGAGATACGTATAGTACATGTTACACCAAAAGGGAAAGTAAAACTCCCCAGTAATTGAGTGACAATGTAAATGAGAATGATGACTAAATGTTAGCCCCCATTGATTACTGAAAATCAAAATTGCAGATTTGGGCTAATGCTAAGAAGGAGGAAATGGATTCGCTCTGAGGGAAAATGACACATTCACATTGACTGCACTGCCAAAGGGCAAAAATGCAGTGGGAGTAGATGGGTCTATTAAAAGAAAAACAATGCAGATGAGTCTGTAACATAAAAGTCCAGATATGCTTCAAAGGGTTACAGTCAAGTAGTAGGAATAAACTACCAGAAGATTTCTCTCCAACTGCAAATTCAATTAAATTTTATTTGTATAGTGCAGTTGACAATGGACATTGTCACAAAGCAGCTTTACAGAAATAAAAAGAAAGAAATTCAGGATATAAATATTACATCAGTATGTAGTAGTTCTGAAGTGTACACAGAGCAATTGGAAGGATTTGAAGTTAGGTCAGACACAGGTGAAAAGCTGTAAACAATAATGTGAAGAAAATGCTGACAGTAAGATCAAAGCAGAATTGGGAAACTTAAGCATTTGTTTCCCTTAGGCATTGATTTTATGAATCAAGAGGTATGTATCAATGAGCAACTTAAATCATATCAATGAGAAATCTATTGAATGCAATATCAATGCTTTTGTTTTTGTATAAGTACAGATGATTGTTCAAATAGTATTAGATTTTCTTTAAGGCCTTCAGCATTTTCTGAAGCTATCGTAAGCCACTGCATGAGTAGTAATATTGAGATGTAATATTTGCTTGTAATAGTAAGTTTAGGACTTAGAACGACATCTACACATCCTGAGATTGACCTACACATCCTGAGATTTTCTGAGCTAGTGATACAGTAGAAAAACAGTGGTGCTGAGCTTAGCTTAGGAGCTTCTAAATATAGCCTGGCGGTTTTAGAAGGCCTTTTAAATAATCAAACTAATGAATGACTTTAGTAGGCCGTTAATAACCAAAATTAGTAAAGCATATAATAGCATATAATAACCACGCTTAAGCAAAGGGCTTAAGGGCACAGGTAGTTTATTGGGAATGATAAAAATATATGGATCATTACACCAACATGTCTCAGTCAATAATGACACAGGGAGGCTCAGAAGGGGAAGGAGAGAAGTCAAACTGGACAGGTGGAATGGGTGAAGTAGGAGAATAACCAGTGGGAGAGTCACGTCCAGGGTAGAATGGAGTGGACAGAGTGACTCAGGAAGCTCAGAGTTCCCATGGTCGTCGAAAAACTGTCGAGCGGCAGTTTGAGCGGCCATGCTACAGGATACCATAGGAGGCGTGGCGGTAGAAACAAGGTCTCTAGGGAAGCTGGGGTCAGCATGTGTTCAAGAAAAAGGGCAAAAAAAGTTTTTGTGATTTTGCCTTTATATACCACCACAATGGATTTGAAATAAAACAATCAAGATGTGAATATAACAGTCAAAAGTGTAAATATAACCATAATTTTAATACTTGGATGAAAATCCTTTGCAGTCAATGACTGCCTGAAGTCTGGAGCCCATGTTCTCAAAAGTCAGATTCTGAGTTTCCTCCCTGGAGATGCTTTGCCAGGCATTCACTGCGGCCACCTTCAGTTGCTGCTTGTTTGTGGGTCTTTCTGCCTTTAGTCTTGTCAGCAGTAAGTGAAAAGCATGCTCTATTGGGTTGAGATCAGGCGACTGACTTGGCCATTGAAGAATATTCCATTTCTTTACCTTCAAAAAGTCTTGAGTTGCTTTCGCAGTATGTTTAGGGTCATTATCCACCTGCACTGTGAAGCAGCATCCTATCGGTTTTGTATCATTTGGCTGAATTTGAGAAGAGAGTATAGCCCTTTACCTGCACCTATTGACATAAACTTTTAGTCATAAGTGCACAAGTGCAAACATGTGCAGACAGCACAGGACAGAACAAGACAGTACAATGACTACAACACCGACCAGTATGCAGTTCTGTTAAAGTAACCAATAGTGTCAATAGTGCAAAAGTTACTGAGTTTGATATAAATAGCTGAAGTACTGTAAACAGTAAAGATAATAGTGTAAACATAGTAGTAGCAGCAGCATAAAACATGTGCAAAACATATGCATAGAGCATAGAGAATGTGTGTGTGTGTATATATGTATGTATGCATATTTCGTCTTCGCCAGGACATGTCTTCTTTGCCCTAGAGATAGCTCTTTTAAGTTTAAACAGAGAAAAGGTGATATCTAATGAGCTTTCATTTGTGCTACATTTCTCCAATACTCCAGGATTTTCTCTTCTGACCGATTCTTTACTTTTTCTAGCTTCCTCTGTTAGATTACTATTGTCTATGCACCTTAACAAAATCTTTTTTTTTTAAATCTTTATTTGAACTCTCCTCCTCCTCTCCATTATATAGAGCAGGCACATTGCTATTCTTTCTGCTATTCACCCTTTTTATGCCCCATATATCTGAAATCTGTTTCCCATCCTATAGTATTGCAGAAGTCTCTCTAGTAACTTCGCTTTGTTTTAGTTTTTCTGACTATTGCTTGTGCCCCCCTATAATTAATTACATCTGCAATTGAGTGAGATACTTTTACTCTGACTGTATGATCTGATTCATGCCATGGTTTTCTTGTTTATTGTCTTTTGTTCTTTGTCTGCTGTCATGTTTCCATATTGTAAAGTGACCTTGAGTGTGCAGAAAGGCGCTATATAAAATAATCATTATTATTATTATTTATATTCCTAAATGCACTGTTCCTGTTTCTAACAGCTATTCTACACTCATTATTCCACCAAGGAACTGCCTTCCATTTATTAACTGTTGTCACCTTCCCAATTACCTCCTACGCTATATGATGTATTAAACTGCTTATCCTAGAGTTACATTCCTCTACTTCACCATCTAATTCAGACAATTCAGTTAATCCACTACTACATTTTGTGCCAAACTTGCCCAGTCTGCATTTCTCAACTTCCATCTAGGTATATACTCTTCTTCAATCAAATAAACTTCCAAATCACGTGTGCAGTAAATAGGATAGTGACCACTACCTAATGTGGATTAGTTCATGATTCACCAGGTAGTCTTTCTAGCCAAATCCTCTGAAAGTATAGTAAGGTCAAGCACAGATACTCGAACTACATCCAGTCTAGTACCGCTGCCATCATTGACATACATTAGTTCATCCATCACTTCCTCAATTATATTACCATTAAAATCAGTGCAAAGCACTGCCCCATAGGATGTTATGGGCATTAAAATCACCACACCAAAGTATCTTATTATCATATATTCTCGAGTGTCTCTTTACTGAGTTTATTACAAGGATAATAAAAGTTGATAACAGTGATACTCCTATTACCATACCATACTTCCGCAGATAACACCTCTAACTCATTATTATTTATTTCCTTGAAGTTCATGCCTTGTTTATTAAGGAAGCTACTCCTCCCCATTTCCTGACTTCCTATCCATACATATTATGTCATATCCATGCAAAACAAAATCAAGATGTGGTTTGAGCCATGTCTCCTGTACTGTAAACATATAATATCTGGTTTCTGCTGCATGTAAATCCTGAATAAACTTTTTAAACTCTTGTCCATTTGCAGTGACTTCATGCATTCCACTGAAGTATATCCAGTCCTTTGATATCCCTTCCCCATATGTTCCTTGTGTTCCAACTAGTCTGCCTTTGAGAGCTTCATTAATTGATTCTACTGTAACACCTACTACTTTTAAGTATTGTTCTGCTGCTCTGATGATAATTTTAATCCTTTCTGTTCTGCTATTGGTTTGGGTTGAACAGTTTACCACTTTGGCCATTGTCAGGTCAACCCAGTCTAGTGACTCCAGTTCGCAACATGCACCATGGCCTCCAAACATGTCCCTGGACTCCATTTCCCACAGCACACTACATCGCTCTCAGTCACCATACTTTTGATTGTGCACACACAAGTCAAGTCAAGTGGAGTTTATTGTCATTTCAGCCATATACAAGTACATAGTGAAACGAAACAACGTTTCTCCAGGACCAAGGTGCTACATAAGACAAACACAGAACAACACAGAACTATGGGGACTACATAAATTATACGTAAAGTGCACATGTGCAAACATGTGCAGACGCACAAGACAGAACAAGACAGTACAATGATTACAACGCCGACCAGTACGCAGTTCTGTTTCAAAGTGACCAAGTGACAATAGTGCAAATATTAAAGAGTTTTATATAAATAGCTGAAGTAGTGTAAACATAATGGTATTATATTATGTGTAAACATAATAGTAGCAGCAGCAGCATAAAAACATGTGCAAAACATGTGTAAAACATGTGCATGGAGGATGCTCAGTTGTGTGTGTGTATATATGCATGTGTGTGTGTGTTCCTTCCTTCAGTCCGGTTCTAGGTATTGAGGAGTCTGATGGCATGAGGGAAGAAACTATTGCACAGTCTGGTTGTGAGGGCCTGAATGCTTCGGTACCGTTTGCCAGACGGCAGGAGGGTGAAGTGTGTGTGAGAGGGGTGTGTGGGGTCATCCACAATGCTGGTGGCTTTGTGGATGCAGCGTGAGGTGTAAATGTCTGTGATGGAGGAGAGAGAGACCCCGATGTTCTTCTCAACTGTCCTCACTATCCTCTGCAGGCTCTTGTGATCTGAGACAGTGCAATTCCCAAACCAGGCAGTGATGCAGCTGCACAGGATGCTCTCGATAGTCCCTCTGTAGAACATGGTGAGGATGGAGGGTGGGAGACGTGCTTTCCTCAGCCTTCGCAGAAAGTACAGGCGCTGCTGGGCTTTCTTTGTTATGGAGCTGGTGTTGAGCGACCAGGTGAGGTTCTCCGTCAGGTGAACACCAAGACACTTGGTGCTCTGGACAATCTCCACGGAGGAGCCGCCGATGTTCAGCGGAGAGTGGTCACTCTGTGCTCTACTGAAGTCAACAACCATCTCTTTAGTTGTGTCGACATTCAGGGACAGGTTGTTGGCTCTGCACCAGTCCGTTAGCCGCTGCACCTCCTCTCTGTATGCTGACTCGTCGTTCTTGCTGATGAGACCCACCACGGTCATGTCATCGGAGAACTTAATGATGTGGTTCGAGCTGTGCATTGCTACACAGTCATGAGTCAGCAGAGTGAACAGCAGTGGACTGAGCACACAGCCCTGTGGGGCTCCAGTGCTCAGTGTAGTGGTGTTGGAGATGCTGTTCCTGATCCAGACTGACTGGGGTCTCCCAGTCAGGAAGTCCAGGATTCAGTTACAGAGGGAGGTGTTCAGACCCAGCAGGTTCAGTTTTCCAATCAGGTGCTGAGGAATGATTGTATTGAATGCTGAACTGAAGTCTATGAACAGCATACTAACATAAGTGTCTTTATTGTCCAGGTGGGTGAGGGCCAGATGGAGGGTGGTGGTGATGGCGTCATCTGTTGAGCGGTTGGGGCAGTAAGCGAATTGCAGGGGGTCCAGTGAGAGAGGCAGCAGGGTCTTGATGTGCCTCATGACGAGCCTCTCGAAGCACTTCATGATGATGGGTGTGAGTGCAACGGGACGGTAGTCATTGAGGCAGGACACTGAAGACTTCTTTGGCATGGGGACGATGGTGGTGGCCTTGAAGCAGGTTGGAACAACGGTGCTGCACAGGGACGTGTTGAAGATGTCCGTGAAAACATCTGCCAACTGGTTTGTACATCCCCTGAGCACCCTGCCAGGAATGCTGTCTGGTCCAGCAGCCGTCTGTGGGTTGACTCTGCGTAGAGTCTTCCTCATGTCGGCCGTGGTTAGACACAGCACCTGGTCATTGGGAGAAGGGGTGTTCTTCCTCGCCGTCACGCCGTTCTGTGCCTCGAACCGAGCGTAGAAGTCGTTCAGCGCATCTGGGAGGGAGGCATCACTGTCACAGGCAGGAGGTGGTGTCCTGTAGTTGGTGATGGTCTGGATGCCCTGCCACATGCGCCGCATGTCTCTGCTGGCCTTGAAGTGGTTGTGGATTCTCTGAGCGTGCGTGCGCTTTGCCTCTCTGATGGCCTGGGACAGTTTGGCCCTCGCTGTTCTTAGGGCCACCTTGTCGCCTGCTTTGAAGGCAGAGTCTCGGGTCCTCAGAAGCGCACGCACCTCTGCAGTCATCCACGGAGCGTGAGGTGATGGTCTTGGAGACGGTGACATCATCAATGTACTTGCTGATATAGCAGGTCACTGATGTCGCGTATTCCTCCAAGTCGGTGAAGTCACCCTCAGTTGCCGCTTCCCTGAACATGTGCCAGTCGGTGTGTTCAAAACAGTCCTGAAGAGCAGAGATGGCTCCTGCTGGCCAGGTTTTCAACTGCTTCAGAACCGGTTTGGAGCGTCTGACCAACGGTCTGTATGCTGGGATTAGCATAACAGAGATGTGGTCTGAGTAGCCGAGGTGGGGGCGGGGCATCGCCCGGTACGCGCCAGGGATGTTTGTGTAAACAAGGTCCAGCACGGTCTTCCCTCTTGTTGCAAAGTCCACATGCTGATGGAATTTAGGGAGCACTGACTTGAGATTTGCATGGTTGAAATCTCCGGTAACAATAAACAGTCCGTCAGGGTTCGAATTCTGCAGCTCGCTAATAGCCCCATACAGTACACAGAGCGCCTCCTTAGCATTAGCGCTGGGGGGAATGTACACACCGATTATGAGAACAGTGGTGAATTCCCATGGTAAATAAAAAGGTCTACATCTAACAGTCACAAACTCCACCAGCGATGAGCAGTAACTAGAGACTAGCACAGAGTTCTTGCACCATTCCGTGTTGATGTAAACACACAAGCCACCGCCGCGAGCCTTACTGCACAGAGCTGTGTTTCTGTCGGCACGAAACGAGGCTAGCTCGGCTAGCTGAATGCCGGCGTCCGGAACTCTGTCGCTGAGCCACGTCTCCATGAAAACAAAGACGCAGCAGTCTCTAAACTCACGCCGCGTAGTTTGCTGGAGTCGGATGTAATCCAGTTTATTGTCCAGGGAGCAGACACTGGAGAGCAGGATGGACGGGAGAGCCGGCCGGCTAGGGTTTGTTTTTAGCCTAGCACGAACCCCCGCCCTCTTGCCGTGTTTCTGCTTTCTCGCGCACCGCTTGCGTCGTCCCCTCCTCCGGCCACCGGCATCAGGCGACACCAAGGGCTGGAGGCCTGGTCCCCGCAGCAAGCCGACATTGCGTAGCTTCTCCACCAGATCATCCTGCAGAGTGGCTGTATTGTTGTATCTGAAGTTTATAAGTGTCTGGCAGTGGTATACACGAACACTGGTAGCTCCGATGTCCATGTACCGTTAAAAAGTCGGCCTAAGGACGAAAAAAGCACCATTTTGTATCCGGAGTGGCTGCTGCGTGCTACTGCCGCGCCGCCATCTTGGAAGTCTGAAGACCATCGCTGCGGGGAGTGGCTGGAAAGATATAGCACTAAAAGCAGTGTTTCAATCTTCATGGAGCTGGCTCGCTGAGATGATCAGATCTCTCTCGACTCCCTCATCGACCTGGTGATACATCTTGACCATCTGCTCCAGAAATACCCTTCTCCTCTCCCCAAGGAGACCTCCGTGGAGCAGCTGGGCCATGCACGGTTTAGCGATGCAGAGAGAGATGATGTTGAGAGTGCTGCTGTTTCTACTTTGGCCAGATGCTACATCTCATTGGTCAGTGCTCACTGCATGTTTTCACTGGTTCAACCACGAGCAGGATCCCCAACCCCACTCACACTCGGTGAGTCCATTCCAGTCTACTCCTAGCAATGCATTCACCTTGCCAGTTATTCTGCAGCACTCAGGGTTTTTCTCTGTACTGACAGCAATGATTGACTCAGGAGCAGCTGGAAACTTCATAGACCAAAAGGCTGTAAACCTGCTGAACATTCCCGCAGAACCTCTGCCTCAACCCAGAAAGATCCAAGCTATTGACTGGGGACCCATCGGAGAAGGCATGATCACCCACCACACACAGCCTCTTCTCCTCCGGGTCAGTGCCCTCCATCAGGAACACCTCTCCCTACTCATCACCATCTCCCCCAAACATTCTGTCATTCTGTGTCTTCCTTGGAAGGAATGTCATAATCCCCAGCTCTCCTGGTCAGACAAACAACTCACCAGATGGTCCACCTACATCCTGTTTGTTGATCGCCTGACTTCTGCCTGTCCCTTGTTTTTGATTATTGCTCTTTGTTTTGGATTGTTTGCACGAGCTTTATCAAACACTGCCTTACCTGTAATTGCATCTTTCTCAGCTATCTTTACATATTGTCTTACCTGTAATTGCATCTATCTTTACATGAAAGCCATCATTATGGAATCTTTGGTAAGTCTGCTTTGGTGTACTACTTTCTCTAGATGTTTTACTGTTGTCATGTTGTCAGAGCCTGACATTGGTGTCTTCTTAACTCTTTTGAGGGCCTCCACATATGATATGCCTTCTGCCATTGTAATTTTCTGCACTTCAACTGCTCTTTTTCTAGCTTCACATCCTCCATAAACAGCACTATGGTCACCCCTGCAGTTGTAACATTTTTGTTTATCCCCCTCACCACATGCTGATGTTCCCCTCCACATTTTCCACACCATTGTTTGCCTTTACATATTGCCACTACATGCCCATACCTTTGACATTTATAACATCTAAAAGGTAGTGGTACATGTTCTCTTACCATGAAACTCATGTAACCAACCATCACTCTAGATGGTAAGATTTCTTCTTGGAAATGCAACAGTACTGAAAAACTGTCCTTTTTTACTCCGTTTCTAATATATGGTAATTGTTTAGCTTGAATCACTTTTTCCCCAGAAGTATTCTGCTGATACTCCATAAATCACAACATTCACCCATTTCCCAGCCATACATGCCCACGCCATGACATTACCACCAAAAACAGGAAGGCCAGATTAGAGTTTGCCAAACGACATCTAAAAAAGCCTTCACAGTTCTGGAACAACATCCTATGGACAGATGAGACCAAGATCAACTTGTACCAGAGTGATGGGAAGAGAAGAGTATGCAGAAGGAAAGGAACTGCTCATGATCCTAAGCAT
>CM041003.1:272770-284703 GCA_022985145.1 Pangasius djambal | reverse complement strand
ATCGTCTCTACTCGTGTCCTTTTATCGTCTACTCGTGTCCTTTTATCGTCTCTACTCGTGTCCTTTTATCGTCTACTCGTATTCATTTATCATGTACTACACTAGAATTTATTTGAATTTATGTGCATTACTCAAGTGTAGTCCTCAGAACTAGGATTTTTTTCATATAGTGTAATACCAGAAATAATTTTTAGATACAGAATTAAAAACTGAGACATGGTCTCCTACTTTCTCTATATGTATATCCTCACCTCTGAGGAATAAAATATCAGGCATTAGAAAAGTCTTTCTGAAGCATAGAGTCATAAATTGTGTTGTATTATTGTTTATTATTGCAACATTGACCCTCAAAAAAATCTTAATTTTAAAAAATCATATCATATTCAAGCACATTTTGTGATTATATTTTCACTGATATAATGCGATAAATTTTTAAATGTTGACATGAAGAAGAAGAAAGAAAGAGAAAAGATAAAACGGTCAGTGATCATAATGTGATCGGTGTATAGTGATTATTCTAAATTTAATCTAATAAATGTTTCCTAATAATTTTTTTCTCATTTCTGTTGTCAGAAAAGCCTGTGACTGGTTCATGATTAAGTTGCTGTTCCTGCTGGGTTCTGTTCAGAAGAGTCTTTCATCAGATATATTCATCAAACTCTCAATAGCTTGTTCTTTAGTGAAGTCTCTCCATTCCCTGGGGATCTCACCTTTACCCTGAAATGTTTTCTCATAGTGCTTTTCCAGGTCTTTCTGGAATCTGCACACAAACCATTTCCAGTATGCGAGCCGTGAATTATCAGGGGTGATGCTCCAGGAAGCATAAACTCCTTCTGCGTCTCTGTATGATTTGCAAGGTACAGACACATCTGGATTATGATGTGGGTAGAAAGCTTTAGAACTTTGTACAAGTGTTGTGCAGAAATCAGCATCGAAATTTGTTGTACCTTTGTAATATATTCCACTGATACCACATACCCTGTGGAAAGGGACACTGTGATCTCCATCATGATCCTCCATTGTGTTGGTGCAGATGGCTTTACAGAATGGACACTGAACCCAGCAGCATCGACAGAGGTGTTCAATCAGGATCTCATCTGGCTTCTTCCTGAACTTCTCCATTTTGATGTCTTTTACACGTTTAAAGCTTTTGTCTAGCTCTGACATCATTTCAGTGAGACCTTCACTAACACACTGCTGTAGAAAATCACAGTCTGTAATTTCTTTATGATCAATGAAGGTTATTTCTTTTAAGCTCAGTTCATCTTTTAGTGAACTGGTAAAACTTCTCAGCCACGTGTCTGCATCACCACGGCTGTTCTTCACCCCTTCAGCTGCAGGGTGAACAGCATTTCTTACTCTCTGCATTTTGGCTTTTAGATTTCCTTTAAAAAGCTTCAGAACTGTGGTGTTATTTTCAGTAATGTACTTATTCACCTTCTCTGTAATGAAGTGTTCGAAGTGCTTTTTGGGATTATGAATGTACTCTTTGTACTTCTCAAAGTTCTCCTCCTCTGCCAGACATTTCAGGATGTGTAGCTCAAGGTTTGATCTGTTACCGTTAAACTCTGGTGTGTCTGATCTGATCTGTGATGTCAAACCAATAGCAGTTTTATTGTAAACTGCTTGCAGGATGGATTCTCTCAGGTTACTGCAGATCAGTTCACCAAACACTTTTGTTGTTGTTGCTCCTCTGCAGTAGTTTGTAAAGACACTGTAATATTGTGGTTTCTGCTTGGACAGATAAACTCTTGGATCATTTGCATCCTTGAATTGTTTATGGCCCTCAGTAAATCTGTGACTCGCAAGTTCACACACATGAAGACAGAGATCCAGAGTGAATTCCTTTCTGAGCTTAATTCTCTGGTTTTCACTGTGATGTTGCTCAACTCTCTTCCTGACGTGGTCTGTTATTTCCTGTATGTAGCTGTCTTTGTACCCAAGTCTGGAGATTTTGTTACATGTCTTGTTGATTAATCCCTCAGTTTCTTTGATCACATTTATGGTCAGAGTCCTTACTAAATCATTGTCTTCAAAAGAAGGTTTATTCATGAAAGGAACATAATGAAGAACATTCTGTCTCATGATTTTTGAAATGTAAGGTGAATAATCTCCCAGTCTGTCTATTTGTTTGTAGTCTTCCAGATATTTCCGCTCCCACACAGAAGCTTCTTCATTGCCCACAGACAGAATCTGTACAGCATCCTCCCAAAAATCAAAAGTTCTCTCTGGAGGTGTGTCTTTTGTCAGTTCAGTGACCCATTTATCCCACAATTTGTCAAATTCATCTTTAAGAACCTCTTCATTAGTTGTTGTGCTTTTGAGTTTCAGAGCAAGGTCTTTGCTCAGATTGAACAGTTTTTCATAATACTGTGTCCTTTTACATTCAAAAGTCTCCCGTGCTTGTTGCTGTTGTAAAACTTCATTCACATTTTGTTTTGTGTCTTTGACAAGATCTTCATGAAGCTGTGTGATTTTGTTTTCCCATCTCACTCTCCACTGAATTAAAATCTCTTTGTCTTTGTCCTCTTCAAAGAAACTCTTCACTGATTTGTCCACTTCCTCTTTGGTCTTTTTCATGGAAAAATAAAGACATTTTTCTTCAATTCTTTTCAGTTTTTCATTTTCAATTCTGTTGTAAAGTTTTTCTTCAATGTCTAACATGGCACTTCTGAGAGTCCAGGTCCATTTTCCAAACTCATTCTCCAGTTTTCTGTGCACTGCTATCTCCAGTGTGTTTTTGAAGCTAAACACAAAGTCCTCGTGGAGTAATGCATTCCAAAGATCACTGATGCGTGATTTAAACTGGGAGAGAGTCATACCAGTAGACATGGCAGCTTTTCTGAAAATGGCGTTCTTTAGATTCTGAACGTTGCTGCTGTAGCATGGGTTTGGTGGTGCCATTGGTGGGCTGCCCTCCCAGAGCTGCGCAAAATAATACACATCATCTTGTACACTGAATTCAATAACATCACTGAAACACTCAGCTTCACTTTCTTCTTCTTTTGCAGCCAATTTTGCCATTTCATCCAGTTTTTCCTGTAAACATCTCCTTCCCTCCATGTTTTTCTCTCCAGCTGTGATGTCACTGACATTCTGATGGACAAACAAACAGCTGGGATTCAGTCTGACCTTCTTCATCCTCAGGAAGGCCTGAACAACAATCTGAAGGATGTCCTGCATCTCAATAGGGTTCTCTCCAAAGATGTTGATCAAGGTCAGGTTTCCAAGACCAACAACAAATGTGGCGAGTTCATTGTCATGATGTTGAGTGGATTTTCCTGCGAGCTCAAGTGCTCGAAGTCCTTCAGTGTCTACAGCAAGAATGTAGTCAAACTTCAGCTCTTCTTTCATCTCCTCCGACACTCTGACCAGCTGCATGAAGGCTCCTCTGGTGCACCTTCCAGCACTGACAGCAAACTGGAGTCCAAACATGGCATTCAGCATGGTGGATTTCCCAGAGCTCTGAATCCCCAGAACTGGCAGCACAAACACTCTCTGGTCTCCCAGTATCTTCACAAGTTCATCTAGAACTGCTGAAACCCAGATCAGAGGAACATGAGCAGCATCTCCATCCATCAGCTCCATTGGATGACCAGATTTCATGAGTTCTGCTGCAAGCTTGGGGAGAGAGTTCAACGTTTTTTCTTCAGATCGTTTCTTGTGTGTTTGTACAGAAATAAAAGACTCGTATATCTGACCCATCTCTCTGAGGATGTGTTCCAAACCTAAGGTTGCTGCATTCAGTTTTTCTGAAAGCTCCTCAAGTTCATTTTGCCCCACCTTCATTTTATCTGATTTATCATGCTTCTTCTTAAGGTCTAAAACTGCTGTCCACTTTACATTGTATTTGTGATGAAGGGCCGAAAGATAATCTGAGGTGCGTTTGTCCAGGAGAATCCCAACCCATTTTAAAAAGAATAATCTTTCATTTTCTCCTAGATGATCCAGTGAGGAAATGAATTGTTCCATAAGACCAGAGAGTCTGAATTTATGCTGCTGTTCACGGATTTGCTTCATTTCTCTTTGTTTTCTACTCTTTTGCATTTCTAAGTTGTTCCCTTTAAGTCTACGCAGGCCTTTGTTCATCTCACACCAGTCATGCCATAACTTCCCCTGACAGGGCAGATGTTTTTCCTTTAGTTTGGAGAGTTCACTTCCCTCTAACTGACTCATTATCTTCACTGCAGCTTCCTTTGTTTTCTTGGATTCAGAGAAATCTTCGTCTTTTGTAATCAGTTGGGTGTCAAAATCTTCAAGTTTGAAAATTATGTTTGACTTGGAGAGACACTCTTTTATAGTTGCTCTGAGGTTCTTGGCTACATCTGACTGAGTTCTGTGTTTAAGGCCGATTCTGTATTTTCCATTCTTGGTTCTAGTTACACTGGACTCATCCTCAGAAAGTAGACAAATCAGTGGTTTGGCATCTCTGACGATCTTTTCTAGTATTTTCTTATTTGTGATTTTATCCATGTGACATAAAAGTACAACATTCACTGAAGACATTTCAGTCAGGATATCCAGTTGCTCTTTATTAGTTCCTGCATCACCATGGAGATTACAGAACGCTACACAGTCAGGGAAATAATCTGTTTTCTTCCCAGATGGGCAGTACCAAGCAATCTCCACCACTCCGTCCATCAGGAGCCGGGTACTGCTGCTTCCAGGGCAGTCCCGGTGGAAGAACGTGTGATGTTTCACATTGATCAAGCTGTTCATCAGCTGAGACTTGGATGAGGATGCAGAGCCGAGCCTGAAGAAAGCCACCATTGGAGTTTCAGCTTCAGAAATTGCCTGGGTTTTACTGATCTCCTCACCAGAGCAGTCAATGGTCTTCCAGCTCTTTCTGATTTGGCGAAAGGTCCACAGAGGAAACTCGATCTCTCTGGTGAAGGGATTGGGCACCAGCAGAGGCAGAGCGTACTGACACTGAGCCAGTTTATTCACTATTAGCTGCTTTAGGAAATGATCTGAGCAGTGGAACACTGCCATCTGGACATCCATGGGGTGAACATGATATTCATGACTTTCCCCATTAAATGATTCTGCCTTTTTGGAGAAAATTTCAGCAAATACATCATCATCATCTCCTGTATCTGGGTAATTGTGGTCAAAATCAGTGAATTCTTCTTCAGTGGTAATGTATCTTGCACTGTAGTCCATCAGTAACAGCCTTTGTAGAAAGGTTTCCACTAAGTCTTTCTCTGTACAAGGCTCCTTCCAGTGTAATGAATGTGAAGTTATTTGAAGAACATCTGAAGTTTTCATTTTTTGTTTGTGCTTTTCATTAAGATTAAGTCTAATAAACAGTTGTTCTGTTTTTGTCATTTCAAGCTTTTTCTTTTCTCCATATTTTGATGTGTCTTCTCCAGATTCTGTCATCTCTTCCTGTAAAATATATTTATATATTTTAATATATTTAAACATTTTCAATTTATTTGTTGTTATAGGAAACATATATGGCCTGACATGAAGCAGAAGAGTCTGGTTTATACTTGGAGCATGATTGTGTGTGTGTGCAGAAGCTGCAGTAATGTCCCCCTCAACGCCCACTAGATTTAGGCATGGGACTAGGATATGTTTCACTGCACATCCTAGACAGATTAATCACATAGGTATACACCTTGGTAACCACTGGACAACCAGGTGTGACAGAAATTGGAGAAAACACAAAAGAAACCCATGGGGAAAACATTGTGGCCCCAAGCTGCCTCTGTTTACTTTACAGAGCACAAATAGTGATAATTCCATTTGGGGCGACTTGGAATCCTCTGTCAGGAAGCAAAATTAAATGGGCAGCAAAAAGAGAAAGTTTAGAACCTTTCACCAGGAAAAAACAATGAAGTGACTGTTGAGTGAAAAATGGTCAGTTATTCTTCCTTCATCAGTACCAGTAGTTTTATATGTAAGTGTACGCTGTATGATGGAAAAGATTCTGGCTTTAGAGTCACACATTCAGGAATTATAAAGCACTACTGATACTGAGGAATCAGAAATAGAGTTCTAGATACTTTATTGGTGAGCTCCTATCACCCAAGTTCCCACATTAGAGTCCTTTCAGGGGGGCAAATGGGTGATGACACAGTAGCAGAGTTGCAAAACCACAGCAAAATCTAAGGCTTGTCCATGGGAGCTCCACTCCTCTCCTATATACAGTGGCTATAAAAAGTTTACACACCCCTGTTATAATGGCATGTTTTTGTCATGAAAAAAATATGAAACTAAGATAAATCTTGTCTGGACTTTTGAAGTAAGTGAGTGAAGTGACTTGTGGCCAAGTATTTGTGTTCTGCATTTAACCCATCCAACTGCACGCACACACACACGGAGCAGTAGTTGGGGGATCGTTGCCTTGCTCAAGGGTCTCACCTCAGTCGTGGTATTGAGGGTGGAAGAGACGCTGGTCATTCACTCCCCCACCTACAATCCCTGCTGGACCTGAGACTTGAACCCACAACCTTCAGATTCACCTTTGGTTTACGAGTCTGACTGCCCTAAAATAACAAGCTTGATCTTCTTTTTTTTTTGTTTTTTGAAGAGAAATTATGCGGTCAAAATTCCCACATTTGGGGAATTCACGGGGGTCAGCATAACCGGAGTACAATGGCTGAGCCTCGCCCTGGGTGAACCACCTTCTTGATCATGGTATCTCCCCCTGCCAGGAAATTATAGTGATAAGTTTTCGACCCTCAATGTGAAATTACGATGTATAAAAATTAAGTGAAAAACAATCAGAAACATTTTAGGGAAAAATAGAATTTTTTTTTCTAAATTACAGTAACTTGGTTGCATAAGTATACACACCCTTTTATAATTGGGGATGTGGCTGTGTTCAAAATGAACCAAGCACATTCAATCTCAAGGTTAAAAGTAATGATCATACAGCTGTCATCAATGAGATTATTCTGATTAACCCCAAATAAAGACCAGCTGTTTCTGTAGGAATTTCTTCACATCATCTTGGTTTCATCCAACTGCTGAAGCCATGTTTCACAAAGAGCTTACAAGGCCTGTACAGGGTCTCACTTGTTGAAAGATATCGATTAGGAGAGGGGTATAAAATAATTTCCAAAACATTAGATGTACCATGGAACACCGTGAAGGCCATCATCAACAAGTGGAGAAAATGGAGCACCACAGGGACATCACCAAGAACAGGACGTCCCTCCAAAATTTATAAAAGGATGAGACAAAAACTACAGCAACATTAAAGGAGCTTCAGGAACATCTGACATGTACTGAGTACTCTCTGCATGTGACAACAATCTCTCATACTCTTCACATGTCTGGGCTGTGGGGTAGGCGGCTAGACAGAAGCCCTTTCTCACAAAAAACATCCAACTCAACTAAATCACCCCAAACCATGTGGCAAAAAGTATTATAGTCTGATGAGATCAATTCCAAAAGGTACAATAATTCCATTTTCCAAAAAGTATGTTTGGTGCCTAGTATCACCAAAAGAACACAGTGAAGCATGGTGATGGCAGCATCATGCTTTAGGGCTGCTTTTCTTGAGCCAGATCTGGGGCTTTTATCAAGGTGGAGGGAATCATGAATAGCTACAAATTCCAGCCAATTTTGGCACAAAATTGTAAGGCTTCTGCTAAAGCACTTTAGAAGAAGAGGAATTTCACCTTTTAGGACGACAATGACCCAAAGCACATATCCAAATCAACAAAGGAACGGCTTAACCAAAGTAAGATCAGTGTTTCTGAATGGCCGAGCCAGAGCCCAGACCTGAATCCAACTAAAAATCTGTGGGGTGATCTGAAGCGGCTGTGCGCAGGAGATGCCCTCATGATTTGAAGAGTGGCAATATATTGCTTCAAGATGTGCCACGCTGACAGACTCTCACCCAAAAAGACTGAATGGGATAGTAAGATCTAAAGGTGCTTCAACTAAGCATTAGTTTAGGGGTGTGCACACTTACGCAACCAGATTAATTTTATTTTTGATTTTTCCCCCAAAATCATTCTTACTGTTTTCCGCTTTAATTTATATGCAATTTCACAATAAAGATAGAAAAGTTCTGACATGATTTATCTTTGTTTCTTTTCTTTTTTTTTTTTTTTTACATCACAAGAACCTGCCATTTTAACAGAACTGTGTAGACTTTTTATAGCCATTGCTTTAAGCTTTAATTTATCTGGATAAGGAACTGCTTACCTTTCCTTTTTCTGCCAGTTCTTCACTGATGTGTGTAACTTTCTTCTCTTGTGGCAGGTGAGTGCTATGGTCTATGAAAAAAAAGGTAAAAATGAAAAGTACAAATGAAATTTATGGAGAATGTTTCGTATTCTACTTGATGAATAAGGGCTGATTTTTTTTACAGAAAAAAACAGTCGCAGCCTCTTCATGCTCCTGCTAACATTAACTACTCAATCAGTGGCTCTTATAACTTTGTATATAAGTAATGTGGTCTCTTGAGTCATTTATACAAATGCAGACAAATAAAATGAAAATCTGGACAAATGAAATTGAACATGACGTCAAACCACACTGACTCTATTTCCTGAAGTTATATACTGTATACATTATATACAGAATACGTTTAAAATATCCACCAACAGCCTCAATCTACCCAAAGAAACATACACAGCTCTGAAAGATCTCAGCAGAAGGAAAGACACTGTGATCAGATCAGCAGATGAAGGTGGGGCAGCTGTTTTCTGGAGAAAAGACTGTTACATCAAGGAAGATGCAGTTTTCCTGTACCAGCTTCTATAGGTGGGTCGACCATGACATCACTCCCCAGCTACAGTCCTCCATCCAGTTCATTATTGCTAATGCCATTACATCTAATTCCACTTGGAACCTTATCCCACTGAAATTATATCACAGGAGCTAGATGACATTTTCCAGCCCACTGGTCAGTCTTTAACAAATTTGTGAAAGACTCCTCACATTTTCTTACAGAATCTTAAAGATTTCAAAGAACAGTCCCTGAAAACCAATCCTTCACTTTTTTATGGATTTCAAAAGCCTGCATAAAATCATTCCTGATAAAGATGGATTGCTTCTGCTTCAACTCCAAGTTTTACTGCCAAGTAAAAGGCATCAGGATGAACATTAAAATGAGCCTCTCATTGGATTTGTTGAACAAAAGTTCTTTGAACAATTTACTGGTCATGTACCTACACTATTTCTTAGGTACATCAATGGCATTGCTAACTGCAAAGTTTTGGAGCTCCAGCTTTTTTTAATTTTCTCCTTCTCCACATTTTACTAAGCTCTAGAATATACATGGAGTATAATAATAATATAATATATAATAATATAATAATAATAATATATGGAGTATTGCTCACCCTGGCTCGAGCATAACATATCATCAATCTAGACATATCCTTGAGGTCAGTAAAGTCCACTCTGAAAACCACCATCCATTATAAACTGATAGAATGTCATTCCTACTTGGATTACAGCTCTTCACATCCCAAACACTGTGATGATTCCATCCCTTATTCACAGCCAGTGAGACTTAAATGCATCTGCAGTGAGAATAAAGATTTTCTCCAGCAAAAGTAAGGAATTGTGTAATTATGTTTACAAATGTGGATTCCCTAAAACCGTTGTAGCTCATGCCATGCACTGTATTAGCACTACTGAGGGAACAGGTGCACGGGTCTCCACACATTCCCCTGCTAGTACAGCGAGAGCTCCTTTAGTACTTACTCATTGTCCCACTAATAAGACAGTTATGGATATTATACTTAAAAACTTCTAAATCCTCCAGGACGTTCCTGAGATCCCCAACCCCAAGGAACAAATGTTGTTTTGACTAAAGCTATTACATCCTCAAGCATTTCAAATATCCACTGGTTTTACTACTCAGAAGCACTCTGCTTGCACAGCTGATGAAGGCCTTTTGTCCAGAACATTCTGTTTCAACACACTGTGACCACCTCTACCATATACTCACTGTCCACTTTATTAGGAACACCTGTACATTCATGCAGTTATCTAATCAGCCAATCATGTAGCAGCAGCACAAATCATAAAATCAGATACAGGTCAAGAGCTTCAGTTAAAGTTCACATCAAACATCAGAATGAAAGAGAAGTCTGATCTCTGTGACTTTAACCGTGGCATGAATGTTAGTACCAGATGGGCTGGTTTGAGTTTTTCAGAAACTGATGACCTCCTGGGATTTTCACCCACAACAGTCTCTAGAGAGATCACACTACTTCTTCATTCTGATGTTTACACGTACAAGGAATTTGTCTTGGTGTACTGGTGCTTAGTATAATAGTAAAATACAAGAAATAATATTAATAAGGTAAACAAAATATAGAAATATAAAAATTTAGGAAAATAAAGGAATAATAAAGACATTAACTGTACATTAGTGCAGGATGTGCAAAAGTGGGCCAGTGCACTTGCAAATAGCTTTGTGTGCACTCTGTGTTTCCCCAATCTGCACCCCACACCTGATCCACAACAAATTTGATTATGCTTTACGACAATACCAGATCTGTATGGCGCATGTGTGTAGTTTTACATTTAGTGTACCTTTTGTGGCATTTCGAAATGAACACTGTAATTTTGCATGTGAGGACATTGTAGAAAGATGAAAACGCTGGAATTTTTTCAAACATTGCAAAAATATCTTGTGGAAGGAAAGTTTGTCCCTAAATGTAGTAAAAGGTTGAGAGGTGAAAGAGCAGGTGAGGGCACGGTTTAAGAGGAGTGTGTGGGGATACGCTAATTAACATAGCACACCTGATACCTGTCTGCACTGTTTATATCAACAATCTATCCCTCTGTGACTCCGCACCTGCTTGTGCCTGTGTTCATAAAATAATTGCAGAGTGTTTTTATCCCATTTTTAGGGGGCCGAACACCAAAGGTGTACAGACACCCTTTATTTATTATATGTTTTGTTATATGTTATTATTATTATCATTATTATACTTTCTATGGGAGTCTATGGCAACCCACAGAATGCTTCGTATGAAATTTGGCACAGATAGAGGACAGTCTCAGCTTCCTTCACAGCAATTTTGGTGTATGCCACTCAAGCTGGCTAGCACCACTAATAGACATACCATACTTTAGACATACTTTTACAATAGTAACTCTGCAACAGAATGTCATAGAAATGCAATTATACTTTCATGTGATTCTGTGGGTCAAGCTAAGTTCAGTGGACATGATGTTAATTTCCGCCATATTGGATTTTCTCTTTGTTTTTTTTTTCTCTTCGTCTCCTACAAACTTTGTTCCATCATCACCAATTTGAATCACAGCATCGTGAGACTATCTCAAAAAAAGTTGTTTCTCAGATTTTTGATGTATGGGACAGTCTGTCCATAATGCGCAAATTGATCTGATGGTGAAGGTGCCAAACAGGAAGTGAGGACATATCATATATACACTTTTAAAAAACCCTAATGTTTAATGTTATTCTAGTTTTGATCTGTAGTGAGAGAACAGATGTCTTTATTAAGCTTTATTTGGCCAGTTAAGAGCTATAACTTGTGGATGGTAGGAGTGCTAATGTAATTTACAAAGCGAGGAGGTAATCTAGCCCTAATCAAGCATAGGATTTTAACTGACCTATAGCTTTATAGCAAGTAGCATGAAATCAATGTCTTGCATAAAAGGCTATATACACACTGGATCTCTACAAAACAATGCAGTTGTTTAATTATGAGCATTTACAAGCAATGCAGTCTTCATTCTTCTTCTTCTTCTTCTTTCGGCTTTTCCCTTCAGGGGTCGCCACAGCGAATCATCACTCTCCACCTATCCCTATCTTCTGCATCCTCAACACTTGCACCCACTAGCTTCATATCCTCATTTATTAATTCAGTTTATTTGTATAGCTCAATTTATTACCTCCATAGACCTCCTCTTTGGCTTCCTCTTCGCCTCCTGCCTGGCAGCTCCATGTCCAACATTCTCCTACCAATATACTCCCTCTCCCTCCT
>CM041003.1:254343-265022 GCA_022985145.1 Pangasius djambal | reverse complement strand
CATGGATGACAGAGTCTGGTGTGGATGAACTTGACTGGCCTGCACAGAGTCCTGACCTGAACCCGATAGAACACCTTTGGGATGAATTAGAGCGGAGACTGAGAGCCAGGCCTTCTCGACCAACATCAGTGTGTGACCTCACCAATGCGCTTTTGGAAGAAAGGTCAAAAATTCCTATAAACACACTCCTCAACCTTGTGGACAGCCTTCCCAGAAGAGTTGAAGCTGTAATAGCTGCAAAAGGTGGACCGACATCATATTGAACCCTATGGGTTAGGAATGGGATGGCACTTAAGTTCATATGTGAGTCAAGGCAGGTGACCGAATACTTTTGGTAATATAGTGTATTTAAATCTGTTTTAAAAAATTATGTCCTTCCTGCTTGTTCAAAATATATATATATAAAAAAAAACGGTCCTGCCACTTCCTGTTTGGTTTCTCTCCTCTCCTGTCTCTGAGGATTATCATGGTATTTTGTTTTTGTGTGTGCATATCATTCTCATGACTTTCTTTCTTTTTTTTATATATATATATAATTTTGTTCATTGTTGGTGTAATATAGGGATGGAATAATGAAGACAACAAAATGACTGTTATAATGATTTGAATGGCATTTTAAAAGGAATAATTTTTTTTTTTTTTATGCATTTCAAATAAATAAATAAATATAGTCACTGCCACCAGGAGCAGTTCCTCACTGTGTTGAACTTCTTTTTCTGTTGTTTTCCCCATTTCCTGTTCTGATCAGTCGCACGTGTGTTATATTTTCTTATTAGGGCCCTGGTTAAGTTCTCTGTGTTCTCCTGCTTGTGGGTTGGTGTTTGGTGAGATGTTGTTTATCCTTTGCCCTGTGTATAGTTTTAGTTTTTTAGCCTAGCTCCTTGTTATCTTGGCTTTAGCTAAGCACCTAGCAGATAGTCAGTTTAGCTTGTTGCTCTGTTTGTATCTTAACATGAAACTTTGCGCTGAGTTGAGTTTTAAAGAACAATATTTAACCTAGTGGTGTTTAAACTGGACACTAGGGGAAAAAACTCTCTAAACCTTTTTATCATGTAGCTTTAATCAGAATCTGCTTCACTCTATACTATTTAATTTATAATATTAATGTTTACACTTCAGAGCTTCAGTCTTGGTGTGTTTTGTTGTTCACTGATCGACGGATCTCTGCCTGTTTCCTGTTCCTGAGGTTGATTCACGTTTTGGATTTGTCTGCCTGCACGTTAAATAAAACGTCTTTTACTGCATTTGCATCTGTCTGAACCTCTCATTACAGGAAAGAACACAGGAGTGAGCAGCAAAATAATAAATAACAATACATGCAGTCATGGGAAAAGAAAATACACCTCTATTCTATAGATTTAGATTCTATATTTTATCGGCTACTCGTGTTCTTTTATCGTGTCTATTCATTAGTCATGTATTACAGTAGAATTTATTAGAGTTTGTTTATTACGTGAGTTTAATCCTCAGGATTAGGATTTTTTCATATATTTTATACTAGAAATAATTTATAGATGCAGGAATATAAACTGAGACATGGTCTCCTACTTTCTCGGTATGTTCCACACCTCTGAGGAATAAAACATCAGGCTTTAGAAAAGTCTTTCTGAAGCACAGAGAAATATAATATTTTGTAATATTGTTTATTATTGACACTCAAACAAGAACATCTTAATTTTAAAAAAACATTTCATGCTCAAATTCATAATCAAGAACATTCTGTGATTAATATTTTCACTGATATAACATGATTAATTTTTAAATGTCATGAAGAAGGAAAAAAAAGAAAAGGTAAAATTGTGTGTGTGTGTGTGTGTGTATATATAGTGATTATTCTAAATTTAATCTAATGAATGTTTCCTATTAATTATTTTTAGTCATTTCTGTTGTCACTAATGCAGGCAAAGCTTCTCTGTTTATAACTGGTTCATGATTAAGTTGCTGTTCCTGCTGGATTCTGTTCAGAAGAGTCTTTCATCAGATATATTCATCCAAACTCTCTATAGCTCGTTCTTTAGTGTAGTATCTCCATTCACTGGGGATCTCACCATAACCCTGAAATGTTTTCTCATAGTGCTTTTCCAGGTCTTTCTGGAATCTGCACACAAACCATTTCCAGTATGCGAGCTGTGAATTATCAGGGGTGATGCTCCAGGTAGCATAAACTCCTCCTGCGTCTCTGTATGATTTGCAGGGTACAGACACATCTGTATCATGACGTGGGAAGAAACGTTTATTACTTTGCACAGCTGTTGTACAGAAATCAGAGGAGAGACGTGTTGTACCTCTGTAATGCCACCCATTGATACCCTCTACCCTGTGGAAGGGGACACTGTGATCTCCATCATGATCCTCCATTGTGTTGGTGCAGATGGCGTAACAGAATGGACACTGAACCCAGCAGCATCGACAGAGATGTTCAATCAGAGTCTCATCTGGCTTCTTCCTGAACTTCTCCATTTTGATGTCTTTTCCACTGTTAAAGCTTTTGTCTAGCTCTGACATCATTTCAGTGAGACCTTCACTAACAAGCTGCTGTAGAAAATCAAAGTCTGTAACTTCTTTGTGATCAGTGAAGGTTATTTCTTTTATGCTCAGTTCATCTTTTAGTGAACTGGTAAAACATCTCAGCCACATGTCTGCATCACCACGGCTGTTCTTCACCTCTTCAGCTGCAGTGTGAACAGCATTTATTACTCTCTGCATTTTGTCTTTTAGATTTCCTTTAAAAAGCTTCAGAACTGTGGTGTTATTTTCAGTAATGTACTTATTCACCTTCTCTGTAATGAAGTGCTCAAAGTGCTTTTGGGGATTATGAATGTACTCTTTGTACTTCTTAAAGTTCTCCTCCTCTGCCAGACATTTCAGGATGTGTTTCTCAAGGTTTGATCTGTTACCGTTAAACTCTGGCATGTCTGATCTGATCTGTGATGTCAAACCAATAGCAGTTTTATTGTAAACTGCTTGCAGGATGGATTCTCTCAGGTTACTGCAGATCAGTTCACCAAACACTTTTGTTGTTGTTGCTCCTCTGCAGTAGTTTTTAAAGACACTGTAATATTGTGGTTTCTGCTTGGACAGATGAACTCTTGGATCATTTGCTTCCCTGAATTGTTTATGGCGCTCAGTAAATCTGTGACTCGCAAGTTCACACACATGAAGACAGAGATCCAGAGTGAATTCCTTTCTGAGTTTAATTCTCTGGTTTTCAATGTGATGTTGCTCAACTCTCTTTTTTACAAAGTCTGCTATTTCCTGTATGTAGATGTCTTTGTACCCAAGTCTGGAGATTTTGTTACATATCTCATTGATTAATCCCTCAGTTTCTTGGATGACATTTCTGGACAGATCCCCTACAATACTGTGGTCTTCAAAATTGAAGGCATTTATCTCAGACTGATTTATATATTGTGTTCCAAACTGTGAGGCAACAGCACTCCAGGCTCTCTTTGCTTGTTCTTTAACTTTGCTCTTGTTTATATCTTCGTTCACATCAGATTTGACTTTGTGCTGACTCTCAGCAAAAAGTTCTTTGTGCTTGTTCAAAATAATATAAGGTGAATAATTTCCCAGCTTGTCTATATTTTTGAAGTCTTCCTGAGATAGACGCTCACGGACAAAAGCCTGTTCATTACCTTCAGACAGAATCTGTACAACATCCTCCCAAAACTCAGTAGCTTTTTCTGAAGGTGTGTCTTGTGTCAGTTCAGTGACCCATTTATCCCACAATTTGTCAAATTCATCTTTCAGAACTTCTTCATTAGTTGTTGTGCTTTTGAGTTTCAGAGCAAGGTCTTTGCTCAGATTGAACAGTTTTTCATCGTTCTGTGTCCTTTTATGTTCAAAAGTCTCCCGTGCTTGTTGCTGTTGTAAAACTTCATTCAGTTTTTGTTTTGTGTCTTTGACAAGGTCTTCATGAAGCTGTGTGATTTTGTTTTCACATCTCGCTCTCCACTGAATTAAAATCTCCTTGTCTTTGTCCTCTTCAAAGAAACTATTCATTGATTTGTCCACTTCCTCTTTGGTCTTTTTCATGGAAGAATAAAGATCTTTTTCTTCAATTCTTTTCAGTTTTTCATTTTCGATTCTGTTGTAAAGTTTTTCTTCAATGACTAACATGGCACTTCTGAGAGTCCAGGTCCATTTTCCAATCTCATTCTCCAGTTTTCTGTACACTGCTATCTCCAGTGTGTTTTTGAAGCTAAACACAAAGTTCTCGTTGAGTAATGCATTCCAAAGATCACTGATGCGTGATTTAAACTGGGAGAGAGTCATACCAGTAGACTTCTGAGCTTTTCCGAAAATGGCGTTCTTTAGATTCTGAACATTGCTGCTGTAGCATGGGTTTGGTGGTGCCATTGGTGGGCTGCCCTCCCAGAGCTGCACAAAATAATACACATCATCTTGTACATTGAATTCAATAACATCACTGAAACACTCAGCTTCACTTTCTTCTTCTTTTGCAGCCAATTTTGTCATTTCATCCAGTTTTTCCTGTAAACGTCTCCTTCCCTCCATGTTTTTCTCTCCAGCTGTCATATCTCCAACATTCTGATGCACAAAGATGCAGCTGGGCTTCAGTCTGACCTTCTTCATCCTCAGAAAGGCCTGAACAACAATCTGAAGGATGTCCTGCATCTCAGCAGGGTTCTCTCCAAAGATATTGATCAAGGTCAGGTTTCCAAGACCAACAACAAATGTGGCGAGTTCATTGTCATGATTTTGAGTGGATGTACCTGCAAGCTCAAGTGCTCGAAGTCCTTCAGTATCTACAACTAGAATGTAGTCAAACTTCAGCTCTTGTTTCATCTCCTCCGACACTCTGACCAGCTGCATGAAGGCTCCTCTGGTGCACCTTCCAGCACTGACAGCAAACTGGAGTCCAAACATGGCATTCAGCATGGTGGATTTCCCAGAGCTCTGAATCCCCAGAACTGACAGCACAAACACTCTCTGGTCTCCCAGTATCTTCACAAGTTCATCTAGAACTGCTGAAACCCAGATCAGAGGAACATGAGCAGCATCTCCATCCATCAGCTCCATTGGATGACCAGATTTCATGAGTTCTGCTGCAAGCTTGGGGAGAGAGGTCAAGGCTTTTTCTTTAGATCGTTCCTTGTGTGTTTGTACAGAAATAAAAGACTCGTATATCTGACCCATCTCTCTGAAGATGTGTTCCAAACCAAAGGTTGCTGCATTCAGTTTTTCTGAAAACTCCTCAAGTTCTGTTTTCTCCACCTTCATTTTATCTGATTTATCATGATTCTTCTTAAGGTCTAAAACTGCTGTCCACTTTTCATTGTATTTGTGATGAAGAGCAGAAAGATAATCTGAGGTGCTTTTGTCCAGGAGAATCCCAACCCATTTTAAAAAGAATAATTTTTCATTTTCTCCTAGACGATCCAGTGAGGAAATGAATTGTTCCATAAGACCAGAGAGTCTGGATTTATGCTGCTGTTCACGGATTTGCTTCATTTCTGTTTGTTTTCTACTCTTTTGTGTTTCTATGTTGTTCCCTTGAGGTCTATGCAGGTCTTTGTTCATCGCACACCAGTCATGCCATAACTTCCCCTGACAGGGCAGATGTTTTTCCTTTAATTTAGACACTTCATTTCCCTCCAACTTTCTCATGATCATCTCTGCAGCTTCTTTTCCTCTCTTGCATTCAGGGTCATCTTCATCTTTTGTAATCACTTCAGTTTTGTACAAATCTTCAATTCTGAAAACTGAAGGTGACTTTGAAAGACATTCTTTGATAGTCGTTCTGAGGTTCTTGGCTACATCTGACTGATTTCTGTCTTTAAGGCCGATTCTGTATTTTCCATTCTTAGATACAGTGACACCTGATTCATCCTCTGAAAGTAGACAAATCAGTGGCTTCGTGTCTCTGAAGAGCTTCTGTAGTATCTCCTTATATGTTGCTTTTTCAGAATCAGGTAAAAGTACAACATTCACTGAGGACATTTCAGCCAGGATATCCAGTTGCTCTTTATTAGTTCCTGCATCACCATGGAGATTACAGAACGCTAGACAGTCAGGGAAATAATCTGTTTCCTTCCCAGATGGGCAGTACCAAGCAATCTCCACCACTCCATCCAGCAGAAACCGGTTCTTGCTGCTGCCTGGACAGTGTCTGTGGAAGAACGTGTGATGTTTCTCATTGATCAAGTTGTTCATCAGCTGAGACTTGGATGAGGATGCAGAGCCGAACCTGAAGAAAGCCACCATTGGAGTTTCAGCTTCAGAAATCGCCTGGGTTTTACTGATCTCCTCACCAGAGCAGTCAATGGTCTTCCAGCTCTTTCTGATTTGGCGAAAGGTCCACAGAGGAAACTCGATCTCTCTGGTGAAGGGATTGGGCACCAGCAGAGGCAGAGCGTACTGACACTGAGCCAGTTTATTCACCATTAGCTGCTTTAGGAAATGATCTGAGCAGTGGAACACTGCCATCTGGACATCCATGGGGTGAACAGGACATTTATGACTTTCACTATCCAAAGATGTCTCCTTCCATAAAAAATCAGCAAAGTCATCATCATCATCTCCATCTCCTGTGTTTAAGGAAGTGTGTTCTGAATCAGTGAATTCTTCTTCAGTGGTAATGTATCTTGCTCTGTAGTCCATCATTAGCATCCTTTGTAGAAAGGTTTCCACTAAGTCTTTCTCTGCACAAGGCTCCTTCCAGCGTAATGAACATGAAGTTATTTGAAGAACATCTGAAGTTTTCATTTTTTGTTTGTGTTTTTCATTAAGATTAATTCTAATAAACAGTTGCTCTGTTTTTGTCCTTTCAAGCATTTTATTTTCTTCACAAATTGATCCATCTTCTGCTAGTTCATGCTCAGTCATTGTTTTCTGTAAAATAAAATGTAATTTCCTGGTTATAAATAATTATTAGATGAAAATGGTAGCATTGCATTAATAACTTTAAACAGCAATAAATATGTATTTGTGACAGAGCTGTATAAAGAATATATTATATTAGTTATATTATTATATTATATAGTTATATATTAGTTGGAATTAAAACAAAAGCACTTATGCAGGAACAATGAGCTGATGTCCACCCATGTATCAAATATAATCACATCACAAAGATTAACTACATATTTTCTTTTCCACATACACATGCTGTAAATTGTAAACCTGATTAAGAAAAAGAGTAACCAACATCTAACCAGTTTGTTCAGTTTCTAACCTATGATATTTAATTTAAATTTTTAAAATAATTTATTGAATGTTAAGTATCTGTCTTTTACTGTTGTTATAGAAAGGAATACAATTAATTCAGGAGAATTTTCAAATCATGCTTTAGAGATTTTAATGAAATTAGTTACTTTATTCTGAGTATAAAAACTTCAGATAAGCCTCTTTTTAAAGCAGTTTGTTTCTCGTCCTCGATCATTTCCCAAATGTGTATAAAACACCAGGAGAAACAGAGGCCAGTAGTTGAAACCCCATTCTGAGGTAAATTAGTGAGCAATAATAAAGAAACGAGCGTCACATGCTCAGTGTACACACACACACACACACACACACACACACACACACACACACACATACTCTCTCACTCTCTCTTTCTCTCTCTCACACACACACACACACACACACTCTCTCTTTCTCTCTCACACACACACACACTTTCCTTTGTCGTAGAATTAGAAGTTCAGAGTTAATAGTTAACTGGTGTTTCTTCTTTCTTCTGTGGATTATTATTGAACATCCTGTTGCCTTGTTGTGGTTTTTGTTTTTATTGCAAGAAGTCAACTATTCAGAACGAAGCCTTCAGAAAGTCATTGATTATTATTGTTCTCAACCAAAATTGAGGTTTAATAAATTTGACTTATTTGAAAGTTTGTACTTTAATTTCTAATTAAAATTCTACACTTAAAAAGGGGATATTCTCTGAGCCTGAATAACTAATGAGTCTGTTGTAAAGAGACTGATTCATTTAAGAACGACTGAATTGATTACATTTACAGTGAACCTATACTGCTGGGATGTAGATTTGCATTACTAGTGTTTCCTGTATAAACAGACCCATTTCCTCTCCAGTTTCTGTCTGAGGCATACTGCTTGGCCTTTGTGATATCAGAAAAATACCAAACATTAGTATACCACGCATTTACAAAGTTAGAGCCTGTTTGAATATTCCTACCTTTTGTGGCTGCCCACATCGCCCCAAGCTTTGCAGAGGATTGAGACTACTTGAGAAGGCTCGAGTTATTGTATGCTTTATTTGACCTTTAACACTGGATAATTATAATGTTTAAACCATAGAGTGTCTCTGTACCCTGTGTGTTGTTAATGTAAATGTAGGATCCAGAGAAGATCCCCTACCCACGCGTTCACTCAGGTTTGTTGATGGTGGAGCAGCTGCCGCTTTATGTCCCAGGACCTCCTCATGTCTGTGTTAGCTTCTGACTCTCTCTCTTAGTTATGCTGTCATAGTTAGACAGTCTTACCGGAGTCCCTGCTTGCTCTCTGAACGCAAAGTACATTGTCCTTAACCATTACAGGACAAGAGCAGACCTAATAATCTGTGTTTTCTCTCTCTTTTCCCTGTCCCTTTCCCCCTTCTCTCTCTGTTGAGCTGCACGTTACTCCTTCTGCCCTCCGGACCTGCCTGATCCGTCCTGATGCTCTACTTCTGTTTGGAGCCTTCACCTGAGAATCATTCGCTGATGCTGAGGATGGCCGCACATGGATGCCTAAATTGTGCTGTGAGGCTGCTGTGGATGGGGCTGTTGATGGATACCATAAGATGATTGTGGACAGTCTAGACTAAAGACTGTGCTTGCTAAAAACAGTTTATGCTCAAGTTCCATTCATTATTCAGTGGATACCCTCACTTAGATTCTATATACTTAAAGCTACAACACTACTGAAATCAAAAAATCAACTTGGGGTTCACTGTCTTGCCCAAGGCAAGTGGAGGGGCCAGGGATTGAACTACCAACCCTGTAATTAGTGGACAACCTGCTCTACCACCTGAGCCACAGCCACCACCGTTTGAATCCCTTTTGAATCCCTTTTGAATCTGGTTCCTCTCCAGGTTTCTTGCTGATTTCGTCTGTGCCGCTATCAGACTGCACTACTCATCCCCCCTGTGTTAACTGTGCAATAACACTTTTCACATTACCCTGCAGTGTATTTATTTATTATTTATAAATACATTTTCATGCATCTACATAAATAAAATCATGCTCCTCAAGGACTTTGTGTCGTGTCATGTGTGCATGGCTGTGTGATGTAGACAAGTATACCAGCTGTCTGTTCATAGAATCTGGATGGCAAAAGCCCAAGCCCTCATATTTTCCTGGAACATTTTTGTGGAACTGCCGTGTCAGTCAATACACAGGTAAGGAAACTTTAGTACGGTCCAACCCTAGGAAGCTGATGTCTGACCAAGACTGCATCAGAATCTGCTTACCTGTCTTTTTACTGCTAGCTCATCTTGCTTCGGGTGAGTCGTACAGTCTGTGAATAAAATGTACAAACAGCAATTACGAGAAATGTTATGATTTTTTTAGACAGTAATTCACAGAAATTCCACTAAAGTACTGAATATAGTCTTTTGGAGGGTCAGTTACTGACTGTAGTGCAAATTGTGTAGTGTAGTGTTGTGCAAATAGATTCAATTTTGGAGGTAAGTAGCTTATTTCTAAAATCCTGGTAAGAGTAAAGTCTTTGTGAAGTGTATATCTGTTCATGCACAGAACAGCCAGGTCCAAAACAAACAGAACAAATAAAACAAATCTCTAGTCACATTGCTTTCTGTTAGCTTCTGAATCCCTAATGAAGTTTCTTTCCTAATGTAGAGGCATTGGGTATATAAAGTGCTCATAGTGAGGAATTAGATCTGTGTGTTAGGATGTGTGATAAGATAAGATAACATCTATGTATTAAGATCAATGTGTTTAGATGTGTGATAAGATAAGATAAGATAAAATAAGGCTTTCCTCAGAGCGTCATGGACCTGCTGATTCTGACTGGGAATAAACAGTGACAATTTGGTGGTTCCTCTGCAGTTACAATTCCTGACCATTAATGGAGCTGTCTTTCACAGTGTTCACTTTGTGTGCAGTTTTAATGGACATATAGTTTTATATTTTATAAACAACCTTCCGGTATGTTCCTTACTCTCTGATGCAAGCCTTCCCACTTTAAATGACTGTAATGGGCAGTAAGAGGCTAGGTGCATATGTGCGTAATGAGGGACAGAACAAAGGCCACAGCAGAGAATAAAGCTGTGGCAGCGTGAGTGTGATTGAGCACCAGTTTATGGACGAAGGGTGAAGTCAGGAGAATGCATGGTGAGGAAGGAGTGTGTACCTGTGGGGGATTATTGAACACGTGTTTCATGTTTCAGTGAGCGGCTGAGATGTGATAATGGAAAGAACACAGAGGTGTGCTGAGGGGCAAGAAATCTGAGCAACAAGAGCTGAGCTGAGCTCAACTGTGTGTGTGTGTGTGTGTGTGTAACGTGTAGGGTCATGACGACGGAGTTGGGGATCCAAACGCAAGGCTTTATTAAGAAGCATGGTCAGAACAGGCAGGGTCAAGCACCAGCAAACAGTATAATCCGAGGGAGAGCAAAAGAGTAATCCAAAATACAAGCAATGGTCAGGGCAGGCAGCAAACAATCAGAAACAGGGAGAACAGTCCACAGGTCAAAA
>CM041003.1:214156-227799 GCA_022985145.1 Pangasius djambal | reverse complement strand
TGTGTGTGTGTGTGTGTGTGTGTGTGTGTGTGTGTGTGTGTGTGAATAAATGATGTGCTTTACTTTATTTAGACGCTGTGAAAATCAGGCTACAACAATTTTAATTATACAGTCAGCTCCATAAGTATTTGGACAGTGACACAGTGTTGGTAATTTTGTCTCTGTACACCACCACCAAGGATTTGAAATAAAGCAATCAAGAGGTGATTGAAGTGTAGACTTTCAGCTTTACTTCAAGGAGTTTAACAAAAATATTGTTATATTTTGTCATATTGTTATAGTGAAAAGCAGCTCAGTTGGGTTAAGGTAATTAGAAATTTAAGAACATTTAATTTTTTTTTTTCTTAAGAAGCTCTGGGTTGCTTTCTCTGTACATTTTGGGTCATTATCCATCTGTACTGTGAAGCGCTGCCCTATCAGTTTTGCAGCATTTGACTGAATCTGTGTGCAGACCAGTTGGCAGATGTTTTCATGGACATCTTCAACACCTCCCTGAGCAGCACTGTTGTTCCGACCTGCTTCAAGGCCACCACCATCGTCCCCGTGCCAAAGAAGTCTTCAGTGTCCTGCCTCAATGACTACCGTCCCGTTGCACTTACACCCATCATCATGAAGTGCTTCGAGAGGCTCGTCATGAGGCACATCAAGACCCTGCTGCCTCCCTCACTGGACCCCCTGCAATTCGCTTACCGCCCCAACCGCTCAACGGATGATGCCATCACCACCGCCCTCCATCTGGCCCTCACCCACCTGGACAATAAGGACACTTATGTTAGAATGCTGTTCATAGACTTCAGTTCAGCATTCAACACAATCATTCCTCAGCACCTGGTTGGAAAGCTGTACCTGCTGGGCCTGAACACCTCCCTCTGCAACTGGATCCTGGACTTCCTGACCTGGAGACCTCAGTCAGTCCGGATCGGGAACAGCATCTCCAACACCACCACACTGAGCACTGGGGCCCCACAGGGCTGTGTGCTCAGTCCACTGCTGTTCACTCTGCTGACTCACGACTGTGTAGCAACGCACAGCTCGAACCACATCATCAAGTTCGCCGATGACACGACCGTGGTGGGTCTCATCAGCAAGAACGACGAGTCAGCATACAGAGAGGAGGTGCAGCGGCTAACGGACTGGTGCGGAGCCAACAACCTGTCTCTGAATGTGGACAAAACCAAAGAGATGGTTGTTGACTTCAGAAGAGCACAGAGTGACCACTCTCCTCTGAACATCGGCGGCTCCTCCGTGGAGATCGTCAAGAGCACCAAGTTTCTTGGCGTTCACCTGACGGAGAACCTCACCTGGTCGCTCAACACCAGTTCCATAACGAAGAAAGCCCAGCAGCGCATGTGCTTTCTGCGAAGGCTGAGGAAAGCACATCTTCCACCCCCCATCCTCACCATGTTCTACAGAGGGACTATCGAGAGCATCCTGAGCAGCTGCATCACTGCCTGGTTTGGGAATCGCACCGTCTCAGACCGCAAGACCCTACAGCGGATAGTGAGGACAGCTGAGAAGATCATCGGGGTCTCTCTTCCCTCAATCTCGGACATTTACACCTCACGCTGCATCCGCAAAGCCACCAGCATTGTGGACGACCCCACACACCCCTCTCACACACTCTTCACCCTCCTGCCGTCTGGTAAACGGTACCGGAGCATTCGGGCCTCACAACCAGACTGTGCAATAGTTTCTTCCCTCATGCTATCAGACTCCTTAATATCTAGATCTGGTCTGAAAGAAGAACACACACACACACACACACACACACACATACTCAACACACACATCCTCAATACCTGGACTGAAGGAAGGAACACACACATACATATATATACACACACACTACCGAACATCCTCCATGCACATGTTTTTTGTACATGTTCTGCACACGTTTGCACATGTTTTATGCTGCTGCTGCTATTATGTTTACACATAATACAATACCATTATGTTTACACTACTTCAGCTACTTATATCAAACTCTGTATTATTTACACTATTGTCACTTGGCCACTTTCAACAGAACTGCGTACTGGTCGGCGTTGTAGTCAGTGTACTGTCTTGTTCTGTCTTGTGTGTATGCGTTCGCAATTGTGCACTTTATGTTTAGTTCTTAACTTATGTAGTCCCTGTAGTTCTTTGTTGTTCTGTGTTTGTCTGATGTAGCACCTTGGTCCTGGAGAAACGTTGTTTCGTTTCACTATGTACTTGTATATGGATGAAATGACAATAAACTCCACTTTGACTTTGACTTTTGACTTTGAATCTGAGTATTCTTGACTTGGCTAGATGTTGTGAAGGGGTTTTTCTTCAACATGGAAAGAATTCTGCGATCATCCACTGTAGTTGTCTTCTGTGGTCTTCCAGGCCTTCTGGTGTTGCTGAGCTCGCCAGCACATTCCTTCTTTTTAAGGATGTACCCAATTGTTGATTTGGCACTCCTAAAGTTTCTGCTATCTCTCTGATAGGACTGTTTTGTTTTTTCAGACTAATGATGGCCTCCTTCACTTGCATCAACACCTCTTTGGACTGCATAGTGAGAGTTCCCATGAACAGCTACCAAAAGCAAATTCAACACTTGGAAACTACAAACCTTTTATCTCCTTAATTTGTCATGAAATAATGAGGAAACAGGCCACACCTGGCCATGAAACTGCTCATCAGTCAATTGTCCAATTACTTTTGAGCCTGTGAAAATGGAGGGACTCTAATGTAATCTAAGGTCATTCCTAAACGGTTAATGCAATAATTCTGTTAAACTCCTTGAATTAAAGCTGAAAGTCTACACTTCAATTTCATCTTGATTGCTCTATTTCAAATCCACTGTGGTGGTGTACAGAGGCACAATTACAAAAAATGTCACTGTCCAAATACTTATGGACCTGACAGTATTAGGAATAGTCTGACAGTCCAACACAGTGTAGCACCAAGTTCTGCTTTTAATACAATCACCTTCTTACTGAAGCCGAGTCAGCGCCGGTTCTGAACAAGGAACACAGTTACATACAGTTACACACAGAACCAGTGCTCTGTTTCACTCCTCCTAACCTAATGACACACCTTTAGGAATAACTGGAAAAGTCTTATGAGAGAAAAAATGAAGAGCACTTACTCTCAATGACGAGCCGCACGTCACAGACGTCTGTGCCATCACACTGACACGTGTATAAACCTCTCGTACTGTAGTCAGCTGCAGTGATGGTGAGATGTGGATTCCCCTTCAGGTACTGATCATGAGAGATGTTAAATCCCTCCTCTGACCTGCATGATGTCTGATCACACTGAGCCACAATCTTATGAAACTTATAACTCCATTTGAGCAAACCAGGACATTTCCAGTCACAGGTGAGAGTAGCAGGGTGATGAAGTTCGGCTTTTACAGAACGTTCACCAGACACAGTGAGAGAAACTGAAGAAAACAACAAGGAAACTTAAAAAACTAAGGCTATTAGGCTATTAACACTAATTACTGCTTAGGTACTGCTAATACACACCAACACCATGTCACAAGAAGTGTGAATAAAGAAATAACAGAATGTTAAAAGACAAAAAGACAGAATAAAAGAAATGTTGCTTAGCATATAGAGTGTGTGTGTGTGTGTGTGTGTGTGTGTTTACACACTACTAAAAGGAAAAGAAAACTTACTGATGAAAATGTGCAGCCCAAACAGAAGTGTGTATCTCCACATGTCTGCAGAAACACAGAACACACAGAGAGTTATAGTACTTAAATTAGCACTTTAAAAAAAGTTGTGTTGTCTGGGTGCTTTTACCTCCTAACAGAGTTTGTAGACTGATGGTGTTCTTAGTCCGTGAGCTAGTGAACCAGTATCAGGATGTATTTATTGATAGAGAACTCGAAGCGCTTCTGTAAGTCACTCTGGATAAGGAGTCTGCTAAATGCTGTAAATGTAATGTAAATGAGTCACACAACATCAGCATTAAAGCAGCAGTTAGCTTATTTTTTGTTAATCAACTGCAAAAGAAAGAATTATGTTGCTCCTTTCAGTTATCAGATTATTATTATTTAATTTTCTAATTTTATTAAGTGGTGTGAGATGTGAGGATCTTTAGTGGGACTACATTTATGTATAGGCATGTCTGAGCCTGTCTCTCACCTCCTCATTTCCCCATGACAGAGACCACTTCACACCCTGACACCAGGTAATACTGTGTACTAATCACACTTAGCAGTATGCATACTTTATCTCTCCTTTACACACTCACCACAGACACTCAGGTGACTTCTCTCCCTCTCACAGCCTCTTTTGACTAGTTTATACACACTGATCCACTTTACTAGTTTGTGTGTGGACACAGTGATCAGTTCTTCCTCACAGTAACAGTCTGTAAAAGGAGAGATTCTGAGGAATTAGTCTGTAGTTGCTGTGGTGTGTGAGTGTGAGAGCAGACTAAATAATAAATGGGAGAATATTAAAGCTCATTTTACAATTCTATATAATTCTACATAGTGAATATCTGTTATCTGGTAGGTGGCACATGTCAAACTGACGTCCACGTGAATACCCAGGCGCAGGGTTTCCCAGGAGAACATTGCCCAGAACATTGCAGTCCCTCTACCGTCTTGTCTTTTTACCATAGTGCATCCTGGTGCCAGCACTTCCCAGGTAAATCAATGTTATTCACTTCAACTGTGAGTGGTCATAATGTTTTGGTTCATCAGTGTATATATACAGTGTGTGTGTATAGATAGCAGAGCTGCTCTATTTAGCAACATTCAGATCTCTCAGTTTTATTGTACAGATTGTATGGGGGGGGGGGACTCCAACCAGGGAAGAAGCACACAAAAAGACCCCTGTCATAACGACAGCACTCCCTACCAGCAAAGAAGCCCTCAAAACCAGTGGGTCCTCTTCTAGCTTCCCATCCAAGCCTGCTGTCACTCCTTCACACCAACCACAGCCATCAAAACAGAGCGCAGCTCCTCCTGCCTACACCCTGCACCCAGCATATGCAGCAGGACCCTGGCAGCCTCAGCTATGCCCAGGCAGCAAGTAGGGTCCCCACACCAGCACCTGCACAAGCCCCAAGAACTAAGCCGAGAGACATTCATCAGATGCTCAATCTGATCTGCTTACACCTCCTGTCCATGGACACTAACTTTTGTCCTGTTTTGGTAGCCATTGTACTGTGTTGTGCTGTTTGCACGTTTGCACGTGCCCTTTATGTAGAAATGTGTAGTCTGTTGTAGTTCTGTGTTGTTTTATGTAGCACCATGATCCCGGAGGAACGTTGTACTGACTAGCTGTATATGTTGAAATGACAATAAAGTCACTTGACTTGACTTGAAGTCCACACAGAGCAAAGAAACTGGCCTCCAGTGTTTTTTTAAGAGCCCCAGATCACCTTTTCTGGCAGCAGGGAAAGGACTTCACACCGACAGCTAACTGGAAGTATCCTACTTTTGAGGCATTCCAATAATACTTCATGATAATCCTTCCCCAAAACTGCCCAAAACCTCTGGTAAAACTTACCCGCTAACCTGTCTATTCCTGAAGAATGTCCAGTACATAGCTGTTTCATTGCCTTGGTTAGCTCTTGGAACGTAATTTCACCGTCTAGGGCCTTTGCACTAAGGCTACCCCTGCACTGGTGTTTGATCCATGACTACAGACAAGTTTTCCCTCCCACCACTTGCCCCATTCCATCTCATTTTCACTGTCTGTATGTTTCTTGTAAGAACATAACATTCATCTTTTTTATTTTTAAAAACTCTGAGATTATTGCTATTTTTGTCCTGTCTCTACCCCGTTTATATTTAGAGTCTACCCTCAAACACTCCATGGGGAAAAGAAAAGAAGAATGAGTAAAGACAGCAGAAGAGAACACAGTAAAAAAAAAAAAAGAAGTCACCCAGTGTAATTTATTCATTTATGCAAAATAGGAGTTTTGTTTCTCTCCGTTAACATTTTCTTCGATCTAAACCTTTTTTTTCCCACTTAAAGCCTCGTAACTTGCTGTACGCTGTAACACTACCACTGAGGCCATAAATTTATCTAGATCTGGGAAAAAATTCTTCACCTCTACAGTCTTCCCATATTCCCTAATTCATTAATCTCCTGCAGTGTATACAAATCATCAACTTGAGATCTAACATCAGTGATATCAGAAAACGCAACATCCTCTATCACATCTTCATCATTCCCCACTTCAGAATGATTTGAAGACAACGGTTTTGTTCCACATGAACCTGTTCAACCTCTTTCATTTATTTGGTCAACCACTTCCTCATTTCCAGTCTGTTCTTACAGTGTTTTCAGCAGCTTGTACATTCCCTTCAATAATTGTTTCTCCATTTCTCGTACTATCATCACTCAGCTCTAGGTCATGTTCACCACTATTTTTTGTCATCTGAGATTGTTCTTGATCGGATTTAGATAGACTAATTTCAGAAACTGCACTTGAGTTGGGTACATTGCTCCCTGTAACTCCACTACTACCAGCTTTATGTGAACAAGCAAGCCATCTATGGCCTAAATCTCCATACTCAAACCATTTCATATACCTGTGCTGACGTAAATCATGTATGGCTTCCCTTCATGCCACACCTGAAAAGACACATCTAACTCCGTTTCATTCAGAAACATCAGAGACATCAGGTGCTTTAAAGCCGACTTTTTACTCGTTCAGAAACATAAACACTTGCCTCCTGAACGACACATGCTTCAAGGCCGCGTTTCTGCATCCCAATGGAATCATTTTTATCCCGCTTGCAAACTTTCCATATCGTGCGAGCCCACGTTCAATCTCATCGCTATGAATGAATGATGACAATGACCATTTATTTATATAGCACAATTAATTACAACTTCAGCTGAGCAATGTGCTTTCCAGCAAGTCATCAAAAACAGAAAAACACACAACAAACAAACAGAAAAAGTTATAAAAACATACAAATATCCCATCAGCCATATGCTTTAGAAAATAAAAATGTCTTTAGCCTGGACTTAAAAATATTAAGAGAAGAAGCTTGTCTAATAGATAGCGGCCAGGCGTTCCAGAGCCTGGGGGCCGCAATACAGACAGCACGATCTCCCCTACACTTAAGCCTCGACTTAGGGGTAAACAGTAGATCCTGGTTGGAAGATCGGAGGGATCTAGTGGGTTGATACTCCAACAATAACTCACAGAGATAAGTAAACGAGGAGCAAAATTTTAAAATCCACTCTAAAGCGAACAGGCAGCCAGTGTAGTGAGCGTAAAATAGGAGTAATATGCTCCCTCTTTTTAACCCCGCTCAAGACTCGAGGCGCAGCATTTTGAACAAGCTGCAAACAGGATAAAGCTGTCTGGCTAATCCCACAATAAAGTGAGTTGCAGTAGTCCAGCCTAGATGAAATAAAAACGTGAATTACTTTTTCAAAATCTTTAAAAGAGAGAAAAGGCTTTGCTTTAGAAAGCAGACGCAGCTGAAAAAAACAAGCTTTGACAACTGAATTTATTTGACGGTCAAACTTTAAGCCATCATCAAAAATAAAACCCAGGTTTTTTACCCATGGTTTCAGGCACAAAGACACCCCCCCCCCCCCAAAATCCAATTCCGTGGAATCCGAAAACTCAGACAGACTAAAAACAATCATTTCAGTTTTCTTTTCATTGAAAACTAAAAAATGTTGTGAAAGCCAAACCTTCACATCCGCCAAACATGCCATAAGAGACTCAAGACCCGCAGAACTGCGTTTGACAGGCAAATAAACCTGAGTGTCATCCGCATAACAGTGAAATGACAAACCATGTTTTCTAAACATCGAGCCAAGAGGGAGCATACAGAGAGAAAAGAGCAAAGGAGCCAAAACAGAACCCTGGGGAACCCCACAGGGCAAAGAAGAATTACTCGAGTAATGTTCAGCCATCTTGACTGAAAAACTCCTATTTGTAAAATACGATTTAAACCAATCTAAAGCTACACCTCTTAAACCAACGCAGTGTTCTAACCGATCAATGAGAACCGCATGACCGACTGTATCAAAAGCGGCCGTTAAATCTGAGTACCAGGACTGCAAAATCACCCGAATCGCATGATATTAAAATATCATTAAGAACCTTCAAGAGCGCAGTCTCGGTAGAATGACATTTACGAAAACCTGACTGAAATGTTTCAAACATTGAGTTATCAGCTAAAACACTTTGTAACTGTGAAAACACAATTTTTTCCAGAATCTTGGAGATAAAAGGCAGATTAGAAATAGGCCTGAAGTTTGTTAAAACTGATGAGTGCAGATTGTGTTGTTTAAGCAGAGGGTAGACTACTGCATGCTTTAAACAGTCAGGCATAATGGCAGATTCTAAACTGCGATTAATTATAAATCAGAAGATACGGAGCTGCATCGCTAAAAACTTGCTTAAATAAAAAAGGAGGAAGAGTAACCAAAGACGAGCCCGAAGGCTTAAGCTGCTCAACTATTTCCAGCAAATCTGAAAGTGAGACTGGTTTAAACTGGCTAAAAAAAGATAGTGGAGATGAAGGGGTTAGACGGATTAAAAGATGAGGGAGTCATCCCTAGCCGGAGATCCCTGGTTTTCCTATCAAAAAATAATACAAATCCTTCACACGATGGAGAAGAAGCCCCAGGAAAAGGACAGGCCGATGGGCTGAGAGTAGCATTAATAATGCTGAAGAGAGTCTTTGGTCTAGAGCAGTTCCTGTTAATAATATCTGACAAATGCCGACATTTTGCTTTTTTCACTGCTTTCTGATATTTAAAAAGAGAACCCTTTAAGATCTCAAAAGAAACATGAAGCCTGTCCTTTTTCCACTTTCGTTCTGCTCTTCTACAGCATCGTCTGAGAGAACGAATAGAATCATCGATCCAGGGTTCGGGTTCAGAGCGGCTTTTAGACTGGAGACTCCTTAAAGCGGCCACAGCATTTAAGACCTTACAACAGCTGGAGTTAAACCTGGAGAGGAGTTCCTCGACGCTAGCATCACAGGAAAAATCGGCAATAGGTGGCATCACTTGATGAAAAATCGATAGAAAGGAGTCTTTGGTAGTCTGAGTAATTCGCCGAGAAAGGCGGCGACGAGATGAGACTAGAGGTGCAGCAGCAGCAGGACATGAAACAGTAAAGATAACAGTCTTGTGGTCAGAAAACTTCATTCTCACAGACTTCTAAATCAGAGATACTAAGTCCATGCAGAAGCACTAAGTCAAGCATGTGGCCACCCTGATGAGTGGGAACATTAACCCCAACAGAAAAGTCAGAAGCATTCAGTAAATGGGCAAACTCCTTAGCTAAGTGATCATCCATGCAGCAAACATGAACATTAAAATCACCGAGTATAAGAAGCTTGTCCTATTTCGGAGTCACATCACCCAAGAACTCAGCAAACTCCGTTAAAAAGTCCGTATTGAATTTTGGCGTTCGATAAATTACCGCTATCAGAAGCGGATCACCAAAAGTTCTCAAACAAACAACTCAAGTTCAAAGCTGCTGTAGGTGTTACTCCCCACCGAGCGACCGGTCAAATGATCTTTATAAACAGAAACAAGTCCGCCACCCCGACCAGCTGTGCGAGGGGAATTAACTCTCTCTCTCTCTCTCTCAGAGAAATGCTTTTCCCTGCTCGGTGTTTAGTACATGGTGTTTAGTACATGGTGTTTAGTACATGAAGCACGTTAAGCGTTAAATGTGCCTTTAAGACAGGGTCTCGCCGCTACACTCTCGCGCTGAACTTGTCTCTGTCTTTAGTCTATTTTTGTCTTTTTGTCCTTTATCATGTTCACATCCTCTAAACAAATCGTTCTGAAAGACCCACGAACCTTTTCAGGAGCTACCGGTTTGAACCAATGAGAACACACATATTCCCTTAAAATAAACAATCTATGACCGATGCTGCTTGTTTCCTTGAGGAAATTGTTAAAGATGCGGTTAGATGATCAGAAACACTCACCTGCTGCGACTCCCCCGAGCGGCCGTGTCACACGCGGGGAAGACTCCAGCACGACTGAGTATATACTCCCTTGCAGAAGTTCCTCTGTTCCTCTGTTCCGCCTATGATTGGTCGGAGCCCACGTGTGTGTGTGTGACGCATTCTCGACATTCCTGTGCAACAGGAAGTGAAAACTGAACGCAGACAAAATTGTGTTTGTGGCATAAAAACATATTTGTAAATATTTTTTATTTTAATTTTATTAATTATTTATTTATAAATTTAATTCATTTTTGTGAAACTCCTAACATATATTTGTGGATCTCATTGTCTTTATTTGTGAATTTGTTTTGATTTGTATGAATCTCTCTACATTTATTTGTGGATCATGATCTATTTATTAGGAATTAGGAAATGATTCTAACCCCAGAAATAAAACTTTTGTAAGTCGCTCTGGATAAGGACTCAGTAAATAACAGTAAATGTAAAACGGTCAGCCAATGACAGCGCTGCAACTTTGCATAGCTAATGAGCTGCCACTCTGGATTGAACCGGTTCTCGCTCCAGGTCGCTACAGGCGGTGTTTCCCTCCGCAGGGAGTCTAATCTTGTATCTGGAGCATTAAGAGGTTTGTCCACTAGGGGGCAGATGAGGCCCAGTCACCGCTGATGGAGAACACAAGTCCCGCTTGTGGTTGGACGGAAATCAGCTTCTAACTTTCTGTCTCAGTCATCATTTTACATGTAAATACAGCTGAAATGCCTTGAACCTGTGTGTGTGTGTGGTGATTTAGTCAGACACGGTTATTAATCAGGATTTTAGCAGTATCTTGGTCTCCATGTAGAGTCTTAATGAGCTGGGTTTCAGTCACTGTTTCATTCTCGTTCCGTTTTCTGCGACAGAAACAGAAAAACGTGTAAATGTGAACAGCTTCACTGGGAATTCGGCTGTGTTAAAATACAGTATGTGAGCACAGAGAGTAGGAGAGAAGCAAACATGTAAAGGGCCGATACTGCAGAATGCAAATACGACGCCATGACGACACCAAGCTTATGACGTCATATAGTGACATTTACATAACTACATTGAAAGGAGTTGGCCACAGTGATGCAGGGGTTCAGCCTCACATGCTAAGGAGGCAAGAAGGTGTTATAATATCTCTCTTTCTGCACTGAAGTGTATTCCCCTGTCATTTTCAGTTTATGGGTTTATATCGAACAACTAAAGGGTGTCTGGGTGCCTCTGATGTTTTGATTTTTCTGACTTTGTTGCAATTGTGCGAGTTTTGTGTTATTATCAGATGCACATGGCACTAGCTAATTAGCATTTTGTGTTCAGTGCTAGTGTGTGGAGAGAGATTGATGTGCACCGATTGATTTGATGAAGTGTTCCATGTATTACAGAATAAATGGGTGGACTACTCCTGCTTAATTACATTCTAAAACAGCAGATCAAAAAGTAGTTACACGTGCACGTGTAGCAGATATCAGCCCCTCACCACGAGGAACTCAGGCCAGACACCACGGATCAGTAGTCCATGTAATTAATCATTAGTAAAGGTTATTCAGATCTAATAACAGGGAATATATTTACTTGGTTGACTGAGCAATCGACACTTCTTGGAATTGGTGACACTACCATCAAAAGTATCTTCTTTAGGATTGAAATAGGCTTTTACGAACAGATAGCGTCAGAAGACTGTGATCCAGTGCTTTTATATTTAAGCTCAAATGACTCTGGAAGAGAGTGCTTTGCTAAATATATACCCTTAAAAGAAACACTTACCTCTTTATTCTAGTCACAGTCTGTCAGGCAACAATATGACAAAGTTCACTCTCGTGTAACAAACCCTGCTCTTGTCGAAGATATTTGGGATGGACAAGTTGTTTCACAGAATTAATTATTTCAGACTGAAGGATCAACTTTGGCCTTGATACTCTATCAAGATTCAGCTGAGGTGGTAAATCCAGTGGGACCAGGTGCATCAGGTGCATGCAGTGTATCTAACTCTACGTGATATCCTTCCGTATTACAGATCAAATAATGATCACATGCAACTTGCACTTTTGTGCAGAGAACAAATATTCAACATTTTTGATAGGAAGCAGTTCTTATTTGGTTGATAAGCGTTCTTAAGGAGCTGGAGCAGACTGGTTTAGTCGTGAAGGATGGCTGTACTCTGAGAGGCGGGTTGTGTGCCATAGCTGGAGCTCATTTAAGGATCTCACAGTATTGGTGGGTTTGTGGAAAAATTTTCGGAGTACATATTTTTGTCGGTTTTATGATTTTGACAGAGAAATATTTTAGTCAAATCCTTTGTTACCTGGTGCTACATGGACACTCCAGTATTATTAAAACAGTCTGCAGGACAGACTAAAGAATCACAAGGACAGTGCAGTGGGGATCAAATTTGAGTCAGTATTCAAGCAGCTTAAGTACTTTCATGTGTGCCAGCCAGCTTAGGGGTAGGGTTGTTTCATTTGACACAGCAATGCTACTCAATCCTTTGGTAACTCAGTAAAAGTGTTTTACTATGCACAGTTACACAGATGCATCGGTCACTTGGTACTGATGGTAAGGAACTTGGCTGGACATTCTGTACAAAACTACTGTCTTTTGAGAACATTGATATTACGTCTGCAACAAACTGTAGGTTACATATGTAATGACTTCAGATCAGGTGGCCTATCGAAACATTCTCACTGATTAATTTATTGATTTCAGAACTCACACCTTTCCAGGGCACTTTCTCAAGCTAAAGCATCATTGTCTGTGTCACTACCCTGCTCTCATCATTAAGTTTGGGCCTCTCATACGTTTTTTTTTTATTTTTATTTTTTAAACTGAGAACAGGAACTACCTTGTTTCAACATTGTAAATGTAATTTAAAGTATGATGTGTTGTACTGTAATTGTTAAAAAAAATCACTGTTAGTGAATTGCTGTGGTATAAGAGGAATAAAGCACTTGAGGATGAGCTGTTATAGGAAAATAATCACCTTCAGCGTGGTAACAGTAACTCCAGTACAGTAACTCACATCACACTACCTGCTGTGGATTATTTTTCTATAACACATTCCTAAGTTTATTATTGTCCAGTCTATATCCAGGTTATAGCCCACAACACACACACACACTCAGAAACACAACGGAATGTCATTCGAGGACAATAGTAGAATACATAAATATGACAATATTAATTAATTTATAACATCATCACTGTAAAGTCCAAAGGTTTTCTCTGCACACAGAGGACATGAGAGGAGACGCATCTTCACTCATCTGGAGCAGTGAATATTTTATGGATAAAATTATAAATGAAGTTAAAGTTTCTCTGTAAGCTTAGCAAATGAGTGCTAGGTCAGATTATCCTTCACACCATGAGCACATTTTCTTTACAGCAGAGCACATTGAATTAACACAAACACTCACTTTATTTTATTAATTACACAAATCAACATACAGAATTATAATTGTGATAAAATCTCCTACATTCCGCACACACATTACGATTTCATCACCTCCATTTAGAGTCTTGCAGCTTCATTAAACTGAGCACGAGTAACTGACAGAGCTCGATATAAGACGATGAAATGTAAAAGAAGAGGATGTGCTGGATCAAGTGCTATTCTATGTGCTGCTGAATAATGAGTGTGGAAGCCATTTTGTTCAATTAAACCAGTAATGTGAGAATTACAGCTAGCACTATTCATGCAGTAATACACTATATCACACCAAACAAATCATAG
>CM041003.1:189670-209164 GCA_022985145.1 Pangasius djambal | reverse complement strand
GTGGCATCCTATGACAGTTCCACGCTGGAATTCACTGAGCTCCTGAGAGCGGCCCATTCTTTCACAAATGTTTGTAAAAACAGTCTGCATGCCTAAGTGCTTGATTTTATACACCTGTGGCCAGGCCAAGTGATTAGGACACCTGATTCTGATCATTTGGATGGGTGACCGAATACTTTTGGTAATATAGTGTACATATGTTATTATGAATGTTTTGTTCATGCAAATCAAGATATTACACCAGCTACCAAAATGATAAAAAACCCAAACCTGACTAACATACACAACATACATAATTATGCACATACAGTAGGTATACAAACAATTTTAAATGACATTTTAAAAGTTTTAAATTTTAACATTTTAATGTCACATGATTTTTAATTGTTTGTATATTTTCTCAAAATAAATAATAGATTAAAGCTGTGGTTCACTCATTAATGTCAAATGATCACAAAAAAAAAAAAAAAAAAAGTCATACAGGTATTAGAGGTTGCACAGCTACTAAATTTTGTTAACCAGTAAGTTTTGATTGAAAGTCATCTTTTACATATGCAACATAGACAGAACCTTAGAATAGTAAAGTCACATTTATGGCATTTGGCAGACGCCCTTATCCAGAGCATCTTACAATAGTGCTTTGAAGTCTATCAAAAATACATTCTGATATTGGCTCACAAACTAGGAATACCATCAGCCCAAAACTTGTGTGTGTGTGTGTGTGCGTGCGTGCGTGCGCGCGCTCATGCAAGTGCTAACTTAAGTACTTTATGAAGAGGTAAGTCTTTAGACGTCGTTTGAAGACTGCCAGTGACTCGGCTGTTCGGACATCTAAGGGAAGTTCATTCCACCACCTTGGTGCCAGAACAGAGAAGAGTCTCGACGCATGTCTTCCTTGTACCCTGAGAGATGGTGGGACCAGTCGAGCAGTGCTAGAGGACCGGAGGGAGCGTGGTGCCACGCGAGGTGTGATAAGAGCTTTGAGATAAGTGGGTGCTGGTCCGTTTTTGGCTTTGTAGGCGAGCATCAGTGTTTTAAATCTGACGCGGGCAGCTACAGGAAGCCAGTGGAGGGAGCGCAGCAATGGGGTGGTGTGGGAAAATTTAGGGAGGTTGAAAACCAGTCGTGCAGCTGCATTTTGGATCAGTTGCAGAGGACGAATGGCGCTCAGAGGCAGAGCTGCCAGGAGTGAGTTGCAGTAGTCTAGTCTTGAAATGACAAGGGACTGGACAAGCATCTGTGTAGCCTGTGTGGAGAGAAATGGACGTATTCTTCTGATGTTATAGAGGAGAAAGCGACATGAGCGTGTCAGATTAGCAATGTGAGAGGAGAAAGACGGTTGATTGTCCATGGTTACCCCAAGGTTGCGTGCAGTAACTGAAGGCGAGATCAGAGAATTGTCCAGGGAGATTGCAAGATCCTGAGACGGGGATAGATCACCTGGGATGAACAGCAGTTCAGTTTTGGTGGGATTAAGTTTCAGCTGATGAGCTGTCATCCATAATGAAATGTCTGCCAGACATGCTGATTTCCAAGCAGAAACAGTGTCTGAGGGAGGGAAGGAGAGGATAAGTTGAGTGTCATCAGCATAGCAGTGGTATGAAAACCCATGTGAGGATATGACGGCACCAAGAGATCGGGTATAAAGGGAGAACAGGAGAGGACCAAGTACTGAGCCTTGTGGAACACCAGTGGAGAGTCTGCGGGGAGCAGACGTGGATCCCCTCCATGTTACCTGATATGACCGTCCTTCCAGGTAGGAAGCAAACCATTGCCATGCTGCACCACAAATTCCTAGGCTCCTGAGGGTGGACAAGAGAGTCTTGTGGTTCACGGTGTCAAATGCTGCTGAAAGGTCGAGGAGGATGAGGACTGAAGATAGTTTGGCTGATCTAGCGGCATGTAGCTTCTCAGTGACGGCCAGAAGGGCGGTCTCTGTGGAGTGTGCCGGTTTGAAGCCAGACTGATAGGGTTTCTTGGAGGTTGTTCTGTGAGAGATAGAGAGACAGCTGATTATAGATAGTACGTTCAAGGGTTTTGGAAAGAAAAGAGAGAAGTGATACTGGTCGGTAGTTGCTGATGTCAGAGGGATCTAGAGAGGGTTTCTTCAGGATGGGAATAACCCTCGCTTTCTTGAATGAGGTTGGTACATGACCAGATGTTAGGGAGCCATTGACGATAGTGGTGATGAAGGAAAGGAGGTCTTGAGAAATGGTCTGGAGCATTGTGGAAGGGATTGGATCCAATGGGCAAGTGGTAGGATCGCAGGATAAGATGACTCACAGGATTTCTTCTGTTGGTAGTTTAGAAAACTGTGTTAGCGAATCAGAAGGAGAGTCCTCAGTGTGTAGTGTAGGAGTAGAAGTGAATGTCTGGCAGATTGTCTCACATAGTTTGTGACTTTTGTACAAAAGAAAAGTGAAATAAAAGTATAACTGGAGCACACACATAGGTGCATGTTAAAAATGTCTCAAAAGTTGGGATGTTATTATAATTTTTTATAAAATTGCTGTGTGGTAGTGTACTGGTCATTTCCTGTCCACATATGTGAAAGGACTCTAGACAAAAATAGATTATAAATAAATAAATAAAAATTTGTAAGTAGCTGAACAAATCATCAAACCCTGAAGTTATTTTAGTGAAGAACATTGTCAGGCAGCAGAGACGCCGACAATTGCAGTGCTTGCTTTTGTTAAAAATCACTAGCAATAACAAACAAATCCAAATCTCAAGGCAAATATCAAAATACAAAACCAGGCCCTGGCTCAGGCGATGAGCAAACAGCGTATCCAAGAGCACGGCAAAAATCAAGAAATCAATTAATGACTTACTGCTGTGGAAAGCTTCAGTTTAAAGAGGATCAAAACATTAAGAAGAGAAACACATTAGAGTCAAAACCAGAAATAACAAACATTAATTAAAAGCTTGAAGCGTCAGATGAAAAGTCAGAACTGAACAAACATCACGAAGTGCTGGTGCTGTGAAAGTGCTTATATTGTGTGTGGAGGTGACTGAGTGCAGGTGTGTGCCATCAGGTAATCAGGTGACGTTGAACGTGGTGTGTGGGCGTTGTAGTCCAGAGTGTCCATGTTTGTAGGCCAAGGTGCATTGTGGGAAATGGAGTCCAGTGCTGGTTCCGGTGGTGACATGACACATTACATTTGTTTCACAGTAGAATTAAAGCTCAGTGTCAGGTCTCGTGATCTGTTTCACTGCCAGTGTTTCTCTTCTTAACGTTTTGATCCTCTTTAAACTGAAGCTTTCCACAGCAGTAAGTCATTAATTCAGTATCTCACGTATATTTTCCTCTTTCTGTTTTCACAGGGTCTAAATTCATTATACTTCTTTTGGGGAAAAATTTCTCCGAGAGCAGCAGAGTGGGAAACTTCATCCTGGGAGTAAAAGTGTTTAATACTGAAGATCCTCCACTTGCAGTAAAACCTCAGTGTATTAAGGGACGAGTGGAGGGAAGAATCGTCACCATCTTCCACACACCTCATCTCTATAACCCACAGCTCTCTCAGGAGGAACTGACTCAGACAGTAAATCAGTCTATTCCACTCTCAGGACCTCGTGTGTTTTTACTTGTGGTTCAGAGTCACAGTTTTACAGAAGAGGACAGAAAGCACCTGAGATTCATCCTGAACTCCTTCAGTGATCAGGCCATAAACTACTCCATAGTGATAACTGCAGGTCCTGAAGTGAATAAAGGTTATGGGAGAAAGTATAACGCTTTCGCAAAGTTAATGGATGAGTGTCAATGGAAGACATCACAATTTTACACAGTTACAGAAATACAGCAAGAATTCAGTTGGTCATCTGTTTGAGAAGATCGACCAGATGTTCACATGTGGATCTTCTGAGGACATACAGAAAGAAAGTGTTTTACCCATAGGTAAGTGCTGAATTCACCTGTAGGGCCACTTTGCCTTAATCACTGAGTGTAAGTGCAGTTTGTGGTTATTTTCTCTTTAGGAATAAACACTGAGGCCAGAACACAAACAACACAGAGACCCTGATTGTGTTCTTTAATGAGTTATAATGGTTTTAATCATGGTTTAAAAGATTAACTTGATAAACTAAGCTTGTGATTATTTGTCTATAACTTAGGCTTGATTACAGATAACATGTTTAATGCATTATTATAATATACTGTAATTATTATTAATTAATTTGTTTTATGATTTCAGCTAAAGATATCACAGCAGCAGTATAAAAAGAGATAAAATTCAAAGAACATATGAGAATTAAGTACTTAGTGTTATTTTAGCGTTAACAGTTATGTATATACATACAGATATATGAGCAATCTTAAAGGACAATATTAAACTGTAATAAGAGAAGACAATAAACATTTAACACAGCCTGTCTGTCTGAAAGTCAGGTTAATGATGGACTAATGGTTTTTAATGATGGCTATTAGCGAATCTGTTAAAAAGTTAAATCTACATAGTATGGTTTTACGTGTGTGTTAGGTGTGTGTGTGTGTGTGTGTGTGTATGTGTGTGTGTGTGGGTTGCAAGCTCTGCCAGCTATACCGCTCTCTCCAGCTCCCAGCAAATTCTGAAAGCACAAAGTAATACACATAAGTAGACCGGCGGTAATAAGACAAAGGCGTGCAACTATAACAGAATAAGATTAATAAGGGTGTAGGTGTTCACCTGTTGCATCTAAAACCTCACAAATCTGTCTATCTTGCAAGCATGAGCTAATAGTAAAATGAGCATGGGGCTTTCTCTGAGAGGCCTGGCAAAGCATCTCCAGGGAGGAAGCTCAGAATTTGAGTTTTGAGAACATGGGCTCCAGACTTCAGGCCGTCATTGACTGCAAAGGATTTTCATCCAAGTATTAAAATTATGGTTATATTTACAATTATGTCACTTTTCCAAATCCCTTTGAGCCCCTGAAATGGAGGCACTTTGCTGAAAATGGCTGTAATTCCTAAATGGTAAATGGCATATTTTTGTGGAACCTCTTAAAATAAAGCTGAAAGTCTACTTCGAGCACAAATTCATTGTTTGGTGTATAAAGGCAAAATCACAAAAACTTCCAAATACTTCCGGACCTGACTGTATATATGAGATATTTCCTAAATCTATTTTGACATAAAAAATGAACTAAGCCACTGTGTCATTTTCAGGTGCTGAGGCAGAAGCATCAGATCCCAGCTGTCTGAGAATAGTGCTGATTGGGAAAACGGGAAATGGAAAAAGTGCCTCAGGAAACACCATCCTAGGAAGAAAAGAATTCCAGTGCAATGCCAGCATGACATCTGTGACAAAACTCTGCCAGAAGGGAGTTGGAGATGTTCAGGGGAAACCAGTTGCTATTGTTGACACTCCAGGACTCTTTGACACCACACTAACAAACAAAGAAACAACAGAAGAAACTGTGAAATGCATCTCACTGTCAGCACCTGGACCTCATGTGTTCCTCATTGTGATGAGTGTGGGAAGAATTACACAGGAAGAGATGCAAACACTGAATCTGATCAAGAAAATGTTTGGTGCTGAGGCCGCTAAGTACAGCATGGTGCTGTTTACCAGAGGAGACGATCTGGAAGATCAGACACTTGAAGATTATGTCACTAGTACTGGCCATGCAGGTATTTTAAAGCTAATTCGAGACTGTGGTGGAAGATTTCATGTGTTTAATAACGAAGAAAAGAAAGATCGCACCCAAGTCTATGACCTTCTGAGAAAGATTGATGAAATCATTGAATTTGACAGAAACAATTACTTTACAAATGAGATGTTTGAGATGGCGGAGATGTCAATACAGCAGAAACAGCAGGAGATACTGAAGGAGAAAGAGGAACAGATGCAGGCTGAAAAGGAGGCACTGGAGGCTAAACATAAGGAAGAACTGGAACAGATGAAGAGGAGTCTGGAGAAAGAGAGAGAACAGTTGGAAGAGGAAAGACTGAAAAGGGAAAACATGTTTAAAGAGAAGGAAGAATCTTTAAAACGAGAGTATGAGAAAAAAGAAGATGAAGAGAGAGAGAGACGGAGAGTGGAGGATCAGAGAAGGATAGAAGAGGAAAAAGAGCAAAAGGCAAAGAGAGATCACCAGTTGGAGGAAATAAGAAAAGAAATGGAAGATCAAAAAAATACATTTCTCAAACAGCAGGCTGAAAGAGATGAGGAAGAGAGAAGGAGGATAGAAAGAGATAGAAAAGATAAAGAAAGTTTTGAACATGAACAGAGGCAAGCAATGGAAGAATTAAAGAACAAACAGATAGAAGAGAAAAAAGAGAGAAGAGGAAGAACAAATGAGAAGAAAGAAACAAGAAGAAGAGATGGAAAATTGGAAGAGAAAATTGAAGGAGGCAGAAAACAGTAAAAAAGAGATAAAAGAAGATATTGAAAGAAAACTGCGAGAACAAGAGCTGGAATGGAAGGAACAGATGAGAAAAAGAGAAGAAGAATACAGGAGAACAAAAGAGAGACACGAGAAAGAACAGAGAGAACAGGAAGAAAACCAGGAGCAAATGAGGAAACGCTTTGAAAGGGAAAGAGAAGAAGACAGACTTCAAAGAGAAAAAGAAAGAGAACAATGGAAAGAAAGAGAAAGGAGAGAGAGAGCAGAGAGAGAGAGAGTATGAAGAAAGCAAATTAAAAATAAAGAAAGAGTATGAAGAACTGGAAAAAATTAGGAAGGAAGAGTGGGAGAGAAGAACCCGTGAGGACAATGAGAGAAGAGGAGAGAAAGAATCTTCAGAAACGGAGAGAGGAGATAGAGAGAGAGAGAGAGGAAGGAGGAAATGGAGAGAAGAGAAAGAGAAGAAAAGGTCAGAAAAGAAAGAGAAGACCGAGAATGAGATGAAATGAAAAAGCAGTATGAGGAGAAGGAGAAAGAAATGAAGAACAAATATGAAACTGAGGCTAGAAGACAAGCTGAACATGATATAAAAGCTCAGCTTGAAAAACGCATAGAAGAACTGATGACAAAGCATCAGAAGGATTATGGCCTTCTCAGTGAGCTTTACCACAGCACACAATCAGTGTTAGACAGCACCAAATCAGAGCTACACAGCACACAATCAGAGCTAGACAGCACAAAATCAAAGCGTTGGCGTTTCCTTTTCTGAAAATCTTTACAGGATGTGTATCACAACTAAACAGAAATATTGTTTATACCCTTTAACACAGATAAAACTGGAGGACTAAAATGTAAAGTGATGTTATCTTAGTCCACTGTTCTCCTATGACCAAGGACAGAAATATGTGCAGCTAAAGGTTAAATGTATGTTTTAGCTTTGTGATTTAAATATCTGGCTCCAAAGAATAATCTTTTAGTTATTGCTAGAAGTGTAATTCTGATCGTATTTAAACAGCTGCATGCTAATCTTTCATTAGAAAGTGACGTTTCTACGTCAGAGGCTTTTATATAGCCAGTTTATTAAACAATTATTCTGTTAGCCCAGAGGCTTCTATTGACGTGCGAGCCTAAGCCTTTCCTATTTACCTGTCAGATGCTGTTTTATTTAAACTGGCAAGTATTAGCCTTTTATATTAGCTTGTCAGTGGTCACGTTTAAACATGTCTAACATACTAAACCTTTGTCTAGAAAGCTATTTCTAGAAGCCATATAAATCATACAAATCATACACTCTTAATGCAACATACTTCTTTCAGAAGAACTACTGAGTATTTAGAGATAAAGTAATAAAAATGGGTTATTATACAAAACACAAATACATGATATACAGAGAATAGAAATGAAGAGAACTTTGGCCAGGGCATAGGATGCATGATGGTAAAAGCATCTCTCTATATTGCATCATGCATACATTTCTATACACCTGAGCCTCTTTGAAATATCATTCAACTTCAATTCAATTCAGTTTTATTTGTATAGCGCTTTTAACAACAGACATTGTCATGAAGCAGTGTTATGTGCAACGGCATGTTGTTTTAATCAGTAATTTTGTTGCAAGTCTCTTAGACATTGCAGGTTGCTCACGGGAGCATGTCACCATCATTCACTGCCTCAACGAATCCAGGCCGCGAAGAGGAGGAAGTACAATCCATAAAAGCTACTCTGGAACTGGAAGAAGAGGAGAGTAGAAAGAGAAGAAAGAGCTGAGAGCGTGACAAAAGCTGAAGAAGTTGTGAACGTTGGTGTTGTCTGTAATTGACTTACTGAGTCGTGTTCTGATTTGATTCGTTTTTTATGATTCCTCCCACAAGACCCAGCCTATGTATGCTGTCTGTTTTTCTTTTGTTTAACAGGGCTCGAACAGGTAAGAAAGGGCGCGCTTGTACATAACACCAGACATAGCTAACAAGCTGTCTAAACACATTAGGAAAGAGGCCAACCCATGTATTTATATTTAGTGAGGGAAGCCTAGTGTAGGTAGACATCTTTGGTTTGTTTTGTTTCTAGGTGAATGCGTGTAAATTTGAGAATAGGGAAGTTTGGTTTTGGTTATATTATGTTCTTTCCTTTGGCGCCACCAAATTCTTTATTGTTAAGACTCCTTGTAAATATTTATCTTATGTCTGGCATGCTAATGTGTGTTTAAATGTAAAGTACTGGTGAACAAGAAAGCACAGTAAACTCTGTATACTAACAAAGTGGTTGTGGACTTATGTTTTGCCTGTGTTGTATTAATCAGCCTAACTGGCCCATCCACCCGCTCACTATAGGGTTAGTCTCAAGTTACTGACCCTGACTCTTCCCTGGACTTACCGCAGGGTCGTAACAGCAGCTTTACACAAATATAGAAATTCTGGATATACATTTTAAATTTATGAATTTATCCCTAATGAGCAAACCAGAGGCGACGGTGGTGAGGAAAAATTCCCTGAGATGATATGAGGAAGAAACCTTGTCACAAAATGTTGGCTGAGACAAATGCAAATGCAGGTTGAACAGTTTAATGAAACACAGGCAGATAATCCAAAAACACTGGGCAAAAACATAATCAAAAACAGGCAGTTGTCATGTGATCAGCAAACAGGACAAACTAACTCTAGGTCAGGCAATAAACACAGGATCCAGGGACAGAGACAGGATCAAACATCATGAAAACAAGGCTTCAAACCATCAGCCCACAGGGTAAGCTGAACACATTCTTCCTGAAGAGCCACTGAGTGTCTCTCTATATATAGTGTGGCTGTGACTGTGTGTGAATTGGGAAGAGGTGTGTGTTGTTAGAAGTCCGGTGACTGGGAACAAGGAAGCGTGTGAGCATTCTGGGAAGTGGAGTCCAGTGCGGTCATGTTTGTAGGCCACGGGGACAGTTGGGAGATGGAGTTCGTGATCTGGGTTGACCTGACAAACCTTGAGAGGAACCAGACTCAAAAGGGAACCCATCCTCATCTGGGTGACGGATAGTGCGATTATAAATCAATCCCTTCTGTAACTGTGTACTGCATGGACAAACGGTGCAGCTGTGCGACCAGGAAATTCATCACAGTTTTCACATGAAGTCTGTTGAAGTTATCAGCTTCTGATGGAGACCTGAGTACAAAACTGCTCGTGGGAATTGAAGTCCGAAAGTTTTCAAAGCAGAACTGTTCATATGAATGTAAATTTTTAATCGTTGCTAGATTATATAATAAACTCTGATTCTTCTTGTCTTAGTGTGTTTATGGAAGAGACCACTAGATGGCTGTGTGTGTGTGTGTGTGTGTGTGTGTGTGTGTGTGTGTGTGTGTGTGTGTGTGTGTGTGTGTGTTTTACTTTCACTTTGTCCACCACGGACGCGAAATGGCGTCGGCAGAAGGTAAGGATCAGGTTTATAATAAACTCAATCTAAACCAGTAGACCAGGGTTAAATAATTAACCATTTGCCGCTCTAAATGAAATGCCATTTTGTGTTAATCTGTGTATAAATTGTGAAGTCACAACACCTACACCCAAAGCAAAGCGGAAATGAAGAAGCGTTTTATCCGTCAGTGGCCCAGGACACATTTTCCTCTTTCTGTGGTTATATTCGAGTTTTATATGTTTACATGTGTTTAGTCTGAGAAGGTGACTTCAGTTAGAGGCTATGAAGAAAAATCCAAATAAATAAAGATGAGGTCTTTTCCTGTGTGTGACTGTCAGGTAAAATGGCGTTTTTAACCCTTTCCAGTGTTGTGCCGAATTCCCAAGGCAGCAAACACACTTAATCGGAAACCGCAATTTAATTAATGTATCAAACAAACAAACACAAACAAAACATATATAAGACAACATAGTAAATTTTGCATGTCATAACTGCAGGAAAGAATAGTGTTAGATGATAAATGTCATATTGTGTGAGGTTTAATTCTGTCGGTGGCTTACTGTAACATGCTTAATGTTCTTCATGCTCTGGTGATTTTTATGATTTCTGCGCGCACTTGTAAAGTTTGTTTACTTTTTTATGTTGTTGTATTTCTGCATCACCTACATTGAAAAAAAAATTGGAAAGAAATTTACTCAAAAAACGTGTTTTTCCACATAAAAAATCTTAGTAACTTTAACTAAGCATATTTTAAGTAAGGTTTACACAGCACCAAGGATTATTCTCCTAAAAATGTAAGTAAATTTAACTAGCACTGTGATGTATTGGTGTAAGTATTACCTCCGAAAGTACTGGAACAGCAAGGCCAATTCTTTTTTTTTTTTTTTTTGCTAAACACTGAAGGCATTTGGGTTTGAGATCATAAGATGAATATGAGACGATAGATCAGAATTACAGCTTTCATTTCCTGATATTTACATCTAGACGTGTTACACATCTTTGCTGGCAGACCACACAATCTTTAGGTGAGCAAAAGTAATGGAATAGATAAGTAAATAGTTTTAGTAAATGAAAGTAAATAACACTTAATATTTGGCTGCGTGTCTCTTGCTTGCAGTAACTGCATCAAGCTGGTGACCCACTGACACCAAACTGCTGCATTCTTCTTTTGTGAAGCTTTTCCAGGCTTGTAGCGCAGCTTCTTTCAGTTGTTGTTACTTTCCTCTTCAGGAGGTGAAATGCTGCTCAGTGGGGTTAAAGTTATGGGGCTCGGCTCTAGGATGTATAATAGCATCATGCAGGGCCCACTTGTCCGAGAGGACAGTACATGGTGTGGAGTGGAACCAAGTGCGGAGATGGACCACAAAACCACTCTGCCTAAAATGTGAGCGCCTCGACCAGGGCACGAACCGTAGAGCTAGCCGCTGAGCTAACTCCGGGGTCGTAGTGCTTAAGCTTATGTGGTACTGTGAAGGGTACAGGACTGGGAAATTCAGAGCCTACAGCTCAACACAAAAGCAGCTCAGTGTGGTGGGAAAATAACACAAAATGGCCCTGTCATTTGGCCGAACTTGAAAGAACAAAATATTTCCTTAATATTAAACAGCCCTGAACCTCAATATTCACTTTTCTAAACCATGAACCATTGAATTAACTAGACAGAGCAGCATGACGCCATTCTGCTGGCTGGCACAGAACTATGTCAACACGCGGAGTGAGACACTGGGAGGCCTCATGAAGAGCCGCGGCCAGGTGCTGCTCATTCTCGCTGATTACCTGTGCAGGAGCGCCGCATTATAAAAGCCCGTCCAGGTAGCCACTGATTTGCCTGAGAAGGCACCTGCAGTGTTGCAGTTAAGGTCTGCTGATGGACTTGTCCAGTCTAAAACCTTCCACTTTCCCCCTGATGAAGTGCTTTGTTGTGTTGCAGTGTGTTTTGGGTCGTTGTCTTGCTGCATGATGAAGTTCCTCCTGATTAGACTGGATGCATTTCTCTGTAAATTGGCAGACAGAATGTTTCTGTGTGGTTCCAGAACTTTTGTGGATCATCTCTGTATTTCTTTGTGAATTCCAGTCTGATCTTCTGATTCTTACAGCTGATGAGAGGTTTGTATCTTGTGGTACGGCCTCCGTATTTCTCCTCTTGATGTCTTCTTCAGATGGTGGATTGTGATACCTTCACCCCTGCCCTGTGGAGGTTGTTGGTGATGTCACTGACTGTTGTTTTTGGGTTTTTCAGCTTGTTTCCTTGGTCATCCGGTTCCATGTCTGGTTGTTAATCAGTCTAACAGGGCACACCTGGGAAACACCTGTCAGTCACATGTTCCAATATATTTGATCACTTGAAAAATGCATAGGTTCAACCAAAAGGTGCCATGTTCTAAGTTGTTTAACACGTGTAGATGTAAGTATCTGAAAATTCTTATCTACTGTTTCATATTCATCTTTTGAGCTCAAATTCAAATGTACAGTGATGCTAGAATTAATACTCCTCAACTGCCACTCGAGTCATTATTGCACCTAAAAACAGATTTAAGTTTAAGGTCAGAATCTCATGTAACTGAGACATGACTACGTTTTATGTTTACCAACTCCACCGTGTTTATGCAAACTGTATAAGAGTGGAAGAGAGGAAAGAGGGGAAATACTCATTTTTAGCTAATCAACTTACACAAAAGGACAGACGATAGAACCGTCAGCTGTCAATTTTATTTGTATAACGCTTTTAACAATGGACATTGTCACAAAGCAGCTTTACAGAAGTAAATGAATTTAAAAAATATATTGTAAACATGTGAATTTAATCCCTTAGCTTTGTGTTTTCTGGTTTGAACAAGAGTTACAGCTTTTCTATAGACTGTTTGCTATTTGGAGAAAGTCAGCATGAACTCAATGCAGCACACTATTTCCAGGTAATGGGCTACTTGCACATTTTATTTACTGCAGGTCCTGCGTTTACAGTTTGTTGACTACACTTGTAATTGTGGTATTTTCTGCAAGATAACTGACTTTCAATGGATATAAGAATACTTGCAAGGCCTCTTCTAGTAAGCTGGAGAAAGGCTTTAAACTCTATGTTTCATCATAAATACACAGCTATGAAGGTAAGAAAATACTTACTAAAATATATAAATACCTGAGCTAATGTTAGCCAACACAGGTCACTGCAAAGTGGCTTGTACTGTTGCTAACTCTGTGTCTTCAGTTAAAAGTTTACCACTCATATTAGTTTCTAGAGACATACAGTACATTCAATTGTGTGAGATTTTCTTTGCCACTTTATCATGGCAGTCTGTCTTGTCTCTTTTTTCCATTAAAATCCATGCATTATAAAGGTAACAGCATGTAAAAGTGTGTAGTAGTGGTAGTAGTAGTAATAATAATAAATAATAATAATAATAATAATATATTTTATTAATAATATTTTTATAATATGTATTATGTTGTAACAGAGTATTGCATATTCTTTTATTGCATACTTGTAGTCTTTTATTGTGTTCTTTTATTGTTATCCATTATCCAGTGCCTTTCTCTCCCCCACACTGGGTGTTTGCATTCTGTAGCCATTCTGTTAATAGAGCGATGGCATTGTGCTGTTTTTCTGGTATTCTCTGGTATCTCTCTCTTTAGTTTAGTTAGCTGATCTGGTCTGAAATGTCTGCTGCAGACCTTCATATGGGTGGAAATGGTGAAAGTCACAATATTCTTTGCTAACCATCGTCTCTGAGGTCACTCTGAGCTGGGAAGCAGTGGACGCTTCAAGATGTTAAATTTTGAAGACACTGTGCAGAGTAGACACAACAGTGCTAAAAATATTTTTTCATTTGTAGTTGAATAATTCGGTCTTTAATAATTTATAGCAGACACTTATTTTGATGACATTATGAAGTACTGACAAATGTAAACTGTGCAACCTGGGACGTAAGAACTGCACTATTTTTTTAAAACGAAAATACATCATAGCCCTGAGTGCAAGTAGCCCATTGTGTGTGTGTGTGTGTGTGTGTGTGTGTGTGTGTGTGTGTGTGTGTGTGTGCACGTGCTGCTAAACTGACAAAGACATAACAATACATACAGTACAAATATAAAATTTCAAGTTACATAAGATAAGATCACCAAATTTACATAAATAAATTGTCTGTCAATAGAGCAGGTAGAATTATAACCCAATAACCCCATGGCCACAGCCACAGAGGACTCTTAATTCTTAATTCTTTCAGTCCTACCTCTTGGTACTGTAAAGCGACGGCCTGAGGGCTGCAGCTGAAACTCCGTGCATAAGGGATGATACAAAGTACAAAGAATGGCTTGGACCTTCCTCAGAACATGCATATAGAATATGGTCAGTAGGACAGGTCTGTTCCTCTCCAGTAACTTTCCCAGCCACCTTTACAAGGCTGGCTAACCTATTTGTGTTTGACAGGGTGAGAGCTCCGTACCATGCAACAATACAGAAAATACAGATTCAATAAAACACGCTCATCATCGTGGAAGAAACCCTGAATGTGTTTCAATTCCTTAAGAATAACTATCTTTGTTGAACTTTTTTAAAAACAGCCATAACATTGGATTCAAAACTCAATTTGCTGTCAGTCACCACAGAACTTATAACTATGAACCAACTCAGTGTCTTTTATTGTAGTCATCAAAGCGCTAGGTTGTGACCTCCTTAAGTCAAACACCATGTCCTTTGTTTTTGTAACATGTTCTTAATAAATAATCCGAATTTGAATTTGAATTTGAAATGAGTCTATTCTCACACATGCTCCAACAATCTTTGGTATATATGATGAAAAGAAGGGGTGATAGACAGCAACCCTGAGGTGAACCAGAATATAACAATAATGAATATACCCCATTGACCCTAACACATCGAGACCATTCTATTAGAAAAAAATAATATCCACCCAGAGATATTCAAGTCCAAATTAAAAAGAGAAAAACGTGGCTGAATTGTGTTATAAGCAGAAGAAAAATCAATAAATAACACTCTTGCATGGGTCTTAACAGTCTTAAACAGTTTAGCAAGAAAAGAACAGCATCCTCAACACTCCTACCCGCTCTATAGGCGAACAGCAGAAGGTCAAATCTAGCCTTCGTCTGCAGTAAGATTTCTTCCTTGAGTACTTTTACAAAACTTTTCATAACTAATGAAGTTAAAGCCACTGGCCTGAAATCATCCCGTTCCTTTGGAGCACCAGTCTTAGCCACAGGAACTATAATGGATTATTTCCAAATTCTAGGAATTCTTTGAAAACTAAAAGACTGAGAAACGATATACTGAACTATCTCACTCAGCTGTTCAGCACATGTATGTAGCACTCTGCCTCTAATATTATCCGGGTCAGGGCTTTTTTTCATATTAACACTTTAACCTTTTGCACATCAATATTAATAGATTGACTAGATTCCGTCCTTAAAAAAACTCTATATCTGACTTAAAAGCAGTATTATCAAACTTTAAATAAAATGCATTCACTTAATCAGCAAATTGTTTATCTGAAGTAAAACCATCCAATCTAATCTCCCTACCACAACTATCTTTACAACCTGCCATAACTTTCATTCCTTGCCAGGCCAATCTTAAATTTTTGCCAGTTAATTTTTTTTTTCAATTTTATCCTTCTATCTTAACCTGTCCTTTATCATTTCTACTCTCACTGCCTTTTTATTTTCCCTGTTTAAAAGTCACCTGTTTTCTATGCAGAAGATACTTTGTATTGTTTGAAATCCATGGTTTGTTATTTGGGAAATCTTTAACACTTTGTAAAGAATGACCATCTCAGAACAAAAGGACACACAGTCACACACCACCTCTGTAAGTTCATAAATGTTTTCTGTACAGTCAAAACCTGCACCCTCCTTTCCTGCATCTTCTCCTTCCGTAACACTGACTTATAAACAGGGAGAAGATTCACCATGTTATGGTCCAAAAAACCAACTGGAGGGCCAGCAACGGATTTCATCTCCCCTTAATAGAACCATAGCAAAGTTCCAGTGTCTTACTGTGTCTTGTATGGCAGATAACATACTGATAAGAATCACAGTTCTTTAATAAGTAATTCTTTAAATTTCAGTTATTAAAATCCCCAAGGACAAAATACAGGGTGTCTGATGAAATTGATTTCAATTATGATATTAGTTTACCGACAGTTTCAGCAGTAATTATGTTATTTGCTTCTGGGTGAATATATACAGCTGTAATGAATATCTGAGGAAATTCCCATGATAAATAGAAAGGTGTTAATGACACAGAAAGCAGTTTGATGTCTGGAAGACACATCCTTTCTCTTACTGTGGTTTTAATACACCATCTTTGATTGATGTACAAACAAACTCCCCCACGTTGATTTTTCCCTGTTACTTCCCTGTCCCAGTCGAAATGAAGCAGTGCTCCAACACCATCAATCACCAGAGAGGAGTCCAGCTCCTATGGAGTGAGCCATGTTTCTGTCAATGCCAGTATGCAAGCGTACTTGTAATCACGAAGATGGCAGGTGTTTGCCTGCAATGTGTCCAGCTTATTTTTTAATAACTGGATATTTCACAGAATTTTTGTTGGAAGCAGTATGTGATTTTTCTGTAATAACTTCGTCACATGCTCACGAACACCTCCTTTCCCCTGATTTACTATTGTCCTAGTTTCGAGTCTGTATGTTTGTATCAGCTCGAACCAACATGCAATCCACGGAATCACCCACCTGAATGTTGAGATTCTGGTAGCTCCATTTTAATCCAAGCAGGAACTCCTGAGAATACCAGAGACTTTTCATTTCAACCTTAAACTGATGACACATAACTACACTGGTGAGAATCACCCAAATAAGCAAATAAAATACATCCATTCCACACACACTATCCCTGAAAAAAACACTATAAAATATGATAAATACAATAAATATATATATATATATATATATATATATATATATATATATATATATATATATATATATATATATATACTTTGAGTGGCACAAGCAACAAACACCTACAGCCAACCGCCACTAGAATGGCGTCCCCCTGCAATCTTATAACACCACTAACCACCATTGAATCCAAGTGTGAATAATTTTTTTTATTTAATTGTGATCATGATTATGTGTTGATGCTGTAGTATATTGTGTAAATTACAGCTTTATGTGAATTTTTTTGCACAGATCCATCAGACCCTAGAACGAGGAGAAGGAAGAGTATGAGCCCACCTCCTGCAAGTAAGCTATTGCATCCATCTTGTGAGGAATAACACACAACAGGCTATGCTTTTATATACAGTACACAGTAAATAATCCTCTCTCAATTTTTTTTGTATAACAGCACAGTGCAATGTGTGTTATTTCTCTTACACCACAGCAACTTGCCAACAATTCCAATTTTTAATTTAGTAATAAATGATATGTCGTATATTTTAAAAGTTTCTGTTTACAGTGTTGTGGAAGGTCAGTTACACTTACGTTATAGCAGCTATAAACAGTCATTCCCTCACCAGCCTCTTTTTTCTCTCACTTGAAATTAATAAGACAAAAACCAGCATGTCGTGTTGCTGAGAAACCGCAGAGCGTAAACTCCTCTGTCCTGAGAACCATTACTTTTACAAAATGCTGACACTCCTGATTTCTCATAAATGTCTCCTAACAGAACAACATCACCACATCAATGATTAATATTTTTTCTCTGTTAAACAACGTATTTTTATTTTTTATGTTTATTATTAACATTGTGAAAACAAAGTATGCTGAAGTGCCTAAATAATATACTTCTGTCAGGCAGCAGAGACAGCGACAGGTGCGCTGAATGAGTTTATTAAAAGGAACTGGCAGGTAAAAATAAATCCAAAACATAATATCAAGCTCAGAATCCAAAATATCAGGCGATGTACAAATAGGCTGTTAAAGAACAAGACCATAATCACAAAACAAGAAAGTACACGAGGGTCAAATAGAAATAACAAACATGATACAAAGCCTTGGTGTGTCAGATGAACCACAGAGCTGAGCGAATACTAATACTAATTCATGCCTTAGTAAAAACTTTTTTAAATTTCTTTTTGTTTTTGTTTTTTTTTGCTTTTCATATATTTTCTGGTGTTGTTACAAATATAATCACTTTATTGATTGAATTCCTTTAAATAAACATGTTTGGTGGACATTTACAGGTTTGAACTAGACATAGTTAAGGCAGTTATATATCTGTGTAATTATTAATGCAAATCAGTGCATTTTAGTTGTAATATAACACAAAATAATTAGCAATTTTGTGTACCAAATATGTGTATTGTTGGGAATTTGCGGAGAAGACCAAGAGGCTTGGAAGTATCTTCAGCAGGATTCTTTATTGCAGATGAGCGCTTCAGTCTACAAGATCAGAATGCTGTTACGCTCTGTAGTCATCATTTCTAAACAAGCGATCTGTACATTGTAGATTTATATACATTTTAGGGGGCAGTCGTTAGAGGTGGAGACAAAAGCACTCAGGTGACAATCTTAAACAAAGTATGCAAAGGAAGTTTGCAGCTCTAGGAACCTGCCCAAGACCCTGGAGTTTCACCAGCTCTAATCCAGTCAGCATAACTCTACCACTCAGTTACCATGTTCATCTGACTCACAATAAAGAGAACAAGATCTGGCAGAAACCTCCTACTAGAAACTTTACTCACCATAATCATTAAACTATACACATACAGGAAAACAGTGGCTCTTAAATTTGTATTCCTACAGTATCAGTGCACACAAAAGTATATTTAAAATATATTTCTGTAGTATATAGTATATTCAGTGTAGTGGCAAAACCGTGGTGTTTTGTTTGTCCCATTGACAATTTGTTTGTGATAACCACTTTTGAGGATTTCGGAGTTGATCATCAGACGCGTAAACAGGGTTCAGGAAACGGTGGATAAAGTACACAACTTGGATTTATTTGATACAAAAAATAAATGAAAATTAAAGCATGGTAAAACTGTTTCTTTGTTTGTTAGTTCAGTTCTCAGTATTCACGTCCATTCAAATTCAAGTTCACGTTCACGGTCAATGATGGTGTGCGCAAGCTCCGAAACCCTTCCACTGGCGTCAGCTTGGCGCACCTTAATACCTTTACCCCCATGACCTATAGAGGGCACACAAACTCAAAAACACATCAGCACATCCTAAATTAGTCCTACATGTACAAGAAATTATATTGCAAATAATTATATTCAAAAGTGGAATTAACAACAAAACAGAAGTAATTCATATGGCTCCTACACACCGGCCCCTAATTGTGTGCATCGACACCAATTATCAAATGCATACATTACAAAGGAGCCTTACATTACTGTCTTAAGCAATCATAACTTACAGTAGTTCACATATCATAATCTCAATGGGTGATACTCATCTTATTTCTCACTTTCACCAGGTGGCTTCACCAAGTTTATCTATTCTGCACCTTCCAATAGCAGGCAGAGTTTTGTCACTGGTCTTTCATACACACCAGTCCTTGTCTTAATCCGTACTGTTCTCACTAGCCCTTTGGAATCTGGTATATCTTCAGTTCTTCCAAGACTCCAGGATCCACGAGGAGCTGTGCTGTCCACCACCAGTACAATGTCTCCTACTTGGAATCCTCTTCTCACTGTTGTCCACTTTTGTCTTTCCTGTAACAAAGGTAAGTATTCTTTTGTCCATCTCTTCCAAAACAGATTGGCAAGATATTGAACTTGCTTCCAGCGACGTTTGATGTACATGTCTGACTGTTGGAAAAGCCCAGGAGGGAAAGAAGGATGACATTTGAGAAGTAAG
>CM041003.1:175189-186949 GCA_022985145.1 Pangasius djambal | reverse complement strand
CTGCTTGATGTATGTAATGTAACAGGGGTAACAGGAAATTGCACATTAACATGTTCTTTAGGCCTTACAGTCCTCATTGTATGTTTAACTGGTGGCTCAGCTAAAGTTGACATGTTTTCGTCAAGATAAGTATTCATTGCATCTAGTGCACTGCTACCAACAGGCTCTGTTTCTGCATTTTTCAGGTACTGTATTTTGGTTGTATTTGCACTTAATTCAGCTTGCATATCAAGAGTCTCCCTTCTCTTCCTGAGTTGAACTTTTTGATGCTCTAATTGCTCTTCTACTTCCTCTATAGTATGCCTTTGTTGCAAGGCTGCAGCCTTGGCCAGTAGTGCTGCTCTTTCTGCCTCGGCACAGATGCGCGCAGATGCTGTGGATGACACAGACGCCCTACTGCGCACTGATGCAACAGAGACTTTATCATCATCGTCAGGACAGGCACTTGTTTGTAATCCAGAAGAAGACACTGGAAGTTCATTTCGTGCTTTAGCATTGCGGTTTTCTATTGAGGCGATCCACTTTGACACGTAGACCATAAAAGCATTAATCTGTTCAAGCTTTGGTTCATACCACGATTTTAAATCATCATTTCTGTCTTGTTCATTTAATGTCTGCTGGTAAGACTCATGAAGAGATTTAAAGTCATCAAACATAGCACTTAACTTGCTCATATTAACCTTCACTTCTTCTAAACATTGTTCATCAGCCATCAACGAATTAACAATGTTCGTTAGTCTCGTAATATGAGACATTTTGCCCGCTCTAGAGGAGCGCAACTTCGCTGACGTTTCATTGAGGAATTTGTCAGGAAGTCCTGAATTCTCATCTCTGTCGGAATCCGCCATCTCATTCCAACAAACAAACAATTTTTCATTTCAGCAAAAATAGTTGATCAAAGTAATCCAACAAGTTACTACAAAAGTGTTCTTCAATTTATATAATCCCTTTTCAAAGTTGCGGAAAGCATAAACCGCTTCGTTTCACAAGCGTCATCTCAAACAATAAAGCGGAGTTCAAATATAAAATACCCCGTATTCCATTCATCCAAACTTCTTCCAAAAAAGATCTTCAATAAAGCAGTTCGTGAAGATTTCATTTCAGCCAACATAAAGCGCACATACCTCCGATGCAGTTTAATTTCTTTGTTCGATTGTTTGCTCCTTTGTTCGGTTTTGCGCGCCACAGCACAGGCCTTTTCCTTAACGAAGTCCTTAATGCAGCCGCATCATTGACATTATGTAGTGGCAAAACTGTGGTGTTTTGTTTGTCCCATTGACAATTTGTTTGTTCTAACCACTTCTGAGGATTTCGGAGTTGATCATCAGACGCGTAAACAGGGTCCAGGAAACGGTGGATAAAGTACACAACTTGGATTTATTTGATACAAAAAATAAATGAAAATTAAAGCATGGCAAAACTGTTTCTTTGTTTCTTAGTTCAGTTCTCAGTATTCACGTCCATTCAAATTCAAGTTCACGCTCACGTTCACGGTCAATGATGGCGTGCGCAAGCTCCGAAACCCTTCCACTGGCGTCAGCTTGGCGCACCTTAATACCTTTACCCCCATGACCTATAGAGGGCACACAAACTCAAAAACACATAAGCACATCCTAAATTAGTCCTACATGTACAAGAAATTATATTGCAAATAATTATATTCAAAAGTGGAATTAACAACAAAACAGAAGTAATTCATATGGCTCCTACATTCAGTGTCCAAGAACAGCACACATGTCACAATTAGTGGTTCAGTGGTAGAATTCTGGCAGTATCATTGGTACACCCAGCAGTATATTTATAATAGATTTCAAATATAATAACAACAGTGTTTACAAATTACATCTAAAATCATCTTTAGAAATAAATTGTTTGAGAAAAAAGGCTCTCAAAATAACAACTAAAATGCATTTAAGATATATTTAAACATAGCTTAATTACAGTTACACTTAAGTTTTTACACTAAAAATTACTGTGTATAAAGTGTTAAGACTAAAAGTAAAAAGCTCGTTATGGATCATTCTTCAGTTTCTGTCCTCAGTGAGAAATGATTCCTTCAGTTCAGTTGTTCAGTCATGAAGTGCCACAGCACCACAGCACCTCATGCTTCTACAGAATTATTAAATTACTGAAAACTGAAAATGAATAAACACTCTATTTTAAAGAGTTGTTTCAAAGATAAATGTGTGCCAGTGCAATCTGCAAACTGTACTTCACTGATACAACTGTGATCATTTATTGTTTTGTAGAATCTTTATATTTTCTCCACTGATATTTTCACAGTGTCTGCACTGAGAATTGTTGTGTTGGGGAAAAGTCTCTCAGAGACCAGCAGAGTGGGAAACTTCATCCTGGGAACAGAAGCATTCGATACTGAAGATCCTCCACATTCAGCAGTGCAGCACAGTTTCATAGTGAGAGGACGTGTGAAGAACAGACACATCTCCATCATTAACACACCTCATCTCTTTCACTCACAACTCTCCCACGAGGAGCTGAGTCAGAGAATAAAAGAGTGTGTTTCACTTTGTGAACCTGGACCTCATGCATTTTTACTTGTGGTGAAGCCTCAAGACTTTACAGAAGAGGACAGAAACCGACTGAGATACATCCTGAAGTCCTTCAGTGATCAAGCCATAAAATACTGTATTTTGATCAGGACAGAGAAAACCTTTAAACCATTACTTCAGAGGCAGGAGAATGAGGCTTATCACAGATTAAGGAAGGAATTCAATGAGAGGTACATTTTGAAAGAGTTATTGGAGAATGAGGAGAAATCAGTTGGTCAGCTCTTTGAGAAGATTGATAAAATGGTTAAAGAAAATGGAGGAGTTCATTTGACATGTGAATTTTTTGAGGATGTGCAAGAAGAACCTCACAATTCTGCAACAGAGAGATGGAAGGAAACTAGAGACTTACCTGAAGACAGAAAAAAGACAGGCTTGTTGGGTATAACAGAACATGTTCTACAAAAAGGTAAGTTCTCATTGTAGTGTAAATGTGCATTATCTCATACAAATCCACTTTACTTTTATATACAGTCATGGGAACTACAGCCTCTTTCAATGATAAATATGATTTTATTTATCAGGACCTCAGTAACAATTGTGTGTTCCTCACCAACTTCTCTAAACAAACAAATAACCTCAGGTTAGGTGCTGATAACTAAAATCATAGAATAGAAGGAGGGTGTACTTTCTTTTCCTCATCACTGTAAGCACTGGCCTCAGAACACTATATGTAATTTAATTAATTTTAATTAAAAAGTCTTCAATATTTCCATTTGCATTTGTTTATTTCTTTATAGAAGTAATAAAATATAATAAAGTAATAAGTATAACTGTATTTTTATGAAATTTATTTATTTTTTAATGAATATTGAATTAAAGGGATTTCAGCACGGCAATCAACAGAGAAGAGCATCAAAGAACAGTCTACAAAGAGTGAGTATTTACTGTGCTGTGCTAAAATTATAATTATACTAATCCCATAAGACATAACATACAAAAGTACTGAAAATTACAGTCCAGTATTTTAACCATTATTTCTGTTAAGCTGTTCTCTCTGTCATCTTCTACACTGATCACTTTTGGTTGTGGTTACAGTTTGGGAAACAGAAAAACACAGTGGTGGAGAGATTGAGCATATGACATGTGATTTTCCAGATGTTTAAGTGTTTTATCTTAGATAATAAATCATTTCCTTTTAATAAGATTAGTGTAGCACACAGGAGACACAGTGGTACAGCAGGTAGTGTTTTCTTCTCACAGCTCCAGGGCTTCCAGGTCAGTCTTGAGCTCAGGTTTCTGTATGTGTGGAACATCACTTTCTCCCCATGTCTGTGTGGAGCTCCTCAGGGTTTCTCATGGTTTCCTCCCACCTCCCAAAAACATGGCCCTAGGTGTGAATGAGCGTATGAATGTGTGTGCATGGCATGTAGTCCAGAGTATATTCCTACCTGATGCCCAGTGTTAGAATAGATACCAGGATAGAATGTGGATCAACCCCCACCCTGACCAGAATAAAGCACTGACTGAACAAGTGTAACAAACTGAAGTTCTCTAACAACAAGTCAAGTGGGTTTTTATTGTCATTCCTCCATATAGCTTATATACATTGGAACTAAATGTTGTTTCTCCAGGACCATTGTGCAACACGTAACAGTACACTATATAAAGTGCAAATACACAAAAGTGTGAAGCCGTGTGCAGGACAATAAAGACACAGAACAGAACAATAAATACACAGAACATGGGCTGTAAACTATTGGTAGGGTAGCAGCAGCAGGTGTATCTGTTGCAGCAATACATTTAGCGTTCCATAAAGTGTCTGATGCAGATTTGTAAGGTGCAGGTGTGCAATGATTTTGAGTCAGACTGGGTTAGGTGTAATAGCTCAGGTGAGGGTTGGGAGGCAGCAGGGTGTTCACTAATCTGACTGCCACAGGGAAGAAACTGTTACTGATACTGTTAGAGCTTATACTTCTGTGAACGTGTCTCTCACACTTGCAAGTAACATAAGTGTGTCCTGTAGGAGGCACTGTGACATGAACCATGCCAGAATTTACTGAATTACTGCACAGAAGAGTCAAAAACATTGCGAGTTCTGTGTTTCACTGTAGGAATAATAAACAGAAGATAACACAAATATAAGTTTGTTTTGTAAAGTACTGAGAAAAGAAACTTTGTGTGATTAATTATAAACCAAGTGAATTCTGACTGAAAGTGTTTCTGGAGTGTTTAACTCGTCTGTACTCAGCAGTCTGAGCAGCTTTCTTACTGAAGAACTTCAGTATAACTAGTGTTTAAATTCACAGTTCTGTCCATCGCTGACTGACGAAGCTTTAGATTTTATTGTTACTGCATTTCTGTGGTTTACGTCACCTACACTGTGTGTTTATCAAGGAGTGTGTTAGAAGAAAGAGAAAGTAAAGTGTGAGATCCTGCAGGATTAAACTGGACATTATAATCAGCTGCAGCCATTATAAAACCTCACACATTACATTCTATACTTACATTAACACACTATCTTGACTGTAGATTTCTGTAAATTAATGCATTATACAGTAATGTAAAGCAGAGTATTCAGGGGTCTGACAGCCTGGGGGTAGAAGCTGTTACCCAGTCTGGCAATCCTTGAGTGTTTGCTGAAGAAGAGGGGCAAATAGATCGTGGAAGGGGTGGGAGAGATCATCCACAATGCTGGAGGCGTTGCTGATGCTGCATGAGTAGAAACTGTCCTAAATGTGAGATGGAGGTGGGCTGATGATGCATTCAAGAGAAAATTAGTGAAATTAGTTCGCTGGATTGGAGCAAAAGGTTCTAATTACTCTGGTGATGTGGCTTATTGTTTTCTACATAGTTAGTTAGCATGTTCTGAGCTTTCCTTGCTAATCTTGTCCTCCCACTTGAGACAGTTACTGATAGTTGCCACCAGGAACATGAAAGAGTCAACCCTCTCCACCAACTGACCATTAATGGACAGAGGTCTCATGTCCATTCTTCTCATGAAGTCAGTCACCAGCTCAGTAATTTTATTACAATCCAGGCTCAATAAATAACATTCATGTATGACTTATGTGCACCACCTTAAATACTGAGAGTTTGTCTAAAACAGAGCCATGTCTCAGTTTCACTCGATTCTGATCTTGAACTTGAGCACAGTTCTCTTGCGTGATATTGGAGAAGTATTAATCCAGCACCATTGTCTGAAGGGGTCTGAATACTTTCTGAACCCACTGTATGAATCAGTGTCATGAAATCATAATGTGTGTTGGATGTAGGAGATTTGATCACAGTTTTAATGCGTTCATCTGCTACAGTTACAGAGAAACTTTATCATTTTATCATTTTATCCTTAAAAAAATTCACTCCTCAAGATAAGCAATGTCTCTGATTAAGATGCATCTCCTCTGATGTCTCCCATGTAGAAAAAACTTTTTGAGGACTTTAAAGGAGTGATATTATTTATTAATTAATTAATAGTATCATAGTTATGTGAAGTGGCTTACAAAAGTATTCAGTTCCCCTGGGCTTTATCAGATTTGGCTGAATAACAAATGATAAATACATATTCTTCCTTCTGTGTTTCAACCTGTGACTTAATTTACGGTTATGGATTATCCTTCTGTTATGTTGCCTGCCAGTGTTCTGACCCATGCCTGGAATTTTGAGGAGTGGTCAAAAGTGGCCAAAAGTATGTGGACACTTATGTGTTGAACATCCCATTCCAAAACCATGCCCATTAATATTAAGTTGTTCCCCCTTTCCTGTTATAATGAGCTCCACTCTTCTGGGAAGCTTTCCACTAGATGTTGGAGCGTGGCTGTGGGGATTTGTGTTCATTCAGCTACAAGAGCATTAGTGAGATCAGGCGCTGATGTTGGGATGTCGAGGAGGTCTGGGGTGCAGTGAATTTTTGAAAATTTGAAGAATTGAGGGAAGAATGAATGCAGCCAAATACACAGAGGGTCCTAAAGAAAAAAAAGTGTGTGGTGTGCAAAGCTGGATTTACCCAAGAAGAAGTTTCTGTAAAACTGCTTTGTGATGATGTCCATTGTTAAAAGCACTATATAAATGAAACTGAATTGAACTGAAGAAGACTCAAAGCTGTTATTGCTGCAAAATGACAAAAACACTAAATGACATTTATTAAATTTGCAAAAATGTCTAAAACATGTTTTTGTGTCATTATGGGTTACTGTAATGTGCAGGGTTGAGAGGCAGAGTGCAAGTGTGTAAATTCAGCATGCATTTTATTAAGGGCTTTTCAAATGCAGCGTCTAAATACCTATAAAGAGTAATAAACACTTTCTTCTCTGATTTCAGTGTCAGGAAGTTCTTCTTCATTGCCAGAGTTGAACTTGGTGTTGTGTGGAAGCGATGGAGCTCTGAAGGCCTCCATATCAGATCTCCTACTGGGACAGAGAGGACAGACAGTAGAGTCCAGCTCAGTGTGTGTGATAAGGAAAGGAGAAGTGAGTGGACACCTGATCAGGCTGGTGGAGATGCCTGCTCTCCACACTCAGCTCTCAGAACAGGAAGTGATGCGTCGGACTCTACACTGCGTCTCTGTCTGTGATCCTGGAGTTCATGCTTTCATCATCATTCTTCCTGTTGGTCCTCTCACTGATGAAGATAAAGCAGAGATACAGATGATTCAGAGGATCTTTGGCTCCAGAGTTAATGACCACACTGTAGTCCTTTTCACCAACCCGTCTGACAATGATGAAGCTGCAGCTAAATTTGTAGAGCAAAGTTCAGAGACAGAACAACTTCTCAGCATGTGTGGAGGAAGATATATAATCCTGAAGAAGAGGTTAAAGCATGATAGCCTCAAAAAAGTGCAGGCATTGTTGCGTCATGTCACAGAGATGGTGACTGTGAACAAGCTTTATTCTCTCCTGATGTATGTTGAAGCACAGAAAGATGGAGTTAAACAGCTAGAGAAAAGACTGGCTGAAATGGAGAAGACAATCCAGCAACTTAAGACAAAACAACAACAACAAACACGTGAGTAGCTGATGTCTAGCAGTTAATAAACCTGTACTACATGCAAATGGAATTATGGTCTTAGTTGTTTTATCTGAAATTAAGGAGCTTGTTTACATTTGAATTTACACCTCAGAATATTTTCTTGAGCAAAACAGTTATTTAGAGTGAGCACTGTAAACTCGAGTAGTGCAGAACATCTGGTTAGGTGTCGTGAAATAACCAAGACTTATTACTGCAACTGATTTTATTATCACACAAACATTAATTGAATACATACATGCATTTCTAAATAAATAATAAACTGAGACACTGTGTCTGGCAATTTGATATATAAGCCTTAGAACCAGGAGGAACATGATGTACTGTATATGTTTCTTGCAAAAAAGGGATTCACTTCAAGTAGCAGTTGATTTTGTATCTATCTCCTCCCATATCTTTTGTCTAGTTAATCTAGTTGAATTTAAACTAGAGGCTGAAACAGGGTGGGTTGTGATAAGTGCTTTAAGGTAGGTGGGTGCTGGTCCATGTTTGACTTTGTAGGCAAGCATCAGCATTTTAAATCTTATTAAATTTAGCAGCTGCAGGAAGCCATTGGAGGTTGAAAACAAGTCGTGCAGCTGCATTCTGGATCAGTTGCTTTGGTCAGAATGGAACACCAGGGCAGAGCTGCTGGGACTAAACAAGCTTGTGCTTGACCAGATAAAACCTCACAAATCTGTCAATCTTGCAAGCATGAGCTAATAATAAAATGAGCATGGGGCTGTGGTCATGTCACTCAACAGGGAGGAACTGCTTATTACTACTGATTTGCTATGGAAAGAAGTGTTTGCTGCTGTATTTTTTTTTCAGGTATTTCTTAAATCTACTTTGACATAAAAAATGAACTAAGCCACTGTGTCATTTTCAGGTGCTGAGGCGGAAGCATCAGATCCCAGCTGTCTGAGGATCGTGCTGATTGGGAAAACAGGAAATGGAAAAAGTGCCTCAGGAAACACCATCCTAGGAAGAACTGAATTTGAGTGTGATTCCAGCATGACATCTGTGACAAAACTCTGCCAGAAGGGAGTTGGAGATGTTCAGGGGAAAACAGTTGCTATTGTTGACACTCCAGGCCTTTTTGACACCACACTAACAAACGAAGAAACAACAGAAGAAATTGCTAAATGCATCTCACTGTCAGCACCTGGACCTCATGTGTTCCTCATTGTGTTGAGTGTGGGAAGAATTACACAGGAAGAGATGCAAACACTGAATCTGATCAAGACAATGTTTGGTGCCGAGGCCGCTAAGTACAGCATGGTGCTGTTTACCAGAGGAGACGATCTGGAAAAAAAGACAATTGAAGATTATGTCAATAATAGTCGCCATGCTGGTGTTTTAAAGCTAATCCGAGACTGTGGTGGAAGATTTCATGCGTTTAATAACAAAGAAAAGAAAGATCGCACCCAAGTCTATGACCTTCTGAGAAAGATTGAAGAAATGATTGCGTTTGACAGAAACAATTACTTTACAAATGAGATGTTTGAGATGGCAGAGATGTCAATACAGCAGAAACAGCAGGAGATACTGAAGGAGAAAGAGGAACAGATGCAGGCTGAAAAGGAGGCACTGGAGGCTAAACATAAGGAAGAACTGGAACAGATGAAGAGGAGTCTGGAGAAAGAGAGAGAACAGTTGGAAGAGGAAAGACTGAAAAGGGAAAACATGTTTAAAGAGAAGGAAGAATCTTTAAAACAAGAGTATGAGAAAAAAGAAGAAGAAAAGAGAGAGAGACGGAAAGTGGAGGATCAGAGAAGGGCAGAAGAGGAAAAAGAGCAAAAGGCAAAGAGAGATCACCAGTTGGAGAAAATAAGAAAAGAAATGGAAGATCAAAAAAATACATTTCTCAAACAGCAGGCTGAAAGAGATGAGGAAGAGAGAAAGAGAGCAGAGAGAGAGAGAAAAGATAAAGAAAGTTTTGAACATGAACAGAGGCGAGCAATGGAAGAATTAAAGAACATGCAGAAAGAAGAGATTAAAAAGAGAGAAGAGGAAGAACAAATGAGAAGAAAGAAACGAGAAGAAGAGATGGACAATTGGAAGAGAAAATTGAAGGAGGCAGAAAACAGTAAAAAAGAGATAAAAGAAGATATCGAAAGAAAACTGCGAGAACAAGAGCTGGAATGGAAGGAACAGATAAGAAAAAGAGAAGAAGAATACAGGAGAACAAAAGAGAGACATGAGAAAGAACAGAGAGAACAGGAAGAAAACCAGGAACAAATGAGGAAACGCTTTGAAAGGGAAAGAGAAGAAGACAGACTTCAAAGAGAAAAAGAAAGAGAACAATGGAAAGAGAGAGAAAGGAGGGAGAGAGAGCAGAGAGAGAGAGAGTATGACGAAAGCAAAATAAAAATAAAGAAAGAGTATGAAGAACTGGAAAAAATTAGGAAGGAAGAGTGGGAGAGAAGAACCCGTGAGGACAATGAGAGAAGAGCAGAGGAGAGAAAGAATCTTCAGAAACGGAGAGAGGAGATAGAGAGAGAGAGGAAGGAGGAAATGGAGAGAAGAGAAAGAGAAGAAAAAGTCAGAAAAGAAAGAGAAGACAGAGAACGGGATGAAATGAAAAAGCAGTATGAGGAAAAAGAGAAAGAAATGAAAAACAAATATGAAAGTGAGGCTAGAAGACAAGCTGAACATTTCAACGATATAAAAGATCAGCTTGAAAAATGCATAGAAGAACTGATGACAAAGCATCAGAAGGAGTATGACCTTCTCAGTGAGCTTTACCACAGCGCACAATCAGTGTTAGACAGCACAAAGTCAGAGCTACACAGCATACAATCAGAGCGAGACAGCATAAAATCAGAGCTAGACAAGCTTAAAGAAAAGGGTCCTTGTGTGATTCTCTGAAAGTATTTACAGGATTTATATCACACATAAACTGAAATATTGTTTATACGTTTAACAGAGATAAATCTTACCTTTTACAACCTGTTATATCTAAGCTTTCGATACAACCTGTTTGATTTCCTCTGTTCTCACTCATCATCAAAACGCTAATGTTATTATGTTAAACTGATCATTTTAAAATATGGATAAAGGAATTAACTGTAGGCTTTACTGCATGTGTGTGACGTTAGCAAAAATGTAATAAAATGGGATAATTAACATATTAAATTGTTCCTTTTTCAAAATATTGGAAACGTAATTTCAATATTATCTCTTTTCTCTGTTGTGACCTGAATGTAATTTAGGCCCCTAAAATTATGATGCTTAACATTAAACCATTTTTTTAAGCGTTAAAATTGCATTGTGTCATTCATTCATAAATAAAAAATTTCAATAGTTTGAAATTCACTGTGGTGTAAGAGGAGTACTATCTCCAATACACAAAGTGGAAAAACTACACAAAATACTCCATTTTAAATTTGTTATTACTTTGTTTAGCACGGCCTAAATCACAAAAGAGAGACACAACCCTGATCAGAGGCCAGTAGTAAGTCATTTACCACTTTAACCAGCGCTGCCTCTGTGCTATGATGAGGCCTAAATCCTGACTGATACATTTCATGAATGTTATTCCTATGTAAGTATGAGCATAGCTGCTGTGCTACAACCTTTTCTAGGGCCTTGGAGATAAAGGGGAGGTTAGATATTGGTCTATAGTTAGACAGCTGACAGGGGTCAAGGTCAGGTTTTTTAATCAAGGGCTTGATAACTGCTAGTTTAAAAGATTTAGGTACATAGCCAATGCTAAGGGAAGAGTTTATTATCTTTAGAAGTTTGATTGTTTCTGAATTATCTGAATATATATATTTTTCTATACCTCTGGAGGCTCTCCTTCCATGCTTTTTGGAATACCAACAGTTTTCTGGATTATTGAAATGAATATTAAAGTCTCCAATAAATTAATGCTTTGTCTAAGGAAACAACCAGGTTAGAGATGAAAGCCGCAAATTCACATAGGAATTCAGAATATGGCCCTGGGGGTATGTAAATAATAATTAGTGGAATCACCTGAGTAACTTATTTTTAGTGGCTACGTATGTTATGTTAGAATAAAGAACTTCAAATGCGTTGAATTTATGATTAGGTTTTTGTGTGATGTCTAGATTATCATTATAGATGACTGCGACGCCTCCTCCTTTGCCAGTTAGACGGGGCTGATGTATGTAACTGTACCCGGGAGGACTAGCTTCATTTAATGCTACAAACTCGTTTGGTTTAATCCACGTTTCTGTTAAACACAGTACATCAAACTCCTGATCAGTAATGGTTTCATTAACAA
>CM041003.1:162410-175089 GCA_022985145.1 Pangasius djambal | reverse complement strand
TCCCTGGATTGTCACCGATTAACTAGGCCTGTTCTGAGACTATGTGCTATGCTGCAAGAAATGAGAGCAGCACCTTCCCAAGTGGGATGGACACCGTCCCACCCTAACAGGCCAGCCTTGCCCTCAAAGATAGTCCAGTTATCTATAAAGCCCACATTGTTTTCAGAGCACCAACTGGACATCCGGCAGTTCAATGACCACATATCGACTAGCAACTATATATATATATATATATATATATATATATATATATATATATATATATATATATATATATATATATATATATATATATATATACACCCATCAGCCATTACATTAAAACCACTGAGAGGTGAAGTGATTATCTCACAGTGTCAAGGGGAGGGATATATTAGGCAGCAAGTGAACAGTCAGTTCAGAACAGCAGGAAAAATGGGCAAGCGTAAGGATCTGAGTGACTTTGACAAGGGCCAAATTGTCCTGGCTAGATGTCAGGGTCAGAGCATCTCCAAATGCAGTGGTTAGTACCTACCAAAAGTGGTCCAAGGAAGGACAACCAGTGAACTGGTGATGAGGTCATGGACGCCCAAGGCTCATTGATGCGCTTGGAGAGTGAAGGCCCGCCTGGTCCGATCCCACAGAAGAGCTACTGAAGCACAAACTGCTGAAAAAGTGAATGCTGCTCTGATAGAAAGGAGTCAGAACACACAGTGCAGTTTGCTGTGTGTGGAGCTGCGTAGCTGCAGACCGGTCAGAGTGTCCATGCTGACCCCTGACCTCCACCGAAAGCTCCTACAATGGGCACTTGAGCATCAGAACTGGACCATGGAACAATGGAAGAAGGAGGCCTGGTCTCATGAATCACGTTTTCTTTTACATCATGTGGACGGCCGGGTGCACTATGGGAAGATGGCAAGCCAATGTTCTGCTGGGAAACCTTGGGTCCTGGTATTCAGGTGGATGTTACATTGACACGTACCACCTACCTAGACATTGTTGCAGACCAAGTACACCCCTTCATGGCAACCGCATAAAATAGTGAGTGTATAGAGGATGTCCATTCTGAGCAGAGAAGCTTCCACACGTGAGCAGTGCGACATGCCCATTTTGCTTTCCCTTGCTTGTACAGTAGACGCTAGAGAGACTTTTGGGGCAGGTGTTCCTACAGCTGTGTGTGGTCACTCTAATCCCTTTTCTTCTGGAAACATACCTTGTTCTGATTCAAAGTAAAATTCCCAGAATGATCACATTAGTCTATTTGTCATTCAGTATTGCACTCTTATGCAACAATAAATAAGCGAAATATAATTTTTACATGTAACTAATCACAATACATTTGATCCTATTAGGTTCATGGAATCATGGAAGCTTCTCTGCGTGCTCCGTTCACTGCTCTGTGGAAATAGCTTTGCATGCTCTCACACTCCCTCTTAACGACCACGCCCGCTAACACCGCTCCACATGCTCAGGCTGCACATTCGCACACTCTGTATTAATTTACTGGCATAATGGCATAGATTTGTAGCTCAATAAGGTAGTGTAAGTATGCTTTGAGTGAATATTAATAGTGTTGAATAATAATATTCTATTCTGGGCAAAATAATAAACAAAGCTCTTTCCAGTCTGATCTGACTGCTAATCAAAAAAGTCATTCTGTTGGTGTTAAATCACAGGAGTGTTTTATAAAGCAGGAGTAAAACTCCACTTGTACACTTCTTTAATTCATCAGAGTTTTTAAACTGGATGCACAGTACATTTTTCTGTGTCATGTGACTTCAGGGAAGTGACTCAGCCTCAGCTCTTACACAGTAAACCGCAGACCAGGTTTCACTTCCTACTTAAAGCAAACAGCAACAGACACACAGCAAGAGGCAGCACAAAGCTGAAAAACTGTCTTTACACAGGTTAGATTTTTTAAATTCATTACTTTATTAACTTCTCTTTAACTGTTTTATAAGTCTGTGGTGATGGCATTTCAACTAAAGGTAAACTGCTAAGATAAATATGTTGTAAATATGTCGAACCTTCTTTTTTTATTTAAATCTCTTGGTTTGACAGCTTGGTTTAACAATTTGGACAAGCACCAGCGGAAACTATGTGGCTCAGAAGGGAGAATTAAAACGTGAACTTATATTTTTATGTATTTATATAACATTGTGGAAAAAGAAACAAATGCAAAATAACAGTAAATTGTATTGCACTTAAGCCTGGTGCCCACTACATGATTTTCCCAGTTGTCGACTAATTTTGGGGCTCAGTGCCTTCTGGTTTTGTCTGTTTGGCGTGACTGTGTGCTGCACAGTATAAAAAAGCAGACTTTTTTTGCACTATACCTCCGGTTCACTCTGCATAACAGATAATCCTTGCTGTCCATGTTTTCACAATTAATCCTTCCTTACCATTTTCTCTTATTTCTATTTTTATTTTTTCCATGAAAAATAGTGATAAGGTCACCAAGTCACGTGATAGACAGCGCTCATGTTTATTTTGTGAGAAAGGAAGGGGAAGAGGCGTGATTCAGAGGAGATCTCTCAAGGTGAAAGTCAGAGAAGTGTGTGAGCCTGGAAGCGATGGTGTAGTGTAGCACACAAATTCATCCACAAAACTACCGATCACAAGTTATTAAAGTTGTGTAGTGTGTGTCCGCAAGTCTGTGATTTTGAAAGTTGTGTAGCGTGCATTTGACTTTATTTCTTTTAATCATGTTGGAATTGGTGATATCTTCATATGAAAAACCTCATTAATGGCCCTGAAACATTTATCTAAATTAAGAAACACAGTCCAATACTTCTTCATTGTGGAACAACAAAATAAGGAGTAAATAATCACATCTTGGCTCTGACTAGTTTTCCCACTTAAATTAGTTTCTCTATAGACAGGAAGAGCAGGTTTATCTCGATCCTCATATGTGACAGGCTCATAAAGCCCAGTTTCCAGCAATATCTGCTTAGACCAGCCGTACTGGAAGAGAAATGAAGGTTTACAGAGGTTTTTTTTGTTTGTTTGTTTTTTAATCCTGTATGCTACTTTTTGATGTGTAATGTATAATAATCTATACCATTTTCTCATTTTATAAGGAAGACTGTGGCAGTCATGCAGGTGTCTATATGGTAGTAAAATCCATAAAACATTTATCACTTACATGAGCACAGCTGCCACTACATCACTTTATGTATACATGAAATTAGTGTCATATCCTGGGTGTATTCCTGACCACTGTATCCAGGACATGCTCCAGAACTACCACAACCCTGACCAGGATAAAGCACTTACTGAAGATCAGTGAATGAATGAAATAAATGAACACCTCCTTCCTAGATTTCTGTAATAAATGATTACTGTGTACATATGCACAGAACATGTTAACTCCTGATTAAGCTAGCCCTTTCTTTTTTATTCTAGTAACCATGGAGTCTGAAGACTAATCAGTCCAACATGATCAATTTAGAAGCTCCACGTTCATTTTAACAAACCACACTGCCCAGTGTCCACTTTCTGAAAATGAAGGTAATTATGGTTTTTTATATATTTAAAAAACTTTTTTTTCAACAATCAGATAAACATGAATGAATAGATTAGAACATTAGAATAAGAAAACAAAGTTTAACAACAAATAAGTGTCAATACATTATAAAGGCGGGAAGTTTAAAAATGAATTTCCTTTTTTTTTTCATTAAACAATCATAATTTATGTTTATGAACAGTGAACACAGAAAAAGAGGAAAACACGAAAAGAACACCTGTAACATCAAGTCCTAGTGTTTCATCAGGCAGTAAAATGGGTAAAATTTAATAACTGGTTATTACTGGTCTGCTTCTGTGGATTATCTGGGGTTTAACACAACATTGTTATTGTATTTTAGCCCAGCAGGAGACCAGCGTCAATATCGTGCTGTTTGGAAACACCTCTGCAGTCCACTTTGGACCTGAAAATATACTACTTGGACAAGATCAACCCATTCTAGAAAACACAGAGTTCTATCAGATTGTCCTGGTATCAAGAATGGTATCAGGACGTAATGTTTCTGTCGTCAACATTCTTGGCTGGGAAGAGACTGAATTCTCCCCACACACTGTGTATCAGTTCACCAGTAGACTTGTCAAAGAAAATGAAATCCATGCTTTCATCTTTGTGCTTCAACTGAACCGGTTAACAGACGCTAATAAATTGGGACTTGAATGGCTGAAAAATACATTTGGAGAACATGTTCTTCCCTTTGTGATGATTCTGTTCACTTATGAGAGAGAGGAGGAGTCTGACACTATTGTAGATGACTTGAAGAAAAACACTGTTCTAGAGCAACTGATGAAGAAGTGTGGAGGCAGATACTGCACATGCAGCAAGAGCATGAACAACCAATCAGAAATGAGAACACTGCTGGAGAAGATTGATCGCCTCATCTCTGAGAACAATCAGCGCTGCTACACATCCTTCAGAGGCCTGCAAGACAGACAAAGTCAGCAAGGAGGTATATAAATATTACAGGGCATAGCAAACAACAGTATTTAATTTCTTCACACTTCTTCTAATATTCTTGCTCTACCATATAACTTTTATAAAATGAAGGAAAGAAAGCCATTTTCTACCCTATTGGTCTTGCTAATTCCCACCACTAGCTTCCTCAACCCGCTATCATACGACAGCTACCAGCTAAGGAGGGTGGGGCAAACACGTGCTTCATTCTCGGCATGTGAGGCCAAATTCCACATATTTTCACCCTGCTGCTCGTGCTGTGTCACAGGGCTGTGTAACACATAGGGAGCAGATCGCTGTTTGCCCTCTTCCACATACATGAGCTCACAGATGACTATGACTGTGCTGCGTTTGAGGCGAAGTTGCAACTTGTAATTTCCACCTATTCCAGTAAAAGCAACTGAAAACGCCCCCTCAGGCCACTCAATCTGTGAACAGCATAAAGTCCCACTTCTCTACTTGTAAATGATTTTATAGCAGCATTGGCTTTAGATCAGTTGATATACAGACACAGTACTTGGTTAAATCTATAACACAGACCATAATAATCATTGTTTTGAGAAGGTAATCATCAACATTAGAGTTATTAGTAATGTTAACTGGCTAGCTTGTTGCTAAGCTACGCACCCCGTCTGCTGTTGTTGCTCTGCTGTAATTTCAGTCCAAAATTTTGCATTAATGTTTGAAGGTCACTACAGTAGAACAGAACCAACAGTCACGCAGGCCTGTAACTGTAAAGGTGCAGTTAAAATAGCTTTATTATGAGCTTTACCTGCTCACAGAGCAAACAAAACACACAGTTTCATGAAGGTGTCCATGTTTTCTTCCACTTCACACATCAAATATTCCAAGGTGGGAAATGATGTTATTATGATATCGTCCATAGGGTGGGTTAAAAAAAAAAAAAAAGGCAGGTGAGCAGTCAAGGGGTCAAGATACAGGCAGGCTGCAGAGAATCTGGTAAGAGCCAGGAGCTAAATGGTTCAGGAATACTAAGAGCTTGCCACTGTGCACAGTGGTATTTTTTTCAGTAGTGGGATTTTATGCAGCTGCCATGAAAACCCAATCCAATGAAGAGTTCTCATTCTGAGCTGGTTTTAGGGGCAGTTTGTAACTTGGTAGTGCTCCTAGATGGTTTCACTTCACACAGATGAATGGGGAGCTGAAGTAGGGCAGAAATCTGACCAACTAATCTGTTGGAAAAGTGACACCTTATGACCGTGTCATGTTTACAGCTTGAAATGTGACTTAATAAATGACTTTTTTGTCTTCTTAGCCTTCAATAGGCTTCTGGTACAAGAAGAGGTGGCTATCAAAGAGGATCTAACAAAACAGCCAAAAGTAAGTAACTGTCCACAGGCTCTACACAGTAATGTAATGATGTGGCTAATCATTTTACACTAGAATCAAACCAGATGTTCTGCAAATACGGCTCTGTTTTATACAGAACTATAAGGTGCCATGCCTTACTGTGCTTTAGGTTCTCCCTCTGTCACCTCATGTGTAAAAACAGACCTCCCGCTGATCCTAAATTAACTACACAGACAATTATACACTCTGCCAACTTTTGCAGTTTTTGGTGACGAATGATTAATTGGCTAAACCTAAAGGTAATGTTTTGTTCTACAGGTAAAAACACCAGAACTTAATGCAGCAGATTGCAGACCAGATTCTTCTGAAGAATTGAAGGAACTCTTTTCAAGAGTATTAGGAAATCACAACCAAATCATAAAACCTGCAGATATTCTTCAAATAATAAAACCATTATTACAATACCAAGAATCTTCATTCCATTTAGCTTTCCTACAGAAGCTGCTGATGGTGAACTACAAGGCAAGATACATTTCAGTTGATAAACAATCCAGAGAAGAGGATGACTTTTCACCAGAACCAGTGGATGATAATGATCAGAAGGACAGTTTGTCATTTCTTGACACAGACTTTGCATCAACTTCTGCTCCAGTAAACAATAAACAGATTGTTCACCCCATGGATATCCAGATGGCAGTGTTCCACTGCTCAGATCATTTCCTAAAGCAGCTAATAGTGAATAAACTGGCTCAGTGTCAGTACGCTCTGCCTCTGCTGGTGCCCAATCCCTTCTCCAGAGAGATCGAGTTTCCTCTGTGGACCTTTCGCCAAATCAGAAAGAGCTGGAACACCACTGACTGCTCTGGTAAAGTTATCAACAAAACCATGCCGATTTCTGAAGCTGAAACTCCAATGGTGGCTTTCTTCAGATTTGGTTCTGTATCTTCATCCAAGTCTCAGCTGATGAACAACTTAATCAATGAGAAACATCACATGTTCTTCCACCGGGACTGCCCTGGAAGCAGCAGTAACCGGCTCCTGCTGGATGGAGTGGTGGAGATTGCTTGGTACTGCCCATCTGGGAAGGAAACGGATTATTTCCCTTACTGTGTTGCATTCTGTAATCTCCATGGTGATGCAGGAACTAATAAAGAGCAACTGGATTTCCTGACTGAAACGTCTTCAGTGAATGTTGCACTTTTATCTGAACGAAAGGATACCAAAAATAGCATAATACTACGAAATCTTTATAAAAGCCAAAAGCCACTAATTTTTTTACTCACCAACAGTAATTCATGTGTAGAAAAGATCAAAAAGCTGAAATATAAAATTGGTCTTAAACAGAGAAATCAGTCAGATTTATCCGAAGAGCTCAGAAACACCCTCAAAAAGTGTTTGACATTAGCCCCTAAATTCAGACTTGAAAATGTGAGTGCAAGCTGGAAGATCAGAATAGATGAGGAAGATGATAAATGTCAGAAGGGGAAAAAAGTAGCTTCCCAATTTACAAAGTTATTTCATGGAATGGAACTGTCCAAAATGAAGGAAACATATCTGCCCTGTCAGGGGAAACTGTGGCATGACTGGTGCCAGAAAAACAAAGAATTCCATCGACTTCAAGGAACAAACATAGAGAGGAAAAGGTGTGAAAAACAAACTGAAATGAAGATGATTCGTAAGCAACAGCATGAGTGTGGAGTCACAAACCTGATGAAGATGTTTATTGACACACTGAATTCATCAGAAGGAAATGACAAAGACTATTTTCTGAAATGGCTTGTAATCCTGCTTGACAACTACACCACTGATGAACTCTCTAGACTTAGGGATTCACAACTTCAGGACATATCAAAACAGCTGAAGGCTGCAGCTTTTGGTTTGGAACACATGCTAAGGGAGATGAGTCAGATATATGAGTCATTTATTTCTGTACAAACACATAAGAAAGGATCTTTAAAAGAAGATTTCCCATGTCTTCCTAAGCTTGGAGCAGATGTCATGCTCTCGGGATATCCACTGGAGCTGATGGATGGTGATGCTGCTCATGTTCCTCTGATCTGGGTTTCAGCAGTTCTAGATGAACTTGTGAAGATACTGGGAGACCAGAGAGTGTTTGTGCTGTCAGTTCTGGGGATTCAGAGCTCTGGGAAATCCACCATGCTGAATGCCATGTTTGGACTCCAGTTTGCTGTCAGTGCTGGAAGGTGCACCAGAGGAGCCTTCATGCAGCTGGTCAGAGTGTCGGAGGAGATGAAAGACGAGCTGAAGTTTGACTACATTTTAGTTGTTGATACTGAAGGTCTGCGAGCTTTAGAGCAGGCTCAGAAGACAACCATACATCATGACAATGAACTCGCCACATTTGTTGTTGGTCTTGGAAACCTGACCTTGATCAATATCTTTGGAGAGAACCCTGCTGAGTTGCAAGACATCCTTCAGATTGTTGTTCAAGCCTTCCTGAGGATGAAGAAGGTCAGACTGAATCCCAGATTCATGTTTGTCCATCAGAATGTTGGAGACATCACTGCTGGAGAAAAAACTATGGAAGAAAGGAGATGCTTACATGAAAAACTGGATGAAATGACAAAGCTAGCAGCTAAAGAAGAAGACTGTGGTGCTCAATGTTTTAGTGATATCATTTCATTTGATGTACAGAGTGATGTAAGGTACTTTGCACAGCTCTGGGAGGGCAGCCCGCCCATGGCACCACCAAACCCAGCATACAGTGAAAATGTTGATGAGCTAAAGAGAAATATCTTTTCAAATATCAAGACAAATCATGTAATGGGTCTTTCTCAGTTCAAATCCCATTTAAGCAATTTATGGAATGCACTGCTGAATGAAAACTTTGTGTTTAGCTTCAAAAACACTGTAGAGATTGCAGTGTACAGAAAACTAGAGAATGAATATTGTAAATGGACCTGGAGCCTTAGAAGTGCCATGTTGGTAACTGAGAACAAACTGCTTAACAGAGTCAACAATGAAAAGTACCCAAAGATTGAGGAAAATGACATCATGGCAGGCATGAAAGACACAAAGTTGGATGTGCAAAAATCAATCAAGAAGTTCTTTGATGAAGATGAAGATAAAGAAACTTTGATCCAATGGCGAGAAAGATTTGAAAGAAAAATTTTGGATCTTAACAATGACCTTGTAAAAGGAACAAAGAGAAAGTTAGATAAAGTTGCAAGTCTGAAAATTGCAAGGGAAAAGATAGACCAGGAAAAGACTGTGAGAGAAAATAAGCTTTATAAACAGAGCAAAGACCTAGCAATAATTTTAAAAAGTAAAGAAACTGATGAACACACACTCAGGACAGAATTTGAAGATGTCTGGGACAAGTGGCTCACTGAGGTGACACAAGATGTACCTTCAGTTGACAACATCGATATCTGGGGAGATGTAACACAGACACTGACAGAAAGTTATGAGCTAAACCTTGTCTTTGAGAGACAGAATAAGGCTGCATACAAAAAGCTTGATTCTTTAGGAGATTACTCAGACTACATTATTCTAAACAAACTTCAAGAACCACATCAAGAAGATCTACAGTCAGAGAAACATGTGGAGGGAGAAGATACAAGCCCTTGTGCTCTTGTTCATACAGTTAGAGACAGTCCATCTGAGGAGAACAACTGCAGAACCATTACTCTAACCTCTGAAGATAACAACTTATTTAGTGCACTGATTGGAAGAATGATCAAAGACACTGAAGATGAAATTCAGAGAAAACCCATTGCAGAACAGGGATACAGTCAGATCTACATCCCAGAAATAATAGCCTCCATCAAAAAACAAGTAGGAGTGCACCAAACTCAGACCTCCAAATACACACTTAAGAAGGAATTCACAGTGGATCTATCTCTGTACCTGTGCAGCTTTGCTGCCAACAAATTCAATGATCTTCACAATAAATTCAAGGATGCAAATGATGTAGGACTGTACCTGGAGAAACAGAAGCCTCAGTACTTCAACATCTTCAAGAACTACTACAACGGTGCGACCTCGACAACAGTGTTTGGTGAATTCATTGTGAATAAACTTGAGCCGTCTATACTGCAGGCAGCATACGACCAAACTGCCATCGATGTAGCCGAGAAAATGAAACGTGATGTTCCAGCGTTCAGTGGAAACAGGTCAAATCTGGAAAAACACATTCTGACATCACTAGCGGAAGAAGAAAACTTTGAGAACTATATTGAATATCTTCACAAGCCCAAAGAACATTTTAGTCATTTTATTGCCCAGGAAGTAAATAAATACCTACTTAAAGAAAAATGTCAAGATGTTCTGGAAACTATCAAAACTAACATAAAGTCTAAGGGAAGGTGTGTGATGGACGCTGTCAATACAGCAACAAAGGAGGTCAATAATGGTGATGTCAACAGGTGGCTGCAGTATTTGTCTAAAGAGCTGAAAGATGAGCTTCAGTTTAAAGAAGAATCATGTCTTGAGCAGAAAGAAATTACAGACCTTGGCTTTCTTCAAGAGGTTGTAAATAAGGGCCTGACTGACATCATGACAAAGTTATGCAGTGAATTCAAAACCATTTCTGACCTCAAACAGGAAATGTTCAGGAAGACTCCAGAAGAGATCCTGATTGAACACCTCTGTCGATGCTGCTGGGTTCAGTGTCCATTCTGTAATGCCATCTGTACCAACACAATGGAGGATCATGATGGAGATCACCGTGTCCGTTTCCATCGCAACTGTGGAATCAATGGATGGTCTTTCATGTTTTCAGAAAACCTTGGAGTTGATTTCTGCACAACTGCTGTTTCAAGTAACTTGTACTTTCGTACATCTGGTGGTGGTGTGTTTGCTTTTAAAGAGTACAGAAAAGCAGGAGGAGAATACGCCAAGTGGAACATCAGCCCTGACACCTCTGAGGTGCCCTACTGGAAGTGGTTTGTGTGCAGGTTCCAGGAAGACCTGGAAAAGCACTACAAGAGAAAGTTCACAGGGAATGGAGAGATTCCTCATGAATGGAGGGATATCACTAAAGATAGAGCCATTGAAAGCTTAAATGAGTTATAATGTAAACTGGAAGAGATTTTAACTGTCTTTGGTGCTGTAATACCATAGAAATGTGAGAGTTTTTAGTTTCTTTCAGTATTTCCTGGTGTTTTTATTTTCTTTTATCAATATTTCCTGTTAGAAGATGTGTTAAGTGTTGCTGAATAGAGAGCTGTTTGCTTGATGATTTTAATATTCTGGTCACATTTCTGATTTATCCTCTAAATTATTTAAAATAATTACTACTTATCTTCATTTGGACCTCCTTTGGTACAACTCCGTCTCTTGTAATATACAGTATATATAAGCTCTGTTGTGCATTTAATATAATTTAAATATCCCACATTAGCACACTTTTGAACAAATTCTTGTATTTATCTTTTTTTTATTTTTTGTCAAAAATATATATATATTTCTTTATGAAACTAAATGTTTCTCACTGTATTATCTACATGTAAAAGATAACGGCATACAGGAGCAGGTTTAGTTTGATCAAAACTGTACAAGTGTGGCATAAGATGATTGAAAATGAATGTGACAAAAACAGCAGTAATAACTGGTTCTCCAGTACAAGCTACTAGTTTTTAAAGTTTCTCACCTGTGAACTGGTTGGTGGACTTTTTTTTAACCTGCTTTAAACTGTACTTACCAGCGGTTACTAAATATACTTATCAGTGGTTCAGTGGTCAGTTACCTGCCTCTGTGTTCATACCTTTTTAATGTTTAATGAATTTTAATGTTGAATTTTAAGTTTACACACTTGTCCAATTACTTGAGTGCAGTGGTAGCTCAGTGGTTAGGCTGTTGGGCTACTGATCGGAAGGTCATGAGTTTGATCCCCAGTGCCGCCAAGCTGCTACTGGTGGGCCCTTGAGCAAGGCCCTCAACTGCTCAGTTGTATAAATAAGATAAATGTAAGTCGCTCTGGATAAGGGCATCTGCCAAATGCTATAAATGTAAATGAGTCTGATCCCAGGACTGATTCTTGGCTTGTTTGAGGGTGATCACTAGATGTGATTTTTTTGTGAATGCTCTCAATGCTCTAATTACAGAGCTCCAGTCCCGTGAAAGTCAGGCTTTAAATATCAGTAACCATGACAACTCTTTCCCCAGCATCACAAAAGTATCAGCAGGAGGTAATGTGAAGCTCACACACATGATGTGGGCTGCACCTCGGTTTGGAGGAAGCGAGCCCCAGACCAGCAGGACCAGCAGGGACTGGTTATGCTCCTGGGCTGAAGAACAGCTTTCACACTTCACCACTTGTACTGAACTCTGGGCTTAAGCTGCACTGACCCGATGCCCTCACTGTTATTACAGGCTCATGCTGCTAAACCCAAAATCAAGTCTGTCCTGAAATGAGGTTTGTTTTAGGGTTTTGCATACACCAATAAACCTGCTTGCTCACTCAGCACTTTATTAGGGACTTTCTCCAGATTCCACTTCTTTGGCCAATCCTGAAAGCATGACTATCTAGCTTTATTAAATTACAGTGTTTAATTAATTAATTTATTTTTTAAATCTGGTTTTTGTCTGGACCACAGACAGGCTTCAGGCAGCTCCTGTTAGATGAATAAAGGTAAAATCCCCAGTGTGTGCACAAATGGTTTATTACTACTTTATTGCAGAAATAAACCTGAACAGAGGAATAATATTGACAAAACTGCAGACATGATAAATGTATAGCAGACTTTATTAGACTGGATGCTAAGCAACTTTCTCTTACTTAATCCAGAAAAAACAGAGGTTCTGCTACTTGGACCTAAAGCTGTAAGAAGTAAGTTTACAGGTCACACTGTTACTTTAGACGGTCTTTCTGTTTCATGTAGCTCAACAGTAAAAGATCTGGGTGTGATTATAGACTCTAATCTCTCGTTCGAAGCTCATGTAGATAAT
>CM041003.1:118492-129637 GCA_022985145.1 Pangasius djambal | reverse complement strand
GTGTGTGTGTTGTGTGTAATACACGTTTGTGTTGTGTGTAATACACATTTGTGTTGTTGTTTGTGTGTAATACACATTTGTGTTGTGTGTGTTGTGTGTAATACACGTTTGTGTTTTGTGTGTGTGTGTGTTGTGTGTAATACACATTTGTGTTGTGTTGTGTGTGTTGTGTGTAATACACGTTTGTGTTGTGTTGTGTGTGTTGTGTGTAATACACGTTTGTGTTGTGTTGTGTGTGTTGTGTGTAATACACGTTTGTGTTGTGTTGTGTGTAATACACATTTGTGTTGTGTTGTGTGTGTGTGTGTGAAGTTTTCAGTGTAGTCTGAGATCACTTTCATTGTGAATATAAAACCTTAAAGTGCTTCACATATAAAAGATTAAATAAAACATTAATAATAATCTAAAATCAATGACTGAAATCTGTGAGAATTACAAGGCATTAAAAGCTCATGGTTTTAACAACAGGCACAGAGCTAAAGCTGTTCCAGAGTTTCTTAACTGTAGCTTTAGATCTTGTAGAAAATCTGTTAAGCTCCAGAGTGAAATCAGTGACGACCTCACTGCAGACAGACTGAGCACCAACATCAACATCTAAACTTCTATTCATCGGAGTTTACATGTGCTGCCGAATCGAGCGGAACTGATCAGTATAAATTAATATAAACTAATAGACGTGAAGACCAATGTTATGTCCGTGAATTACATGAGTAAAGAGCCGAATGTAAAAAAAAAATGTTTCGTATTAAAAACTTTGCCAATGAAACCAAGAGGAGATAATTTCAAAAATAAATAATAATAAATATTTATGTCTTCCTTTAATCATAAATTCAATCACAGTAATAAACCAGATAATTTCCCATCATCAAAGGTGACAGAAATCAAATGAAAAACCAGCTTCTAGAGTTACACTGAAGTCTTTAGCTGTAGCTTTAGGTTTCACAGAAAAGCCATCAAGCTTTGCTGCTGAATCGAGCTGAATAGAACAGTATTAGTACAGTGGATATAAAAAGTCTACACACCCCTGTTACAGCTGTTTGTGATGTAAAATAATGAAACGAAGATAAATCAGGACCTTTTCCACTTTTAATGTGAAATAGCAACCAACAAAATTCAAGTGAAAAACAGCAAAAACTGACAATAACCTGGTTGCATAAGTATACACACCCGTTTATGATGAGTCATGTGACTGTGCTCAGAATGAACCAATCAGATTTAATCTCATGTCCAAAAGTAATTATCATACAGACGTCATCAAGGATGAGATTCTGGGTAAATGTGGTCGCATTTTTTACATTAAAAAACCTGCCATTTTAACAGTGGTGTGTAGACTTTTTATATCCACTGTATAAACTACCAGAAGCAAAAGCTAGTGTTATGTCTGTGATTTATATAAACTTAAACGTTAATTAATAAATTAAATAAACAGGCAGATGTAAAGGGAGAATTGTCTTTCCTATTAAAGCACTTTGGCAATAAAACAAAGAGGAGATCATTTCAGTGAAAATTATTTCCATCTTCCATTAATCATAAATTCTTTCATAAAACAGTCCATAGAATTTCCCATCATCAACGTTTACAGGAACCAAATGATAAACAGCTTCTAGTTACAACATGGTCTATAACTGTAGCTTTAGGTTTCAGGCTCCAGGGTGATATCAGTAACCATATTACTGACTTCCCACTGCTCCTGTTTAATCGCAGTTTATGAGAAGGAAGTTTCTATTCATCCACATTTTTACTTATTTTACCTGTTTCCATTCTGTGCTGCTGAATCGAGTGGAACTGATTAATATTAACCGTGCGTCATCAGCGTAGACGTAAAACCCAACATGAGCAAGCAGCCGGATATAAAGGGATAATAATAATAATAATAATAATAATAATAACAATAACAATAATAATAATAGAGGGCCTAAGACAGAACCTTGTGGAACATTGTATTTTTGATGATGGAACACTCCATCATTACAATAAATTCAGAATTCTACAAAAAACGTTCAAAATGTCCCATCATAAAAATTCATGTATTTTCAGATCACAGGGAATTAACTCACAATGATGACATACCTGTGTAGCACAGGATGTCCTGAGAAAATTAGATATAGCATGTATGAACTTATATAATGATGCAATATTAGAACTCTAGTAAATAAAGGAAATAAAATAGTCCAGGGTTCTAAAAGACATTTTATTTCTTGTGCAGGAAAGAGAAACTCGGAGTGTCCAGGTTCTCATCATCACAACGTTAACTCAAACTCAGATGGCAAGGAAGATTCCTGTCCACACGTGAATGGAAGGAAACAGGAAGTGTCTGACTGTGAAATGGGCTGGGGGCGGGGCTTCTGTAAGGCAAGGGCGGAGCCTGCAGTCCCATTACCAGCTACAGAGCTGGGAGACTCCGCCCTCGTCACTACAAAAACTGTACAGCAGGTCGATTATTCACATTGTGATGCTTCATTAAAACAATAAATAAACCTTCAACAAGGATTAATTTTAAAGAAATTCCACACAAACCTCTGCAAAATAAAACTGACCCATAATCCATGTGCATGAAAAAGTGCTATTTATGATTAGGCTAATTAGTGCTGATAAATTGGTGACCATAAAAGTCCAAAACAAAGATGACACTCAGTTTAACCAACAGTGTTTTTTAAATGTCTGCTAGAACTTCACATCAAACCTTCAATCATTCGTTTTAATCATTATCCTGAATGTGAGCATTTCTTCCACTGCTAGGTATTGGGGTTTACAAATGTTGCTTTGCTTTTATCTTTCATACTTTTATCAGTTTGTAAGGATGCTTCAGAGAGGTCATGTTATTCTGCACTCTCTATGATTTGAGTTTTCAGATTAATCATGCATGGACTAGCTTAAACTTTGTTCTTAAAGGCACAATGTGGTATAAATGTGATAGAAATTCTTTACAGCAGTGTCAGAGATGGAAGTTACTTTAAATTAAAGATGTGCATAAACTGTGTAAGGAACTAGCCTCAGAGTAGTGGAGCTCCTGTGATCTGTTTCATTACTCAACTTGAACATTTTTTAGTTTTATTTTGTTTGTATTATTTTTTTATAAAGAGTACGAGCTCTGTTATTTAGAAAACAAAACATTAAAACTGTTCGGTGTGGTTCAGTGTAAAATAAACACATGGAATTGTTAAAGCGCTAATGTCATGAGTTTGACATTTTTAATGGATGCAACTAAAAATTTAACACATTAAATATAAATATTTTATATAAAACATTAATACACCTGTCTTCTGCAAACATCTCACTTAAAAAACAATAGCAGACAAAAGAAAGAACATAACTTCTACAAAACTTCCTGCAAATCACGTGATCAGCTTTTTCAGCTCATCTGAATAAATAAATAGTTTCTGTAAATGTTTGTATAGTCACTAATTCTATCTCGCGTGTAAAGTATGTAACCAAACTGGTCGGTGCATTGTACTGCAACGAAAGTATTGGAACAGCAAGTCCACTTCTTTTGTTTTCGCGATACACTGAAGACATTTAGGTTATAGATCAGAATTTTAGCTTTCATTTCCTCATATTTACATCTAGATGCATTAAACAACTTAGAACATGGCACTTTTTGTTTGAATCCACCCATTTGTCAAGTGATCAAAAATATTGGAACATGTGACTGACACGTGTTTCTTGTTGCCCAGGTGAGTCCTGTTAGATTGATTGTTTAAACAGTTAATAGCTCTGAATGCCTGCTCTTGGTTTGATCCCTGGGTTTCACCTCTGAAGACTGCATTTGTTGTTAAAAAGGATAAACCAACATGAAGACAAAGGAGCTGTCTATGGGAGAAAAGCAAGTCATTCTGAAGTTGAGAAAGGAAAATCAACCAGAGCCATTGCTCAAGCATTGGGCATAGCCAATACAAAAATGTGGAATGTCCTGAAAAAAACAGAAATCACTGGTGTACTAACAACTGGACTAGACACAGAACAGGTTGGTCAAGAAAAACAACAGTTGGCAGAAACATTGTGAGAGCTGTGAAGAAAAACCCAAAAACAACAGTCAGTGACATCAACAACCTCCACAGGACAGGGTGAAGCTATCACAATCCACCGTTTGAAGAAGACTTTGAGAGCAGAAATATAGAGGCCGTACCACAAGACACAAACCACATCAGCAGTAAGAATCAGAAGGACAGATTGGAATTTACAAAGAAATACAGAGATGAGCCACAAAAGTTCTGGATTAGCCTCTACCAAAGTGCTGGAAAGGCCAAAGTGTGGAGAAAGAAAGGATCTGCTCATGATCCAAAACATACAAGTTCATGATTCAAGCATGGTGGAGGTAGTGTCATGGCTTGGGCTTACATGGCTGCTTCTGGAACAGACTCACTAATCTTTGTTGATGATGTAATTCATGATGGTAGCAGCAGAATGAATTCAGAAGTCTACAGAAACATTCTGTCTGACAATTTACAGAGAAATGCATCCAGTCTAATTGGGAGGAACTTCATCATGCAGCAAGACAACGACCCAAAACACACTGCAACACAACAAAGCACTTCATCAGGGGAAAAGTGGAAGGTTTTAGACTGGACAAGTCCATCAGCAGACCTTCACCCAACTGAGCAGCATTTCACCTCCTGAAGAGGAGACTGAAGGGAGAAACCCCCCAAAACTAACAACAACTGAAAGAAGCTGCGCTACAAGTCTGGAAAAGCAGCACAAAAGAAGAATGCAACAGTTTGGTGTCAGTGGGTCACCGGCTCAATGCAGTTATTGCAAACAAGAGACATGCAAACAAATATTAAGTGTTATTTACTTTAAAATTATCTGTTCCAATACTTTTGCTCACCTAAAAATTGGGTGGTCTGTCAGCAAAGGTGTTTTAAGTTGTTTAACACATCTAGATATAAATAGCAGGAAATGAAAGCTGAAATTCTGATTTATCGTCTCGTATTCATCTTTTGATCTCAAACCCAAATATCAAGTCACGTGGGTTTTTGCTGTCATTCCTCTATATAGCTTTTATATATTGGAACAAATGTCATTTCTCCAGGACCATGGTGAGGAGGTGAAGAGGAAGTTAAGAAAATAGTAATTAATTCCTTCTCACATGTTAAATATGTAACCAAACCTGACAGTGTGGTGACTCCAGGGCAGGGCTGATGTTTCATAGATATAATCAGATTTATTTAGTCAGGTGATAAATGAAATCCTTCTGAGCAACAATAGAATAATAAATGTTATCCCTACACATTTCACAAGCAAACTCAGAAACTTTTTTTATACATACTATATGGCCAACAGTACGTGTACTCCTGGCCATCACACTCCACTCTTCTGGGAAGCTTTCCACTAGATTTTTCTCTTTCCTGCCATATCAATCAACTCCACTGCAAGAGACTCACATAGTTTTCAAGGAAGCAGTGTCATAATGAGTGTGCCCAAATGTTACCAGGTATTTCTCAGAAATTAAAGTCTACCTTAGGAAAAAAAATAGAATTCTGAAGATAAAGTATAAACCATATTAATTTAAATATAATTCATTGACAAAGGGGCATTTTCATTGGCTTTTATTGGTTGGAGTTTGGGAATTACATGTTTGAGTTGTTACAAGAGCTTGAGCTGAATGCAGCATTATTGTGGTGTTTGAAGGTTAAGGTGAGGAGCTGAAGAGAGAACAATAGAGTTAAAATGAATGGAATGCAGTAGGGAAGTGTTTAACTCACTTCCTTAAAATAAATAACCTGCTCATGTTCAATTCAATTATATAGTTACTTTTTACTATAGACATTGTCACAAAGCAGCTTTACAGAAATCTGGATGTAGCTTTAGATTCCTAATCAACAGGTCAGAGGTGAAGGTGGCATGAGTAAAAACCTTGCAGTATATTTCAGGTCTCATCACTGGTATTTTAAGAAGTGAAACTGTTACACACACTCCAGTCTGTAATGCTCCACTGGCTTCATGCTGTGTTGACAGTGTCTCCTGTGTTGGGTGAATAATATTTACTTTTTCCTTGGTAATTAGGGTATTTAATTTTACAGATGATAAATACAGAGTATTTCACTAGTCACTGTTAGCTGCCCCAGATACTGTAAGCATATTTAACCAGCCTGGTTCAGGTGGAATAATGATTAACTAAATAACCCTTAATATCAGATTCCTGATTCTGACAAGTACTCTCCACCCAGCGACACACACCCTCTGAATCACCTGCTGAAAGAACATTTATTCCAAGGTCCAATCAGATCAATTCAAAGCCAGAGTGAACGTGCAGGTTTACATTAAAACATACACTAAAGATGTTATGATATTTTCACAGAGCAAATGTTGCAGTCTGCTTTGATCAATACAGTTTTTCTCCATTTATTTGACACATTTTTTCAAACTACATTGCTTGTTTTCAAATCAGTTAACACAGCAATCTGAACCCTTCATAATTTAGCAAAACAGATGGGAGACTTTCATTCATTTCACAGAAATTTCAAAATATATAAAGCAATTTTTAACAATCACTATGTACAAAAATCTTTCTAAAAAGTTCAATTTCAATTTGCCATCTTGCAAAAATCACACAGCATGTATTCCACTGAGATCAGTTTGAGGTGAATTGGTTAAGGAACAAGCACAGCACCTGTAGTCCAATCAGCTTCACTGGTCACACAATAATCAGTGCTTTGCTGACTATAAAAGGCATCATCTGTCAAAGCTGTTGATCATGAACTGCTGGAAGAAAACAGAATGAGAAGACTGAGAGGTGGTAGAGTTGATGGGAGAGGAATGAGAGAGGAGAAAGAAGAAGGGGGGCACACAAGGCTTGTTCCAAGAGTTAAAGGGAGAGGACCTGAAGGATGGAAAGAAGGAAGAACCTATAGAATAGTTTCTGATGAAATGAGAGCCGCTCTAATAAACCATGTTATTACAGTTTTTCCCAACTGGTTACACACATTTCCATCACACATACTATACTGAAAATCTTACACTTAGAGGGAAATACTCACTTTTCATTCAAAAACCCTACACACACCTCATAGCCAAATAATCCAGTCAGAATCACACACACAAAGCAGATACAGTCAGGTCCATAAATATTTGGACAGTGACACAATTGTCCTAATGTGCCTCTGTACACCACTACAATGGATTTGAAATGAAGCAGTCAAGCTGTGAATGAAGTGTAGACTTTAAGCTTTAATTCAAGGGGTTTGAAAAAAAATATTGCATTAACTATTTAGGAATTACAGCCATTTTTTACAGAGTGCCTCCATTTTCAAGGCTCAAAAGTAATTAGACGAACTAACAATCATAAATATTAGAATTATTTTTAATACTAGGATGTAAATCCTTTGCAGTCTATGAGTGCCTGACTCACAGGAATGAAGAGTACTATTAGGAGGGCGTTATGTATTCAGAGGAACAAGGACATGCAGGTGTAAACATGTTCATACAGAACAACACTTTGCCACAGAGAAATCCAGCAAAGGATCATCCAAGACAGTACACGTTTTATGATGGTGTTGCTGTGGTGGAACGCGGTGTAGCAGTTCTTTTCCTTTTGGAAATGCAAAGTATTTGATGACAATCCATATAAAAGGGTAACACTTCTGCAGGCCGTGGAAGAGGCATGTGGGACATGGAGGCAAATGCTTGTATAGCATGGATCCAGCATTCAGTGCGTTTTTTCCCAAGCTGCATCTGCACATGAGAATGTTCAGTGTGATGTTGATGAAGTTCTCTGACCAACCCCAACAATGAAAAGTAGCTGTTTCATTTACAGTACAGTACACAGCATTTCCCATCAAGAGGTCAAGACAGATGTGCACGTGTCAGACAACCACAGAAACAGAAGAGTGGATAATATCTCACATATTGGCAAACAGTCATTCATTTTACAGGAGATGAGAACGTATTGTTGAAAACATGATTCACTTTAGGAATGTAGATAAATTGCATCTGATGAACGCATACTTGCATTAGCATACTTGTGTTGCCATTGCTGAATAAAATGTGCAATCAAAAGATCACGTCAATAACTATGAGGTGAATATTTGCTTTTGAAAATAATATTAACAGAAAAGAACACAGTACTTCATTCTGAAAAGGAACTGTATTGATGTGAAGAATTTAGTGTCTGTTATGATAGCTGTGATAAATGGGCCTAAGTTTGGATAATGGACCAAATCACCTGAGAAAAAAATGTAGTTGTGAAATACATCCAGATCGCTATCATTTCATGTCATCTATTTATCAGCATAATGTACACAAGGCTCAAGTCACATATTATCACCTGGAATCGAATATTAATATCATTTTTACAAATACCAGTAAACAAGCACTGTATCATATTAATCTTATAATAAAGTTTATATTAAGATGTTTGTTTTATATTTTTATTCATCACTGTCACAAATATAAGTTGTGAATTAGGTGATACAGAGGTTAGTTTAGTCACGTACTTAGAGTGGCACAAGTATTCAGTGGCTGAAGGTGACAGCAGGTTACAGTGATGTCACTTAAACCATGGTAACCAATCCATGGACGTAAGTCGTCAAGTGGACAGCCTGATGCAGCTCAGTTGCTTAATGGATATTGTCCTCAGCTGCTTTAATCGGAGATGAACGTGGCTACGAAGTAGAGGGGCATCAGCTAATAGCTCATTAGAGTGTGAACAGGCTGCATTGTGTTGAACAGTAGAACATTCTACGGTAGACGATGTTTTGTTGGGCGCACCTTATACAAGAATGCTTTAGCAGCATTGGTTTAATAAGAGAAATGTAACATCACAGCTGTCGATCAGAAAAAATGCGTGAAGTATTTTCTTTTAAAACATATTTGGCAGTGATACAAGGAAGTAAATATGTGGACATACCTAAGAACTGGTTTAGGACATTGTTTAAGGATTCCGTAGGATACCCGTCATGGTCCACCCACGTTCATTTTAAAAAGTACGTGATGCTGAGTTCAGGGAAACTGCTGCAAAGGGTACAAGAAGAGTAGGAGTAGCATCAGTACTCACAGGTACTTCTGAGCTGCAGGCTGAGAAACACAGACAGAGAGAGAGAGACAGAGGGGGGGCATCCTGAGTTTCCTCACCAGTGACTTCCCAGGCAAGGAGGTAAAGTCAGCAATTTTTTTCTTAATTTTTAAAAAATAAGCACAGTGTGTGTAAACCAGTTTGTTTTGAAGAGCTGTTTATATTTATGGCAACAATATTTTAATTGTTTTAATATTACATTTTTATTTGGAAAAATGTTTGTGTATGTATTAATCAAAAAAGAATTTTGTTTGTAATAGTTTTAATTAACTGACATGTTTTTGACACAGGTGAACACAATGAAGTGTCTAATTCCACTGTGGGTGCTGATAATACACGGTAAGGTTCTGGCTACATCATTATTTTTGCTACTCTAACTGTTATATAGAACTCTAAAAAATTGCATTTTTGAAGCTCATTTATTTTTATTGAAGCTCATTTATTTTCCCAGACAATGAAAAATTTTCATACACACACATATATATATATGTGAACGAACAGTGATATATATTGAATAAATACTGAAGTATATTAAAAGAACACTGATATAGAATATGGAGTGAATATTGATATGTATTGAAATATATTGAATGAACATTACACACACACACACACACACACATATATGACCATGAAAATCAGTCAGTTGTCCAATTACTTTTGAGTCTGTGAAAATGAAGGGACTCTGTAAAAAAAAAATGGCTGTAATTCCTTACTGGTTAATGCAATATTTTTCAAAAGCTACATAATTGCTTCATTTCAAATCCATTGTGGTGGTGTGCAGAGGCAAAATTATGAAAATTGTGTCACTGTCCAAATACTTATGGACCTAACAACTGTATATGTATACAGTACTGTGCAAAAGTCATAGACACCCCATATATATATATATATATATATGAGCAGGGTTGGGAGAGTTACTTTAAAAGTGCAATTTATTGCATTAAAAGAATGTAATCAGTAATGTAATCCAGGTATCCAGGTATGAAAGTAATGTAATCTGATTACTTTTGGATTACTTCAATGTCACATGTGTACATAAAGTCAAAAGAAAAACAACACAAAAGCATTTCCGAGAAGAACTTTAGAATTTCAACTGAAGTTATGATGGAAATGAGAAGTGACAGTGGAGCACATTTCTGCAAGGACAGTGACCATTCGGAAATCTGAAGATCGAAAATATTATTAATTTTCATCATTTTGCAACATGATCTTAGAAGCTTTGTTATACAGTATGTGCTTACTAAACACTTTATTATTTTCAGTTTAATTCAGAAAAAAATCCAGTTCTTTGTACATTCTTTGTACTTATACATTCAAATTGCATTAAATTATTTTAACAAGTACTAGGAAAAAGTGTCATTACCATCACACACAACATTTAAAAAGTCTACACCATCTACATGTGCATTAGGCTATTTCAGAATATATGTTAATCAAAGCCGTGATCTTTCTTCATTGCACTGATCGAGCTTGGGGGGTTAGCGCGAATTCCCCTTACTGGCTTGTGCATCCACAAAGCCACCAGTATTGAGGAGGACCCCTACACCCTTCTCATGGACTCTTCACCCTCCTGCCATCTGGCAGAAGGTACAGGCGCATCCGTGCCACCAGCAGACTCCGCAACAGTTTCTTACCTGAGGCAGTCAGATTACTCAACACCCTGCTGCCTCCCAACACTCACCTGGGCTATTACACCTAAACCAGTCTGACTCAGTACCACTGCACACCTGAACTCGTTTTTGCTGCTACACTTGTGTTGCTACATCACAAAATAGTTTACAGTTTACAGCCCATGTTCTGTGTATTTATTGTCCTGCACTCGTCTGACACTGTTGTGTATTTGCACTTTATGTAGTCTTGCATACTGTTCTGTGTTGCACCATGGTCCTGAATAAATGACAATTCGTTCCAAAGTATACAAGCTATACAGAGGAATGCTGATAAAAACCCACTTGACTTGACAAGCTTCAGTTAATGTTCACATCAAACAACAGAATTGGGAAAAAGTGTGACCTCTGTGACATTAACCGTGGCATGGTTGTGGTATAAATATATATATATACATATATATATATATATATATATATATATATATATATATATATATATATATATATATATATATATATATA
>CM041003.1:53606-63613 GCA_022985145.1 Pangasius djambal | reverse complement strand
TCTGGTTGGAGTTCTCATCGGTTGAGTTCGCTCGCTGCTGCTGGGGCCCATATGGACGGCCTGAAGAACCGTTTGGTTTGCTGGGGATGGTGCCACCTGGGGGCTGTGGAGATGGTTTGGGGATCACATATGGGGAGCTGTACTGTAATGGCTTGGGACTGCGATTGCTGTAGTGGCTTTGGGGCTGCAGTTGCCACGAACACCTTCATACTCAGGACTCCATCAGTGGTCAGTGGATAGATTTTAACCAACCAGACCTCTTGCGAAAACTGTGATGAATTTACTGGTTGCACAATTGCACTATTTGTCCATGTAGTACACAATAATAGAAGGGAATTATTTATAATCGCACTATTCGTTGCACCCAGATGAGGACGGGTTCCCCTTTGAGCCTGGTTCCTCTCAAGGTTTCTTCCTCATATTGTCTCAGGGAGTTTTTCCTCGCCACTGTCGCCTCTGGCTTCCTCATTAGGGATAAATGCACATATTTACAATATATTTTTTGTTAATCCATTTATTTCTGTAAAGCTGCTTTGTGACAATGTCCAGTGTTAAAAGCGCTATACAAATAAAATTGAATTGAATTGAATTGGCTGTTTACAGTTAAAAAGCTAAATGTCATCTTTAGACTAATATATATTAATTGTCCTGATTTTTGTACAGTATAGGACTCAAAAGACATCCCCATTTGTGATAATTCTTTTATTAACCCTATTCAAGAACTGTATCCCCAGGGATACAGACATTTAATGCCAGATTATCCAAACTCTGAACATGGAATTTATTTTTTTTAACATAATCGTATAATATCTTTAAAAACATTATATAATGCATACAATATGTTCATAAAAATATATTTTTTTAAATATTGTTAACTTACATGAAAAATTTAACATTTACTACCAAATCAGTGGCCTTGCCGCTGTATCCCTCCATGTTGTTGTTTGACAAGGATGATGCCTGTCAGGAAGAGTAGACTGAAGCGGATGCAAATGCAGTTAGCGTTTATTAAACAACTGACATACAAATCCAAATCATAAAGCAAAGTAGAAAACTGTAAATGGTTGGTAGTCAGGCGATCAGAAAACAACATAAACAGGGCAAATTCAAAATACAGGAAACAAGAATCAAGCGTGATCAAAACCAGAAGATCCATCACAAAATCAAAAGGTTTAGTAAGTTCAGGTAAGCAAATACTGAGCATTACTTCATGTGTTTGTGTGACAGTCCTTTTTGTGTTTGTGCTGATTGGTGACAGTTGAGTGTAATCAGAATTCTGGTGACTGTCAACTTGGCAGAGTTCATGAGTTCTGGAAAGTGTAGTCTGAAGTGGCCATGTTTGTAGGCTGCGGTGTGTTCTGGTAAACTGAGTTCAGTACCGGAGTTGACCTGACAATACCAGGGCGCTGATATGCTGAGCCAAACCACTATTCAATGTTTTACACTGAAATTAAGCCCAACCCAAACTTGGTCAACATTATGCCAAGACACTGAGGATGCTAAATTGTGAAGGGATTTTTGATATCTCGAACAGTTTCGTCATGGTGAGGCAATATATTTATGGCAAAAAAGGAAAACAGGAAGTGTCTCATATCTTCTGAGTGTATTGAGTGATTTAGATCAAACCTGAGCTGTATGTTTGGTACTGGAGGCTGATCAAATGGATTTGGCTATTGTGAGTCACAGTCATAGCGCCACCAACTGGCAGCAGGAAGTGTGTGACTTACAACAGACTTTGCAGTAATCCTCTTATATTTAGCCAAGTCGTCTCAAACTTGGTCAGGATAATGTCAAGACAAGGCTGATGTAAAATTATGAGAGGATTTTTGAAATCTTAAATAGTGTTGCCATGGTAACACATCAAACATTTATACTCTTTTCGTGTGTTTTTGAGGCTCTTAGCATGCTTGAAATTTCATGAAAGTTGGCACACACGTCAGAGTTGTCAGCCTTTAGGCATAGGCAAATCATTGCTTCACTACAATTAATTAATGGCTAATAAGGATAACAACATATAGCTCTTATCTTCTTCATGCTAAGGTTCTTAATGTTAAATAAGAAATGAAATAGGAATTGACAATAGTTTGGTTGCAGGGCCCAGTGATTTCTGCTAAATGGTAAGATTGTGGAGTTCAACTAATTAATAGAATAATTTAATAGTTTAGACAAATCATTCACAAGTGATAAGATTTTTATGAGTGATTTGGGTGGATCTTGTAAATTAAGCAGTAAATTGATTGCCTAAATATTTTATGCAATGTACTGTTTATTTTTTTTATCTTATTGCTGCAGCAGGGTGGCAGGGTGGACCAGGCAATGTTGGGTAGCTAGTGTCTTGTGAATAATTTTGACATTATTGTTGATGAGTGAGAGAGGGTGGTAACTAGATAGCAGTGTTAGGTCTTTGTCAGCTTTTAATAGCACTGATGTAAGGACTGTGTTCCTGTTTTGTAGTAATGCAGATTTTGTTTAACCTCCAGTGTCATATTTCAAAATTTTGGTGAGATCGACAGGAAGTCCATCTTGATTTAAAGTTTGGTGTTTGACATGCTTTTGAGAGCACTGTAATAATCATTTTCTGTGAATGGTTTATCCAGTGTCTTTACTTGATCAGTGGTTAATTTTGGAAGGCTAATGTTTTACATGAACTATTCTATGTTTCTTAAGGTAGGTTCATGGTCTGGATTGTATAAGTTGCCATCAAATCTTCTAAATGTATTATTTATTTACAGTGATGTTGTTTTCTCCTTTAGTGGTTTTAATTGCTGAGATGTGTTCTACACGTTTTTTTTTCTTTTTCTGATTTAGTGTTATATTCAAAATTATCGTTTTTTCCCCCTTGTAGCCTGAATTGTGTCTTTTCATTAATGATATTTTTAGTTGAAGGTGCAGTTTATGCTGCTCTGTTTGAGTTTCCTGGGTGGGGTTATTTGTGGGTTTTTTTTTTTATTTCTTTTTCAAGATGGTTGTCTTTTGTTTGTTCTTTCTCCTTCTTGAATGTTAAATACGATATGACTTTTCCTTGTTCCCTTTCCTTGCCCATTTCCCAAAGTAAGGTGGGTGAGACTTCTGGTGAATTGTTTGTTTCTATGAAGTTGGTCCATTTTTTTTTTTTTTATAAAAAAAAGATAAGTCTGGATTGTTGAATAATGACATATTAAAGTGCCATCTACAATTAAATTTTTTATTAAAAATAAAGTTTACTTTGTGTACACTTTACTTTGTGGCTATATTTAATGTGTACTATATTTAATGTGCTGTAACAACTCCTTAGGTGCAGTAAAGATAAAATAAAAAGTGTAATATGATTACAGTCCAAATGCAACACTGAAAACAAAAACCGGTAATGATATTTGTATATTGAATGTCTTATATGTTAAAATTACTATGCCTCCCTCTGGTGTGTGGGTGGTATTGCAAGTTGTGTGCATGACATATTTTAGTTACCCCTTAAACTCCTTAAACATTAGGAATAAAACACACACACACACACGAAGGGCAATGGTAGACCACTGGTTACACCGTAGCAATGAGAAAGACACTTGTCTTTCACTTTCTTCTCATTTTTGACATTGTTTATGGTCCTGGGGAGAGATTGATGGACCTGCAACTGTCCTTTTTATGTATGTGTGTGTGTGTGTGTGTGAGAGAGAGAGAGAGAGAGAGAGAGAACAGATTAATGTTCCTCGCACTGGAGCTTTACCCTTTGCTCTCCACTGTACCACATTCTGCTTTTTTGCCACTTCACTCAATCAGAGTCGAAACTGTGCATGTGTCTGTGTCACTGTCTGTGTGTCTGTGGTTTCATTCTGCAATTTATTATCCAACACCTTTCTTTCTTTATTATCCCTGACACCTTTATTTCCTCTCTCTCTCTCTTGCTGCTATGTGTGAAATATCAGAGATGAGATTTTTCAGCTGCTTTAGTTTTGAGCAACTGTGTTTTTTTTTTTTCTTTTTTCAAGCATATGGATGTAATAAAGAGTTCAGTGCTACAAAATTATTTTGGATTTGCTGAAATAGGCCAGTGAAGCAAGCTTCAGTAACTACAACACACACACACAAGGGTAGAATATCATTTTAATTTTGTACCAAGTTCATACAAAGACTGATTTATTCTGTAAAGTGAAAGTTAAAAAGTTGTGCATAAAAATCACAAAACATCATCACCATAGTAACATTGTCATAAATACAGGCTTTAACAGGATTTTTCAATTTATAAGTACATCAATTCTAATGGGAGGAGCGTCATTACATCACATGACCTGTTCAGGATATCACATGACCTGTTCAGGATATCACATGACCTGTTCAGGACATTGCATGACCTCTTCAGGATTAGACATGTGTGGATGAACTTTTACTAAGTTTGGAGCTTCTTACACTGTGATATGAAAGAGTTGATATTCAGACCCTAAATACTGCTCAAACAGGCTGACTATACTGGGGCAGGGAGGAAAAATATCACAGAATATAATAGAACTGATTCATCGACACATGCCTAATCCGGGTGACATCACTGTGAGTTTATTCTTTTTAAAGAATTCATCAGAAAACCTGGTAATCACATTTGCTACAAATGAGCTTTAAAAAACAGGTTGTCTCTCTGCACTGCAGTGTAACTGTTCGAACACACACACAAGTGACAGAACAGACATTTTGTTTTTCTTTGCCTGAATTTGATTTTATGATATTATAGAAATGTGTACACAGACACCTCGCTCAGAATAAACTTATATTGTTTGTTATAGTGACATATACAGAGACAAAGAGAGAGCAACAGAGAGGGTGAGATACGTTGGTCTGCAGCTCAGGATTCCAACACGGAGATTATGTGTTTGATCCTTTGCATTTATTATTATTATTATCATTATTATTATCATTATTAATTCATTTTAAATTATTATTAAAGCTCCAACAATGCAAGCTGAGAATAAAACACTAGTCTATTTATACTGAGTGATGGGGCAGAAGGGTGCCAATACTTTGTTCAGATTAGCAGTCAGTAATTATTCATCCAATGAGTGATCTGATAAACTGTCCAGAATGTGACGTGTGAAGCCCCCCCACCCCCCCACCCCCCACACACACACACAAAATTGGGCTAAATATTTGCACATGCTCATAAATATTCATACAGAAATTTGCATACATAGTTATTTACATATTTCTTTTTTGCTGTGTTTCTGTAAACCAGTATTTATACATTATGCATTATATTATTCATTATTTATTGGATTTTATGTTAATCAATTTAGATAAAAAATAATAGTAATAATTTAATGTCAGTGCTTCAGCATGCTGTCTGTCCTGTACATAATAATATGGCTTTCTGCCATTTTTCCCCCATGCTGGTTACAGTTGATATGAAATCAGATTATTCCACATTAATAAGCCCTTATTATATAAACAACTATAGAATTATCTACAGGTAAAGGCTAAAGTGTTCAACATATTACAGTAGCAATCAAAAGTACACTACACAAGAACCCTTACTAGGGAATTATTAAAAATGATTAAATGTATAATATAATTTGCTACATGCAGCACAAGGTTCAAATGTGGCAAGACATCTTCAAAATGTGAAAGAGACATCAGGTCAAAAATAAATTTCAAATTCTGGAAGCACTTTTCTTTCAGGATCTGTATTGCTAAAGACATTTTCAGGAAGATTTAAAACCATCAGTCATTGAGATTGAGCCAACAAAGTCAATATTTACATATTGTGGTCAGGAGACATCAGAATCAAATAGCTTGCATGCTTAGTTGACGTTATTTTAGGCAGATTTTTTGATGCAAATTTTAGTCAAAAGTCTGTAATCTTCAAAACATGACCTTACTGCTTAACTTCCCAAATATGGCTGTGTGAGAAAAAAGTGGAGTGATTGGCCGCTCTAGTAGATAAAATGGCTCCATGTTTGTCCTTGCTGAGTCCTACAGGCTCATCCGGGGCAAGAACATCCACAGGGGTGTGTCTCCATGGAGACAACAGATCACACTGGGCAGAGGTAATTAAGTCAAATGGCCAAACCTGGAACAGACCCTCAAAACTGCGTTATTGCAATCTCACGTCAATCAGAGAGCTGAACAATCGGCTTCTCGCCGAGGGAAAACTCATGATGGCATTTCAGCAAATCTGTCCTGGCAGCTGATTCCGCAGTGGAAATGAACGGTTTCTTAAAATAGAACTGGAGAGTAAGAGGCAGAGCACGAGGCAGAGTGAGAGCGAGTTTTATTATACATTATCACAGGAAAATATCTGGAGTGTGTTCTTTCACTGCTGCATTTTTCCATATTTTCTCCAATTTCTGTCTCATTCTGCCTCCTTTTCTGATGTGGCACTTACATTAGGAACATAAAATCCCTTAGAAAGGTTTTTTTTCCCCCATTTCCTGATCCTGAGTCTCAATCTTTAAAATGATTTGACCTCAGACATCTGCTGGGCATTAAAATTTCTTCCTGCTGAAGTCAAACGCAATACACATTATTCATTCATCTTCAGCAAGCACTTTATCCTGGTCAGGGTGGCAGTGGATTCAGAGTCTATCCCTCATTTTTTCTAGTGGAGAATAACATCCACCTGCATCGAATCTATATCAATACCAAAAAACTTTTGACAACGCTTGCTGTCTCCATCTCAAACAGAAAAGCAGCCTCTCCTGATGCCTTAGAGATTATTGCTGCTCTCGGGTGACTACTGTCCCTAATGATGCTAATGATCTAATGAACTTTCTACCCGTGTGATGTCAAGGTTCACACTATTTCACACTTGAAAAAAACTTTAGAGTGAGATGTTTTGAGAGCGAATTCTGAAACTAAATTTGCTAAAACTATATGTAGTGGAACTAGAACTTGTTAGATGCTAGATGCTTTTCCTTTGTTAGGTTTTAGTGTGTTAAATGGTCTGGTTTTTTTTTTTTCAGCATTCCTGTTTGAGAATGGTTTGATTCTTTTTGTTAACTGCAGAAGTCTGCATTTGAATGCTTTCCATGGACAAATATTACCCAATCAATATTTTTAACTCAATCAATCCTCAACCCCATCAGAGACTCTCTTCTAATTTGTTCTTAGTGACTTTTCACACTCCTAATCCAATTCTGTCAAATTTCTAGGAAACTCACACAAATAATCCAAACAACATCAACCCTGACGTTAAAATAAAGATGCCAAACAAATCAGACCTAAAGGCACCACTGCCCGAATGATGAGTAAAGATTTTGTTAGTGGTGTGAACTCCATCTCTGAAAGTGCTTTACATCTCTGTGATAAAATGACACTTGCTGGCATTGGTCTGGTGTTAGCCATTACTCCAGGTCTGCTTGTATGATTCCTCTCAGAGTGTTAGTTGGAGGTTAATTAGAGTTGACAGCAAAGTTCCAGGCATCTGTCAGGAAATGTGGGACACTGTGAAGCTTTGCCACTGTGCTCATAATTCTCACCACATTTCATTTACTGGATAAGACAGCTGAGTGACAGAGTGGAAATCTGAGTAAAGAAGAAAGCCCAGATTTGACCAAGAATCACCACTGACTGAGCAAGATCCATCCTCTTTGTTACATAATACTCTTCATAGCAAACAGGAAATGCCAAAAAATGTTTACCAAAATACTTTAATATTTTGTACTCATTTGGCAGTGAGGAAAAATGGTTATTGTATTGCATCTTGTTAAACTCCTGTTCCAAGCTATGATGCTCCTAATGTCTCATTTTTCCTCCTGCTCCACATTTTCTCCTCCTCTCCCTCTGTCCCTTGCTTTCTCTTGTTCACACAGTCACTTCTGTCTTGCTGTTTGTGTGAACCCCCTTGTGTTTGGGAAGAATCTGAGGGGAACGTCCGTACCCCAGTGGCTGACAGAACAGCTCTGGCAGGGTCTCTGTTCTAAACTGGAGTTTGTTTAAGTAGGGGTGATCTCGACTGTTGGGCTGGGACATTGATGGCTGTGGTTGTCCCGTGAGAGAGACATGATGCTGAGCAGGACTCTTACTAGGTTCCCAGGCTTGGAAGGCTGAGATGGCGGTCAGTGGATGGTTGTTGGTTCTGGAGATCTTGGACTTGGGGATCTGGGAGGGTGTTATGGTGTTAACAACAGGAACATGGATTTCTGATGGAAGGAGGAATGGCTTTTCTTTAGAGTGGAAAGCAATGGGTTGGAAAGTCGTAGGTGATGACTGGCGATATGTCTGGTCCATCAGTGGGAAATTCCTATAGTAGTCTCTGGTTGTTGTATCTTCTGTAAGTAAAGGAAATTTTAAAAGGGATGAGACTGAATTCTGTTTGTTTTTTAAAAATCATATTTACATTACAAAGATGAGATTTATGTCATTTTGAGCTGAGAGCAACAAGGGGAAATAAAAAGCATTTAAATGGATGATCTAAAATTCAAACATGCAATAAACATCAGGGTCTGAAGATGAACACCAGTCTCCTGGCACATATTGCACAAAACTGCACATATCTGCACTTTATATTGGTACTGTCGGACTGCTGCTGCCACCATCCATACATCCACAGATATATTCTTATTCTTATTCACTTTTTTATGTATATATTTTTCTTATATTTAATATTTTTCTTTATATTTTTCTTATATATATATATATATATATATATATATATATATATATATATATATATATACTGTATATATATATATATTAAATACATATATACTGTATTTTTTTTTGTTTATATTTAATATGTTGACATGTGTGATGTGACAAATAAAATTTGAATTTGAATTTGGATCCTGATTCATTTTTGCCAAATTTCTAACACCCAGAGTCTACACCAGGAACACTGGCCATTAGGTGGGAATACATACTGGACAGAATGCCAGTACATCTGAGGACATCATTCACACACACTTTCATGCATTCACTTATATCTAGGAGTAATTTTTTGTAAGTATTCTATATGCTGGCATGTTTTTGGAAGGTTGGAACAAAACCAGAGAACCCACAGGAAACCCACATGAATATAGGGAGAACATGTGAAACCTGAATTCAGGGTGGGATCAGGGGGACCCTGGAACTGTGAGGCAGCAAAGTCTTGCAGGTGGTATTGGCCCAAGAGAGGCAGCTTGAGTAAGCAGATGTGGTAGTGATATCACCTGCTGTAAATATCACACACTACAGTAGAACATGTCAAATATACAACCATTTAAAATGAAATGGTATGAATGTTATAGCATGTTTGTATACCTGGTGTTTTTCTGAAATGTATTATTCCTGTCCAATGTGAACCGCAGTGTAGACTGTGCTAATGTGTGTACAGTAGGGTTTGTGTTAAGTTTTATAACAGTTTGTTAGTGTGTCATGTTGGAGTAGGCTGTTTCAGACTATTGTCAGGAATATTAAATAATACTAACATTTTAGCAAGATGTTAAATGACTGAGTAAATAAATACTGTAAATACTAATATTGCAGTCACAGTAAGGATACAGTGGCGTTTCCACAGGTTTCTTTTCTTGCACTCTTGTTACTTTATTCTGGAATATGAAGGGGTCGAGTTAACTAAGAACTTCCTGTTAATTACAAAATTTTAAAAGCATTGGAAGATGGAAGATTTTGAAGGTTAGTCATCATTTTGATGGATACAAAATAAGACATTCTAGCTAGCAGTGTGTGTGGGATGAACTCAGTAAAGCTAGCAGTGTGTGTGGGACAAAGAAAAGCTAGCAGTGTGGGGGATGAACTCAGTAAAGCTAGCAGTGTGTGTGGGATGAACTCAGTAAAGCTAGCAGTGTGGGGGATGAACTCAATAAAGCTAGCAGTGTGTGTGGGATGAATTAAGTAAAGCTAGCAGTGTGGGGGGTGAACTCAGTAAAGCTAGCAGTGTGTGTGGGATGAACACAGTAAAGCTAGCAGTGTGGGGGATGAACTCAGTAAAGCTAGCAGTGTGTGTGGGATGAACACAGTAAAGCTAGCAGTGTGGGGGATGAACTCAGTAAAGCTAGCAGTGTGGGGGATGAACTCAGTAAAGCTAGCAGTGTGTGTGGGATGAACTC
>CM041003.1:15479-53506 GCA_022985145.1 Pangasius djambal | reverse complement strand
AAATTACATACATTCTTAATCCTATAAAGTTACAATTTTGGTTACATCTTGCACATGCCCTGATTGTTACTAACGCTAGCTAACTGATTTATTGATGTTGTGTTAATTAGCAACTGTGCTAGGTGATTGACTTGAAAAAAGTGGCTAGCTATTTACTGCTTCCATACAATATATCCCGAATATCTGGATTTGCTATCATTCATGCATATCAGTACCTAAACAATATTTAAATTGTTGACCAGACTGCTTCTATTCATTACTGGTACAACAGCACAGTTGGTGTGAGAAAGATCTCAATTGTTCAAGCTGCAAATAATAATAAAAAAAAAAGTCAGACATATGTGTTTTGATGTACTTTTTACAAGCCTGACCAAACAAAGAAGAAAGAGGTAGTGAAGACTCATTGTCTTCATTATCCCTCTCTTCTTTGCTTCTTTCTCCTGCCCCCTCCCCTTTTCCACACACACACACACACACACACACACACACACACACACATACACACATACAATTGAACTATCTGCCAATAACCTGCTTCACACAGACATGCTGTCTCACTGCTTGGGGTTGTTAAAGCTGCTTTGTTAACATTGATAGACAATATGCTTTAATATCAGTTGGTAATGTAAATTTTGATTTTATTTTTTATTTTATTTATGTAGCAATTTTAACAATAGGCATTGTCAGAAAGCAACTTTGCAGGGATGTAGCTCAATGGTAGCGTGTGTGCTTTGCATGTATGAGGTCCTGGCTTCAAACCCAAAGGATGCCTTTATTTCTCCACAGAACTCAGCTACACTGGCTGCCTTATCCGCTGCTTATGCTTGTTCTCACACTCCACGAGAAGCTGGCAGGGGTGGGTGTACAGGGCTGCTTTTGTATCGGAGAGGGTGCTTCACACTGCTCTTCCTGTCTCACCTCAACATCTCATCCTTTGAATTCCATGTAGTTACAGTTACCTCCCCGAACAACATTCTTGTTGTTCTCAGCTACCGCCCTCCTGGTCCCCTGCGGGCGTTCCCTGAAGAAATGGACATGCTCCTCAGTCTTTTCCCTACTGACAGCACCCCTCCTACTGTCCTAGGAGACTTCAACCTCCCCCCTGACAATCTCCAGTCCTCTCCCTCTATCTTCTAAACCCAGGAAGATTTCCTGCCCTGTTCCTTGGTTATCAGATATGTTGCGCAGCAATCGAACAGAATTAAGAACAACAAAGAGAAAGAGGAAGAAATCGCAACTCTACACAGATCTTGTCTCTTACCGTGCTCTCCTGTCCAAATTCTCATCTGAAGTGACTTCTGCTAAGACTGCCTTCTACAAGGAAAAGCTGGAAACCTCTGCACAAGATCCTCGCAAGCTCCACAACATCTTTTCTTCACTACTCAACCCACCGGCTCCTCCTGCTCCATCCTCCCTGACTGCTGAAGACTTTGCCACCTTTTATGATGAGAAGAGAAAAAATTTGCCAGACCTTCACTTCTACCCCATCTCCTACACTACACACTGAGGATTCTCCTTCTCATTTGCTGGCACATTTTTCTAAACTAGCAACAGAAGAGATCCTGCAAATCATCTTATCCTGCAGTCCTACCACCTGCCCATTGGATCCAACCCTTTCCGCAATGCTCCAGACCATCTCACAAGACCTCCTACCCTTCATCACCACTGGCTCCATAACATCTGGTCATGTACCAACTACATTCAAAAGAGCAAGGGTTATTCCCATCCTGAAGAAACCCACTCTGGATCCCTCCCTTACAAAGATAGCTTTGTAAGATAGCTGTAAAATAGCTTTGTAAGAAAAAGCTCTGGTATCACTTTCTGTGAATCTTTACAAATGCATTAATAAAGAATTATGAAGCATTTATTATGTTTAATAAGCCTTGACATAACTGTACATAATTATGTCTAAATATTCATATATGCAGACATATAATGCTATAACAGCATAGCATAAGGCTTCATAGCACGACATAATGCATTATAATACATATTTTACCCGTTCTTACCATAAGATTAATGTGTTGTTCACATAATTCTTTACTAAAAACAGAGAAGCATGCCCCCACTTAACAGCCAATGAAACGCTCTTCTACCATTGAAAACAAATTTGTGAATGTGCATAATATATGTTCGATGAATTATCCAAAGAGCAAAGCTTTCGTGCTTTAACTGTAACTTCTAACAAACATTCAGACTTGCTTCATAGTTTGTGTTGAGGGGGAGGGGGGTTCTGATTAGTAATTGTAGAGAAATATAGAGAAGTTGTCAGATTGCTTTGGCTTTGTGACTATGCTGCTGAATCATTACCCTTTCACCCCGCTGTAACGGCTCTAATGTTGGAGTTGGGGGTTCACTATGGCACTTAATGCACCCAGTCCTTCCCCTACTGAAACTATGGTGTTCTCGTTAATTCTCTCTAGCGTCTGGATGCACATCTCTAATGCTGCAATCTTCTTCATCAGACTGCTAACTAATATACACTTATCACAAATAAACCTATTGTTAACAATGGAAAACCATGTTTAATATATTACACGAACCCTTTTTTTTGTTGCTTAGTGGTGACAATTTCAAGCAGATCTACTGTGGAAGGCCTCTGTTTGCTGTCTTTAAAGAAAAAAATCTTTTAAAAAATCTTCTTCATCCTCCTCTTCCTCTTTCAAAAACATTCTTTGAAAAATGAAGCAACAGCAAAAAAGGAGAAAAAATACAGCAACTGATAATTATAGCACAGAACTTACCGATGATAAAGATGTGGAAAAGCCTGGCATTTCAAAAAAGGGAGATTTTTAGATCAGTATCATCAGCATTGTTAATTTTAAAAAGTGACTCTTTTTACATAAGATCAAGATCCATTAATATGCAGTCACACACTGTACCTGTAACCACACTTGCCATTCCTAGCTAGTATTAAATAACTAGCCTAGCTGGCTATTTGCAGCACAGATGTTTTTTTCTGGACCCACCACATTTAAAGCCTAAACACATTCAGTGTTATTTTTAGGTCCGGAAGTATTTGGACAATGACAGAGTTTTTGTGATTTTTGCCTTTATACACCACCACAATGGATTTGAAATAAAACAATCAAGATGTGATGGAAGTGTAGACTTTCAGCTTTATTTTAAGAGGCTCCACAAAAATATGGCATTTACCATTTAGGAATTACAGCCATTTTCAGCAAAGTATTTGGTATTTGGGACAATTGACTGACAGGAAGTTAATTGACCAGGTGCGGTCCATTCCCTCGTTATTCCCAGGTATTGAGTTGGCATTTGGCAGCTGTTCGACTGGAGCTACCAATATGAAGTCCAAGGAGATCTTAATGCAAGTGAAGGAGGCCATCATTAGGCTGAAAAAACAACATAAATCTATAAGAGAGAGCAAAAACCTTAGGTTTGGCCAAATCAACAGTTGGGTTCATTCTTAAAAAGAAAGAAAGCACTGGTGAGCTCAACAACATCGAAAGGCCTGGAAGACCACAGTAGACAACTAAAGTGGATGATCGCAGAATCCTTTCCTGGGTGAAGAAAAACCCCTTCACAACATCAACAGAAGTCAAGAATACTCTGGAGAAGGTAGGCGTGTCATTGTCCAAATCTACAATCAAGAGACGCCTTCATGAATGTAAATACAGAGGGTTTACAACAAGGTGCAAACCACTGGTAACATTCAAGAACAGGAAAGCCAGATTAGACTTTGCCAGAAAACAGTTAAAAAACCCTCCCATGTTCTGGAATAAGATTCTTTGGCAGAAAGACCCACAAACAAGCAGCAGCTGAAGGTGGCTGCAGTGAAGGCCTGGCAAAGCATCTCCAGGGAGGAAACTCCAGACTTCAGGCAGTCACTGACTGCAAAGGATTTTCATCCAAGTATTAAAATTATGGTTATATTTACAATTATGTCACTTTGTCCAAATACCTTTGAGCCCCTGAAAATTGAGGTACTTTGCTTAAAATGGCTGTAATTCCTAAATGGTAAACACCATATTTTTGTGGAATCTCTTAAAATAAAGCTGAAAGTCTACACTTCCATCACATCTTGATTGTTTTATTTCAAATCTATTGTGGTGGTGTATAAAGGCAAAATCACAAAATCTCTGTCATTGTCCAAATACTTCTGGACCTGACTGTATTGTGTGTGTGTGTGTGTGTGTGTGTGTGTGTATATATATATATATATATATACACAGCATTAATATAGACGGCTTCAGTGCAGTGCGAGGAGACCGGAGACGAGAGGAGTGCGGTAAGAGGAGAGGAGGAAGACTGGCTGTTTATATTAACAACATGTGGTGCCATCCGGGTCACGTAACTATGAAAGAGCGTGTTTGCAACCCCGACATCGAACTTTTAGCTGTAGGGCTTCGTCCATACTACATGCCCAGGGAGTTCTCTCACGCCATTTTAATCGCCGTCTACATTCCTCCATCCGCTAATGCTGTGGGATCATGTGATCTCATATACTCAGTCACTGCCAAACTCCAGACCCGTCACCCAGATGCTTTGTATCTCATCTCAGGAGACTTCAATCAAGCGTCCCTCACGAAAACACTTCCCACCTTCACTCAGTATGTGGATTGTCACACCAGAGGTGTAAGGACCCTAGACTTGATGTATTCAAATGTTAAAGGGGCCTACAGCTCTTCAGCCCTCCCCCTGCTAGGCAGGTCAGATCACAACCTGATCCATCTCCTTCCAACATACAAACCCCTGGTTCAGAGGCAACCTGCTACTGTCAGGAAGGTGAGGAAATGGTCTGAAGAAGCCAATGCTGCCCTGCAGGAGTGCTTTGAGTCTACTAACTGGGAGGTGCTCTGTGAGCCACAGGGCAAGGACATTGACCAACTGACTGACTGCATCACGGAATATATCAATTTCTGTGTTGATATCTGCATGCCCCTGAAAACTATCCATTGCTTCCCTAACAATAAACCCTGGGTCACCAAGGACATTAAAGCTGCTCTCAATGATAAAAAGAGGGCTTTTAGGACTGGTGATAGGGAGGAAGCTAAGAGGGCTCAAAGACTGCTTTCTGTCAAGATAAGAGAGGGGAAGGAGAAGTACAGGAGGAAATTGGAAAATAGCCTGCAACAAAATTACTTGAGGGAGGTGTGGAGAGGCATGAGGACCATCACTGGCTACAAGACCGGCAACCAGGTGTTGGAGGGCAATACAGACCTTGCTAATGGGCTTAATCTTTTCTTCAATAGATTTGATGTGAAGCCTCAAATGCACCCCTCCTACAGCTTCACTACACATTCACAAGCCCATCCCCCTCACGTAGTAGCCACTATGCCAAATTGCTCTGGAACCATCACCATCTCAGAGGAACAAGTAAGAAGGGAATTGAGCAGGCTTAGCCCCACAAAGGCTGCGGGCCCTGATGGAATCAGCCCAAGAATACTGAAAGCCTGTGCCCAGCAACTTTGTGGTGTGCTACAATACATCTTTAACCTGAGCCTACAGCTGGAAAGGGTCCTGTTGCTATGGAAAACATCTTGCTTAGTGCCAGTACCAAAAGTAGCACGGCCCTGTGTCCCCAATGACTACAGGCCAGTAGCGCTGACCTCTCACCTAATGAAAGCTTTCGAGAGACTGATCCTCAGATCCATTCGGCCCATTGTCAAACCCTTCCTGGATCTGTTACAGTTTGCCTACCAGCCTCAACTTGGACTGGATGATGCTATCGTCCACCTGCTCCATCGAACCTACACTCACCTAGAGAAACCTGGGAGCTCTGTGAGGTTTATGTTTTTTGACTTCTCTAGCGCCTTTAACACCATCAGGCCCACCCTACTGGAGGAGAAGTTGAAGAACATGCAGGTGTTCACTCCACTGGTCTCTTGGATTATGGACTACCTCACTGGCCGCCCCCAGTACGTCTGCATACAGAACTGTGTGTCTGACACTGTGATCTGCAGCACAGGTACTCCTCAGGGGACAGTTCTTTCTCCCTTCCTCTTTACCCTGTATACATCTGATTTTAGTTACAACTCTGAATCCTGCCACCTTCAGAAGTTCTCTGATGACTCTGTGGTTGTTGGATGTATTCAGGGTGGAGACACCTCAGAATATCAGATGGTAGTGGACCGCTTTGTTACCTGGTGTGACCTCAATCACCTACAGCTCAATGTCAGGAAAACAAAGGAACTTGTGGTGGACTTTAGAAAATCCAGGACCCCCGTCACTCCTTTGTCTGTCCACGGTGAGGAAGTGGAGATTGTTGCGGATTACAAATACCTGGGAGTCCATATAGACAACAAACTGGACTGGACATCAAACTCAACAGCACTATTCAAGAAAGGCCAGAGCAGGCTGTATTTTCTGAGGAGGCTCAGGTCTTTCAATGTCTGCAGCACCATGCTGCAGATGTTCTGTGAGTCTGTGGTATCTAGTGTCATCTTCTATGCAGTGGTCTGTTGGGGAAGTAGCATGAAGATGGCAGACAGGAATAAACTGGACAAATTAATCAGGAGGGCTGGCTCTGTACTTGGCATGGAGCTGGACCCTGTTCACATTGTGGCTGAGAGAAGGATGTTGTCAAAACTCCACGCAATCCTGGACAACCCTTCTCACCCACTACATAGTGTGCTGGTCGACCAGAGGAGCACTTTCAGCCAGACACTGATCACTGCCAAGTGTTCCACTGAGCGCTTCAGAAGATCCTTCATCCTTGTGGCCATCAAGCTGTACAACTCCTCTCTATAAGTGCTGGGACTTTCATGTGCAATTCATATGCAATACATGTTTCAATTCATGTGCAATAAGGGACTTTAATGTGCAATACAAATCTATTTATTATTATTACTGCCTACTTTTCTGTACTTGATCACCGTTAGCACACTGGACTTATCATACTCAACATTTACATCATTATGGTATGTTTCATTACGCATTTTTTATTTATTGATTTACTTTTTATATACTGTATAGGTACAAATTTATTTTTATTTATTTATTTATTTTTTATTTTCTTCTTTCTTTCTTTTCTTTCCTTCTTCTTCAGAGCAATTGTAACATGGCAAAGCAATTTCCCCCTGGGATTAATAAAGTTCTTTGAATCTTGAATATATATATATATATATATATATATATATATATATATAAAATCACACACACACACACACCAATCAGCCATAATATTAAAATCACCGGCATACTAAAGTCACCCTTGTGCCCCCAAAACAGCTGTGACCCACTGCTGCATGGACTCCACAAGACCTCTGAAGTTGTGCTGTGGTATCTGGCACCAAGCCGTTAGCAGCAGATCCTTTAAGTCCTGTAAGGTGCGAGGTGGGAACTCCATGGTTCTAACTTTTTTGTCCAGCACATCCCACATTGAACTCTTTGTCATGTTCCTCAGACCATACCTGCAGTGTGGTACCTGCAGGGCACATTATCCTGCTGAAAGAGGCCACTGCTGTTAGGGAATACCATTGCCATAAAGGCATATACTTGCTCTGCAACAAAGTTTAGGTAGGTGGTACTGTGAAGGTAACATCCACATGAAAGCCAGGACCCAAGGTTTCCCAGCAGAACATTGCCCAGGGCATCACTCTGCCAGCTTGCCTTCTTCCCATAGCACATCCTAGTACCATCTCTTCCCCAGGTAAGCGACACACATGCATCCAGCCGTCCACATGATGTAAAAGAAAACGTGATTCATCAGACCAGGCCACCTTCTTCCATTGCTCCATGGTCCAGTTCTGATGCTCACGTGCCCATTGTAGGAGCTTTCGGTGGTGGACAGGGTCAGCATGGGCACTCTGACCAGGATTACGCAGCCCCATATGCAACAAGCTGTGATGCACTGTGTGTTCTGACACCTTTATCAGTAATTTGTGCTATAGTAGATCTTCTCTGGGATTCGACCAGATGGGCTAGCCTTTGGCAGCTAGCCTTAGGCTGTGTAATACACTTGGCGCTATCTACCCACTTCCACATGCATGAGCTCACAGACACCCATGGTTGGCTAGTGTCGTTGTGCTTGAGCGGGGAGAGTATGCCACCCCTCCCATCTGAACTCGCAATCTCTAGACAATAGGGTGAATGCTTTTCTGTTATGCCACTCACAAGCCCCCTGCTGTTTTTTTAAGCTCTGACTGGACATGCTTCTCCTCATCATTCTTTGTGATTCATGTTTTAATATTGGGGAAGCAGTGCAAAGTCTTTGGGCTTGTCTCGTTTTCCACCCAGAAGTTGATGTAGTCCATAATATAGTCTGTAATATATGATATTACGCAGGGAAGGTATATGCCTGCTCTTTTGATTCTGATGCTGAATGCCTGCTGTCTTAGTTATTTCCTCCATAACAGAAAAAAGTAATATAAAAAAACAGAAAGAGCACCAAAGAGCTTCTATACGATGCCATTTTCATTCATAATAAACATATGTGAAGAAGTTAACATTAAATATACAAAGGACAACAAAAACAGACAACAGCACAGGAGCAACTGTACCTGCAGCTGCTCTGGGAAGTGCTAGAAGTTAGTTTTTCTCTTTTTTCACCACTGCCTCTTTTTTCAAAGAATGTTTTTTCTCATTTATCAATCTTGTACATAAATGTTTGCATAAGCCAAACCAAGCTCACCTTTTCAGCTGCATTTACAAAAGTTTCTGAAATGCTGGTTTTCCTTGTACTTGTGTACGTATGTCGATCACCCTTAAAGTGCAAAGTGTGTTCCAGATACAGCTCATTTGCATTTAGTGACACCCACAAAACTCCACAAAAAGGTCAAGCACACAGAAGGCTGTAAACACAAAACTATGTGCTTACTATGATTAGCCTACTAATGGTAAAAGAAAAGGTGAAAGGCAGAAGTGGAATTATTTCGTTATTTTGACTCATTTCTATGCCAATAAAAATTTTAGCAGTGTAACAGCACCTGAAACGGTCAAAAGCTAGAGACAAATCACAGAAAATTAGGTGAGAATTAAGAGTTGCACTGTATTAAAAGCAAATGCCATGGCAAACGGAACCGATTTATAAGTCTGCTTTCATCCTCCAAAAATAATACCAGAATTTAACATCCTTTCCCTAAAGCGTGACCTTGATCTTCTGTTAGCTGAGGCGTTTGTTTACGGCTTATGGCTGTGCGCAGACACATCGATCCATCCTCTGTTTATAAGGCCCCACGTCTTTTGTCATAATTGAATGACTAGTTTTATTTGTATTAATTTATGTGTTTGTGTTCGCTCACTTTCTTTATTTATTCATATTCTTTAATTAAAGATAATATTAGAAAATGACTGGTTTTCACTAAATGTTCTCGATGGTACTTTTAGTCCCTGACCTAGTGAACTACCATGTGTTTTTGATAGAGACTCCAAAGCTCTTCTATAAGTCGCTCTGGATAAGTGCATCAGCTAAATGCTATAAATGTAATTAAAAAAATAAGCAATTTAAACTCAGCAGTATATTCCAGATATAAAAGTGCAGTAATCCATGCTAATGATATAATTTGAAGTTGACCAACTTTAAATTGTCAAAGTTTAAATTGGTTAGTCTTCCGTAAATATACACACTCAGGAGCACGAGTGGGATATATGGAAAACATTTTTCCAAAATTATGGGATTTTCATGAAAACCAAATTTCTTGTGCAAGTGCGCTTACAAATAAATCCATTCATAGTTTCAGTGCTAACCACTGACAGCCATACATTAGACTGACATTAACTATGCATTAGGTCAGGAATCTGACAGCAGTAGAAGCAGGTGGTTTTTAAAATTGGAAAAGCACTGGTGTCAGTTATTAAGTACATATCCGTGTGTGTCCTGTTTTATATGTTTCATCTTTTGGTCTTGTATCTTGCTTAATTCTCAGTCTGTCTTCCTAAGTAAGAACATGAAACGAAAATCAGGCAAAATTAGTAGTGTCTGCCCACTAAGCTGCTAACTAGCTGTCATGTGGAATGGAAAAGTTGACTTAATTGGCTACTGCGCATGTGCAATGCGGGGAAAAAACTTCCGGTTGTGTTTTGGAGCTGCTTCTTACATGTGTTTAATAAAAGAGACGTGCATTGTTCAACGAAAAGCCTGACGACTTGTGTTGTTAATATCGGCGACAAACGCCACATGGTGTCAGAAGCAAAAACCGAGTAGAAGACGGAATTTTGAACGTGAGTTCTTGCGAGAACTGAAGTGCGCATCGCCATGGCAAAGTTCACTCCGCCCGAGCAGTTTGACTTTTCCAAGCCCGAAGCGTGGCCGGACTGGAAACAGAGGTTTGCCAGATATCGAATCGCATCACTGCTTACGAAGGAGGATTAAGTAGTGCAGGTAAATGCCCTGATTTATTCGATGGGAGCGGAGGCTGAGCACATATTCAAGTCATTTACTTTCGATAACGAGGGAGATAGTGACAAATATTCTGTGGTAATGGCCAAATTTAATGAACATTTCATCCCGAAACGCAACGTTATTTATGAATGTGCTAAGTTCCATTCGAGAGTTCAACTTCCTGGCGAAAGTGTGGAAGCATTCTTCAGGCAGCTGTACGAGTTAGCTGAAAACTGTGATTCTGGTGCACAAAAAGAAGAGCAGATGCGCGATCGCATAGTAATTGGAATTCGTGATAAGCAAGTGTCACAAAAACTGCAAATGAAAAGTGACCTAATATTGCGCACTGCCATCGAAATGGCCAGACATTGTGAATTAATAAAATCTCAGACCACAGAGGGAGTAAAGAGTGTGGAGCACGTGGATAACGTAAAATCAGTTAAAAAGAAAGAATACAAGAGAACTGGCAACTTTGCAAAAATGCACAAAAAGACGAGAAAAGGAACATGCACAAGATGTGGATGAAATCATGATGACAGTGAACAGTGTCCTGCAAAAGGAAAAAAATGCATGAAATGTAGTAAAGCTGGACACTTTGCAGCAGTGTGTTACTCAAAAGCAGCAGTACAGGAGATAACTGAAGCTGATGAGGATGAATGCATGTTCTTAGGATCAGTTGAGCAGAAACAAAGCATGGGAGCATTGTTAGCAGAGGATGAACCACCATGGTGCACCACTCTAACCTTAGCACATACGCCAGTCTCAATTAAAATCGACTCTGGTGATGTCTGAGGCTACCTATGAAACATTACAGAACAAGCCTAAACTCAGTGCAGTGAAAAACACTCTTCAAAGTCCAGGCGGCATTGTGGCCACAAGGGGGCAATTTTTAGCCAAAATTAAAGCCCATGTCAATGGCCAGCTACGAAATTGCTGCTTTCGTGTCGTAGTAGTCAAAACTACTGGAGAAAACCTCCTAAGTCGAACAGTGGCAACCAAACTAGGCTTAATTAAGCGCATTGACGAAGTCAGTATGTTTAGTGGTGTGAGCACGCTAAAAGGAGATCCAGTGAAAATCACCTAAAAAGATGGCGTACAACCATACAGTGTAGCTGCACCACGACGGGTTCCCATTCCCTTACTCCCTAAAGGAGAAGAGGAGCTAAAAAGGATGGAGTCAATGGGCATAATATAAAAAGTAATGGACCCACCCGAATGGTGCGCACCCATGGTTCTGGTAATTTAAAAAAATGGAAAAATAAGAATCTGTGTGGACTTGAAAAGACTTAATGAGAATGTGAAACGCGAGAACTTCATCTTGCCCACCTTGGACGATATACTCCCCAAGCTAGCCAAGAGTACAGTGTTCTCCAGTTTAAATGCAGAAAGTGGATTTTGGCAAATACCCTTAGAGGAATAAAGCGCACGCCTGACCACCTTTATCACACCGCTAGGTAGATATTGTTTTAAACGGCTTCCTTTCGGCATCACATCAACGCCTGAAATTTTTCAACGGAAAATGTCAGAGCTGCTGCATGGACATGATGGGACAGTTGTATACATGGATGACATCTTAGTTTTCGGAGAAACACAGGAAATACATGATGAGAGAATTAAGAGGGTCATGGAGACCATACGAGCCTCTGGACTGAGGCTCAATAAGGATAAATGTCGGCTTAGCCGTCTGTAAAACCAAACCCCAAGTAAGGGCAGAATAATCCCTGTCCTATCTCAAGGGATTGTGGTAGTCAGTCCACCCACACCCTTAGTTAGTTGTTGTTGTAAAACAAAAAATAAATAAATAAATAATACAGTGTGTTTTACGAAAAAAAAAAATGGAAAAGAAACACTAAAGAACCCTTTTGTTTGTTGTGTAACACAGATTTATTTTGTTTAGATAACAATAATTAATAGAAGACAAAACAAAGAGGGTTAACGTTATTGTTATGTATACTTACACTTGAAAAGAGGGGGAGATGTCATGTGGAATGGAAAAGTTGACTCAATGCGGGGAAAAAACTTCCGGTTGTGTTTTGGAGATGTTCCTTACATGTGTTTAATAAAAGAGACGTGCATTGTTCAACGAAAAGCCTGACGACTTGTGTTGTTAATATCGGTGACAAATGCCACACTAGCTAGCTCAGTTTCACTGAAGAAGGTAGTGACAGCTGGTTATTTAGAGACAGAATTTTATACTTACAATTTATTTACAGTATTTACCATTTACGAAAATAAAATAACAAGCTATACTAGTGTAAAACAAAGTTTTACATAAAAAAATTATGGATTCAGTTACTGACTAACTGCTGCAGTTCCAAGCACTTTGTGAGTCTCACTGAGTGAGGGGTGTGATAAGTGCTTTAAGGTAGGTGGGCACTGGTCCATTTTTGGCTTTGTAGCCAGGATGTGTTTTTTTTAATAGAGACTGCAAGGCACCTCTGTAAGTCACTCTGGATAAAGGCATCTGCTAAATGCTCTATGTGTGTGTCTGTGTATGTGCCTGTGCCTGTGTGTGTGTGTGTGTGTGTGTGTGTGTGTGTGTATACAGATGGATCTTTAAACTCTCATTAGAACCTTGAAGGTGGGAGAAGCACAAGGAAAGAAGAAAAAAATATGTTTGTGTGTGTGTGTGTGTGTGTGTGTGTGTGTGTGTGTGTGTGCGTGCGTGCGTGCGTGCGCGCGCATGTGTGTGTGTGTTGTCCAGCCAGCCAAACTGTGAGTTCTCAGTAGGTTTTGGCTTTGGTTTTAGTTAATTATATTTTAATTAGCCCCAGCACTTCTGTAAGCTACTTCCTCTAAATCACCATAGTGACTGCGGGGATTCTCTCATATCCTGAATTAATTAGTTTAAAATTAATTGCTGACCAGAGGTCAAAAGGTGACAGAGGTAATAACTTTTAGTATCTCGTATGTCAGCCATTTTAGAAAAATCATAAGCTTAATGAAAGCTTAGGTTCCAATCTTTGTGTTCAGTCCCAAATGCAACAACTCAAATGTTCATTAGAGCATGGGTCTCCAAACTGTGCAGCCACTTGATTTACAAATGGGGTCACAAGAGAAACTCACAATCTACTCTTTTGTTTCATTCATTCATTTTACAAATTTATATTAGCAATATCGAAGATAGATTTTGTGTGTTAATATTTAGAAGTGTTACTGGGAGTCACATTCAGACAATCCACATTTAAACTACCTCTACCTCTGTAAAGGTAATTTTTTAAAAAAATTTGTCATCTTCAAATCTACTGAAAGGGTTAGTTTTGCGTACCAGCAAATGCTAGTAAATATTTTTGATTTTTAAAGATTTTTTTTGAGACATAATTCACAATGGCAGATTTTTAAAAAAAAGTTTGTGATGTGGACTGTGAGGAAGACAACAACCTCCAAATTAATATACACATACATTTCTACATGACTATACATAAATGCAGAAAGGACATTGTTCTATCACACTCTCCAGTGTCACCCAGATGAGGATGGGTTCCCTTTTGAGTCTGGTTCCTCTCAAGGTTTCTTCCTCATATCATCTAAGGGAGTTTTTCCTTGCCACTGTCCCCTCAGTCACCTCAGGCTTGCTTACTAGGGATAATTTTGCCTAACATCTAGACAAAGCTTGGGGCTGCAGTAAATTCATAATGTTCATTTGGGGTTGTGTGTCCAAAAAGAACAACAAAATTAGAGTTCACTCTAGAACCATGGACATTTTTAGGGTTTCATTCTAAATGTTATAACACAGAAACTTCATTGTAATCAGACTTGTTGCAGGTGTTTATGTTGGAGTGTTTGTCTGCTGTTATTTTAGTGTGTGAGTGACGTGCATGCTGCAGGAGATTTGTATGTTAAGTCTTTGCTCACCATTATTAGTTCTTATCAAGCGTCCAGAGATTCCATTAGATCTGGCTGGATGATGCCCTGCCCCTCTGACCATGCACTCTGCCTCACCTGGCAGCTTCAGTCGCTCTGTAAGGGTTCTGGTGAGAGAAGATTTATAACACTAATAATCATTAATGTACACTTTAATGGCATTTTTATTGCAACTTAAAAAAGTAGACAGCATACATTTTCTTTACATTTTTTAAGTGTCACTACAGCAATGAAGTGATTATTATTATTATTATTATTATTATTATTATTATTATTATTAAACACTGTATGCACATTGTAATTGTGCTTGGCATCTTTTAGGGAAATCCAATTTTGTGTCATCCACAGTGCAACGAACAATCCAAAATCATTCAGTAGGTAAGCAGAAAAGCATCAAAAGCTGATTAAAATAGATTAACAAACTAAATAAACACAAGACTTCACAAACACATTAATGAGATGGAACAAGGTAGAGCTGAAAATGATTATAAAATTAATCAGTAACAAGAAGAGGATAAAAATGTGAACTAAAAAAACCAGTTATACACATTATTAACTTGTTTTTCTGTTCTGAGGCACACAGTCAGGCTGATCATCAGCACAGATTTACATTGCTATAAAATCAATGCTGCTTATTGAGGACCTGCAAAGACTGATCTCTTTTTTTGTCAAGATCTTATTTCTTTTAATTCCTCCATTGCAAGAACGAGCTTCAATCTTTCTGACTTTGCCATCTGGTGTGTGTGTGTGTGTGTTGACTTTGTTTACTCTTCTTCATTGTCTGGTGTCCAATCTATTACTGTCTCCATGGAAACCCAGCTATCATCATTTTTTGAAAACGCCATCTTTCGTCTCTTGTCAAAACAGACCAGCATTCTCTCTAGTGATGAGCACCTTCACATTTCAGTTTCAGACTGTAAATTAAATGAACAAGAATTAACACGAATGTACTCAGTGTTTTATGTGTTAACATCAGCATGCTGAAGTTAAACATTAAGCAGCTAAACTCACTCAGTAGAACAGCTGCAAACTTGGATTGAAGAGATGATGAACTGTCTTCATTTACTGAAAAATGCCTACTACATACTGTGCTTTATGAACTCTGGTTTTAAAAAAATAATAACAATAAATAAGAATTTCTTATAAAAGTCCAACAAATGCCAGTGCAGTTGTAACGTCGCGGGTGCCTTCTCAGGCAGATCCGTGGCCACCTGCATGGTCCTTTATAGCATTTCAACCCTGTGGAGGCAATCAGCAGATACACGCGACACCTGTGCACACTGCTACTTGAACCCCTGGGTTTTGTCAGTCGGCGTGCGGAATTTGGTTGAGAAGCGAAAGCTTTATTTCTGAGCATAGGCTTAGAGAAGTTTCTATTGAAGTTCAGGACCAGTGTTAGGGTTCTCTAATGCCTACATATACATATATTTATTTCAAAGCTCTCTAAGCATCATGGTTCAGCAAGGAATAGTCTGCGCTGAACACTTATTAGAGTTGTGAGGAGGGAAGGCGGCTCCCTCGCTTTCACGACTGTTTTGTTCTGACTATTTATTTGGCCATTACAGAGACTGCTCTCTGTCTCGCTGCAAGACAGCATATGCCGGGGCTTGGTGGCAGTTCACTGCCCTGTTTAGGGCGTCTAAGCCACATGCACTCCTCTTTTTGCCCCAGAGCCATAGTAAGGCCCTTTTATTTCTTATCCTTTATCCATTTGGATAGTGGGCTTAGCTCAGTACTTTTTCCATCTTTGTACTGAGCCTTCCTCGTAACAGTATGTCCACACCAGACTGTTAGCCTGGAGCGGATAGGGGAGATTGTGGCTGGCCAAGCCACGGCGCTGGGGAAACATGAGCAGGCATGGGTAGAGCAGATCCAGGCCCTGCTGCAGCCCCAGGCCTCCTCTTCTATAGGTACTGCCCAGGCAGAAAACCCCCAACCTGGGCCTGCCAGTGCCAGTTCTCTCTGCAGTCACGGAAACACGCCTTTCGGCCCCACAGCCTCAGTGCTCTCTTGTTTTTTCAGATGCAGCTGTCCCAGTTTCTCTCAGAGAAGGCTAAGCTAGCCTACATGATTGCCCTACTTACTGGTAGAGCTCTGGCCTGGGCCACAACGGTTTGGGAGCACTGCCTGGCAGACCAGTCAGCTCCTTTATTATGGTGCTACGGAGCACCTTTGATCACCTGCCCAGTGGAGGGGACCTGATTTTATTCCTCCTCCAGATGCATCAGGGCAGCTTTTCTGTAGCAGACTATACCATTGAGTTTTGAACCGTGGTGGCCAGCTTACGCTGGAATGCCCTAGCTCTCCAGGCAGTATATGTACAGTGTCTTTCTGAGGAGCTAAAAGATGAGCTGGCAGCTCGTGATCCTCTCAGGGATTTAGAGGCTCTGTACAGTCTCGCCATCCGCCTGAACAATCATTTGTGAGAGTGACGGTTGGAACGCCGGTTGACTAGGGCATTTCAGCTTGCACGTGACTGCAGACTCATGTTGGGTTTCCCCTGGTGGTGGGAGCATTATCCCCAGATTGATTGGCCTACTGGCTCGGTCTCTGTGTGGGGGTCCCAAAGCCCACAGAGTTGCCTCAGGAGCATGGGCAATTCCCCCTCTGCCGTTACAGAGCCGGTGGACCTGTTGGGGGTGCCAGAGGATTATTGGGACCTCCAAGAGGTCTTTTCTAAGAGCAAGGACCAAACATTGACACATCACAGGCCATTCGATTGCACCATCAACCTGATCCCTGGTGCAGCTCCCCCTAGGGGCAGGTTATTCTCCCTCTCGCCTATGGATAAATATATCCAAGAGGCCTTATCTCTCTGGTGCAGGCTTCTTCTTTTGAAGAAAAAAGATGGAGGTCTGTGCCCATGCATAGACTACTATGGCCTAAACAAGGTTACACAGAAGGACCAACACCCCTGCCCCAGATGAATTCAGCTTTCAATCATCTGCAACGGGCCAAGATTTTTTCTAAATTAGATTTATGCAGTGCATAGAACTTGGTCCACTTCAGGGCAGGGAATGAATGGAAGACTGCATTCATCAAGCTCAAGAAGTCGCAATTCCATGTCACCACCATCTCCTTTTTGGGCTTTTCCATATCTCGTGGGGGGCTGAGTATGCATCAGGCTAAGTTCAAAGCACTCAAGGAGTGGCCTCAACCACCTCAGTCTGGGTGGTCCAGTGGTTCCTGGGCTTTACAAACTTCTTCCGATGATTCGTGAAGAAGTTTAGTACCCTGGCCGACCTGTTGTGAGCCCTGACCAAGAAAGACCTAGGCAAGTTTAGGTGGACAGCCGAGGTGCAGGAGGCTTTCGAAGGCCTAAAGGGAAGACTAACCTCAGCCCCTGTGCTTTGGATGCCCTACCCCTAGACTCAAACTATAGTGAAGTTTGATGCCTCCAATATCTGAGTGGGTGCTGTCTTCTCTCAATTGTCTTCGTAAGAGAAAGCTCTGCCCCCTTCTGTAGCCTTCATTATTCACGATACCAACAAAGAGCCTGCACGTTTTGATTGAAGCAGGCATGACGAATCACAAAAGACCAAACGTTCGCTCAAATACTGCAGCGTGAGCCCATTCAGTGCTTTATAGTCCATTAGTAGTATTTTATAATCAATTTTACTGGGAGCCAATGCAGTGTGGTTAAGATGATATGGTGATATGGTCATATCTTCTGGTTCTAGTAAGGACTCTGGCTGCTGCATTCTAACTGGAGCTTGTTTATGCACCTACTGGAACATCTAGACAGCACAGGATTACAGTAATCCAATATAGAGGTAACAACAGCATGAACTACTTTTTCTGCATCTTGATGAAAGCAGGCTATCCTAGTAATATTAATTACATGAGCTTCAAATGAGAGACTGGAGTCTAATTAATAACCAATAATTAGTAAACAATAATAATTACATAACTAGTAATTACACCAAGGCCATTTATTGCTGCACATGATGTAACTGAAAGGCCATCCAGGGTTACTATGTAATGAGAAAGCTTGCTTCTAGCTGCATGTGGTCCTAGTAGAAATATTTCTGCCATGTCAGAATTAAGTAGAAGAAAGTAACTCTGCATCCAGTTTCTAATGTCTGTTACACATTTCTCAGTTTTATTAAGCTGGTATCTCTCATCTGGTTTTGCTGATACATATAACTGTGTGTCATCAGCATAACAAACCAATACCATATTTTTATTTATTATAACCAGAGGTAATATATATAGAGAAACCTTATATACCAAATCTTAATTTAATATGCATAGAGAAGTCACCATTTACATCCACAAACTGATAAAGATTAGTTGAATAAGCCCTCAGCCAGGAGAGGGCCAATATAGTTGTTGGAGTTTCTAGTCATCCCATTCATAAAGTCATTCCTACTACATACTGATGGTATATATGCTTCTTTGCTAGTTCCTAACTTTGCTATTGTAAAGAATCTATTATTATTTTTGTTGTCTTTTGTTAGGGTGGAGAGATATGCTGATCTAGCTGCACTAAGAGCCTTTTCATAGATAAGAAGTCTCTCCTTTCATGCAATTTGGAATACTACCAATTTAGTTTGATGCCATCTATGTTCTAACTTTCTAGTGGTCCATTTTAAGGTATGTGTGTAATTCCCATACCATTCTTACACTATTTTTTTCTCTCTAATAATTTTTCTTTTAAGTGGGGCTACATTATCTACAGTGCTGCGGAACATTGACTCCGGGCATTCAGTCATGTGAATGAGTTCTGAGGGGTCAAATGGTGAGCTGATCAAGGCTGACTACTCTGCAAGTTTTTTTCAGTATAACTATGTACAGTAGCAGATGTGAATGTACATTTATTGTGGTACTGTGGCAAAGTGCATATATTGTGACTAAAACACATTTTAAATGAAATGAAGTAATGATCTGAGATGGCTTCAAACTAGGTAGTGTGACTATATTTTTTATATTTAATCCAAATATCAGTATTAAATCATTTAACTATTATGTTTTGATTGAATGGACACAAAACCTGATCTCAGTGGGTCTTGCGGATTATTAAAATGAATATTAAAGTCTCCAAAAATTACTACTTTGTGTCAGGTCAACTCAGTCAGCAGACTCAATTTCCCAGAACTATACTTACCATAGCACACGCACCTTGTCACATTCACAGTCACCAGACTTCTAATCATGCACAACTGTCACCAGTCACCAGCAGCACTATATATTGGACTCACACACACACACACACACACACACACACACACACACACACACACACATTCGCTGTGAAGTAACGCTCAGTCTGTTTTGTGCATCTGACATTACCAACCTTGCTATTTCTGGGATCGCTATTCTGGTTTTGACCTTGGTAGTTTTCTTGGTAGTTTAGTGTTTTTGTGTTCTGACTTTGCTGCACATTCTGGATTTGTTTGCCTGCCTTTCACTAAAAATGTTTAACTGCAATTGCATCTGTGTCAGCCTTCTCTCACATGGCACTTTGAAATCGCTGCGCCTCATCCCACTGACTGGCCTGCACACAGCCTTTCCCACAGCTGAGCTCCTCTTCAGTCATGTGTTCTGGTACTTTGGGATTCCCATACCATTGTTAGTGATCGGTGCCCTCAGTCCACCTCTCGAGTGTGGGCCGGATTTATAGAAAAACTGGAGGCAACCATGAACCTGACCTCAGGATATCACCCGCAAGCCAATGGGCAGGTGGAATGGGCGAACCAGGAGATCAGCTGGTTCCTGTGTATGTTCTGTGCGGATAACCACAAGGATTGGGCCCAGTTCCTGCCATGGACAGAACATGCCCAGAATTCACTGTAACACTCAGCCATGCAACTCACTCCTTTCCAATGTGTGCTTGGGTACCAGCCCCTGCTGCTCCCCTGGAACGCCAGCCCCACCAACTCACCGGCTGTGGGTGACTGGTTCTGGCAGTGTGAACACATGTGGGAAAGCACACATTGACATCTCAAACAGGTGGCCCAAACAAACAAGGAGAATACGTACCAGCAAAGAGGATAGGCCCCCTCGCTGCCAGCCACGAGACAGAGTCTGGCATGCCATTAAAGACTTTCAACAAACCCAAGGCTGCAAAACGTTAAGCCCCAGGTACATCGGCCCTTTCAAAGTCCTCAAACAGATCAATGAGGTCACTTACAAGCTGGATCTGCCACAACACTGCCGCATAGCCCCCTCATTCCACATCTCCTGCCTGAAGCTCGTCATACCCGGGCCCCCAGTCACTAACATCCCGCCCGCCACCCTCTCAGCATCGAAGGTCGACATGCATACCTGGTAAAATCAGTACTTATCTCCTGTTGCAGAAATGGCAGGCTGGAGTACCTCAATGAGTGGGAAGTGTACAGACCAGGGGAACAATGTTGGGTCCCAGCACACAAAATCCTCAATCCTAACCTATGCCAGGAGTTCCATGCCAGTCACTCTGAACGCCCTGGTTCACAACTGAGGGGGAGATCTAGAAATTGCAGTGCTCCTGGAGTGAGCCTTTCAGGGGAGGGGACTCTGTCAGGTCAACACAGTCAGCGAACTCAATTTACCAGAACACACTGAGGCCTACAAACATGGCCGCCCCAGACTACACTTCCCATAGCACATGCACTTTGTCACATTCACAGTCACCAGGCTTCGAATCATGCACACCTGTTACTAATCACCACCAGCACTATATGTTGGACTTTCTCTATCTCTCTCACACTCACACACACACACACACACACACAGAGCGCGAAGTAATACTCAGTTTGTTTTGTGCATCTGATATTACCAAGCCTGGTATTTCTGGGGAGTGCTATTCTGGTTTTGACCTTGATAGTTTCCTGTAAATAATAATTAGTGGAAACAATTGGATAGACATATTTTTTGAGGCTATGTATGTTATGTTGTTACAAAAAACTTCAAATGCATCATATTCATGTCCTGGTTTTTGTGTGATGCCTAGAATATTGTAATGGATAACTGCAATACCTCCTCTGCCAGTTAGACGAGTGTGATGTATATAACTGTATCTGGGGGACTATCTAAATTTAATGCTACAAACTCATTTGGTCTAATCCACTTTTCTGTTAAACACAGTACATGAAACTCCTGATCAGTAATAGTTTCATTTAAAATAAGTGCTTTAGATGTAAGAAATTTAATATTTAACAGTCCTAGTTTCAGATCAGAGGTGCTAGCTGTGCATTCAGCATGATCTAATATTGTGTCAATTAGGTTATTAAAACAAACTTTGTTATAGTTTCTACTTTTTTATAGTTTTCTACTTTTGAGACACAGCCTCAATATGGTGAAACCTGAAACATGACTCAAGGCAGATTGCCTTTTACCAAGCTTTCTGTATGTCCACGCTCCTTTACAGCTGTGAAGTCCCTTGAAGGCTTCAAATGAATGCATTCAGTGTGTTTTAGAACTCACCTGGACTCACAGTGTTGCCTCATATTAACGTACACTATATGGCCAAATGTTTGTGGACACCTGACCATTACACCCATATGATTGGTGATATGATTGAATAAAATCCCTGACCTTGACCGCTGTCAGCTGTCTAACTGTAGACCAATATCAAACCTCCCCTTTATCTCCACGGTCCTAGAAAAGGTTGTAGCACAGCAGTTATGGTCATACTTACATAGGAATAACATTCATGAAATGTATCAGTCAGGATTTAGGCCTCATCATAGCACAGAGACAGCACTGGTTAAAGTGGTAAATGACTTACAACCCTGATCAGAGGCCAGTAGTGTCTCCTTGCTTGTGCTGCTTTACCTTAGTGCAGCTTTTGATACCATTGATCATGCTATTCTCATCGATAGACTAGAAAATGTAGTAGGCATTAAGGGAATGGCCCTTTCCTGGCTCAGGTCTTATTTGACTGATCGTTATCAGTTTGTAAACGTAAATGGTGACTTCTCTTCTCTTACTAAGGTAAAGTTTGGTGTCCTGCAAGGCTCTGTTTTAGGCCCACTGCTCTTTTCTTTATATATGCTACCTCTGGGCAAAATTATTCGTAAACATGGTATTAGCTTCCACTGTTACGCTGATGACACACAGTTGTATGTTTCAGCAAAGCCAGATGACAGACATCAGCTTAATAAAGTTGAGGAATGTGTAAAAGGCATTAGAAACTGGATGTTTATTAATTTTCTCTTACTTAATTCTGACAAGACAGAAGTACTTGTACTAGGACCACATGCAGTTAGAAGTAAGCTTTCTGATTACATAATAACTCTGGATGGCCTTTCTGTTTCATCATCTGCAGCAGTAAAAGACCTTGGTGTGATTATCGACTCTAGTATTTCTTTTGAAGCTCGTGTAATAATATAACTAGGATTGCTTTCTTTCATCTCAGAAATATTGCTAAAATAAGAAATATATTGTCACTACACGGTGCAGAAAAATTAGTTCATGCTTTTGTTACCTCTAGGTTGGATTATTGTAATGCCTTACTGTCTGGATGTTCCAGTAGATGCATAAACAAGCTCCAGTTAGTCCAGAATGCAGCAGCAAGAGTCCTTACTAGAACCAGAAGATGTGACCACATCACCCCTATCTTATCCACACTGCATTGGCTCCCAATCAAATTTCATATTGATTACAAAATACTACTATTGACCTATAAAGCACTAAATGATCTCGTGCCAGAGTACCTGAGCGAACTTTTGGTCTTTTATGATCTGCCACGCCTACTTAGATCAAAAGGTGCAGGCTATTTGTTGGTACCTCGAATAGTGCGTGCTACAGCTGGGGGTAGAGCTTTCTCTTATAAAGCCCCACAGTTATGGAACAGCCTTCCACTTAGTCTTTGGGGCTCAGACACAGTCTCAGTGTTTAAGTCTCGGCTGAAAACATATTTGTTTAGTCAAGCCTTTTGTGAATAGTTTTTTCTTAGGTACAGGGGCAGGTCTGGAGGGTTCACAGGCATAGAGTGTTGTGGTGAACTGGGATGTTTGGATGCTGTCGCCCCCCCACTCTCACGCATTCACTCAGGTTTGTCAACGGTGGAGTGGCTGCTGCTTTATGTCCCAGGATGCCCTCATGTCTGTGTTAGCTTCTGGCTCTCCCTTTTAGTTATGCTGTCATAGGTAGTCTTGCCGGAGTCCCTGCTTGCACTCTGCACGCAAAGTACATTGTCCTTAGCCAGTAGAGGACAAAAGCTTACCTAACAATCTCTCCCTCTCTCTCCATCTCTCTCTCCCCCTCACTCTCTGTCGGGCTACATATGCTACTTCTGGGATACCAGTGATCCTGACCCCTTCTGCTCTCCGGACCTGCCTGACCCATCTTGATGCCCTACTTCTGGTTGGAGTTCTCATCGGTTGAGTTCGATTGCTGCTGCTGGGGGTGGCCCCATATGGACGGCCTGAAGAACCATTTGGATTGCTGGGGATGGTGCTACCTGGGGGCTGTGGAGATGGCTTGGGGATCACATATGGGAAGCTGTACTGTAATGGCTTGGGACTGCAATTGCTGTATGGGCTCTGGGGCTGCTGTTGCCACGAGCACCTTCATTCTCAGGAATCCATCAGTGGACAGTGGCTAGATTTTAACCAACCGGACTTCTTGCAAAAACTGTGATGAATTTACTGGTTGCACAGTTGCACTATTTGTCCTTATAGCACACAATAATAGAAGGGATTTATTTATAATTGCACTATCCATTGCACCCAGATGAGGATGGGTTCCCTTTTGAGACTGGTTCCTCTCAATGTTTCTTCCTCATATTGTCTCAGGGAGTTTTTCCTTGCCACCGTCGCCTCTGGCTTGCTCATTAGGGATAAATTCACATATTTACAATATATTTTTTGTGAATCCATTTATTTCTGTAAAGCTGTTTTGTGACAATGTCCATTGTTAAAAGCGCTATACAAATAAAATTGAATTGAATTGAATGTGCTTATTGAACATCCCATTCCAGATTTAGTCCATGCTTTGCTGTTATAATAACCTCCACTCTTCTGGAAAGGTTTTCCACTAGATTTTGGAGCGTTGCTGTGGGGATTTGTGTTCATTCATTAGCGAAGTCAGGTGCTGATGTTGGATGAGCAGGTCTGGGGAACTTATTCAGTGTTCCAGTTCATCCCAAAGGTGATCAGTTGGCTTGATGTCAGGGTAGGTCACATTATTAGGATGCCCCAGAATCTGCTCAGCAGGTGGGCAAAAGAAAGGCTACAAAGAAGGATCAAGGATTAACTGAAAATGTCTGAGATCATTTCTGAGAACCTGAAGGCCACTGCTGCTGACAGGTCATCCTCAATGGGACTCGCACGCCGGAGGAGCTCAGACACAGCCAACTGACAGAGAGAGAGAGAGAGAGGGCTAGACAGGGACACAGACAGAGAGAGAGATTCTGCCATTCTCCTTTATTCTTAACCTCTTATCAACTTGCTTTTTTTAACCAGAGCTGAGGGGTGTATTGCGTTTGCATTCAGAATTACATTAAAGGACAGCACACTGGAGACGGAGGAGATAGAACAGTGAACTAAATAAAGAAATAATGAACACAACACAGGTGGATATTCTGAATTTGCCATATGTTGGTGCATTTTTCACACTTAGTTAGGAAGTGTAACACTGGAAGCCATGATTTCATGCCTATCTGTATGGCCAGTCTTTGTGTGCTGAGTCTGTACTTGTCATTGTGGTTCTGTGTTGTTGGTCAGTCACTGTGTTCAGGTAATGTAGGGCCAGATAGCACTGTGTTTTATTTTGAGCTTGTGTTTGGTTTCTCCAATGTCTCATATAGTTTTGTGTTTGGAACATCATCATTTGATTTACTTTGAATTTTCTGAGGTTAGGCTGGTCTTGTATTAGTGTGTGTTAGTGTAATGTTGGTGCGTGCTGTACTGTCCTTCTCTCTGTCCCTATCTCTGTTGGATTTTTTTTAGCATTGTTTGTTGTGATGTACTCATGATGATGAAAGAGCACTGGACTTGAATTTAATCTAACAGAAACCTGAATAACAGAGGACATACTGGACCGGTATGTCCGGTAAGAGCAATGGAGGGGGAGTGGAATGTACCAAGGAATCACTGGAATATACAAAGCCTCAAAACTTGCCCCTTAACACCATGAAGACAAAGGAAGTTTTCATCAACTTTAGGAGGTCACATGATGAGGATGAATGTGTTAATCATGTGAACTGAGAAATGTTCAAGGTTACATCAGACAACAACAACATTGACAAGTGCACAGGCCCTGTTGTGGCAGTTTGAACTGTGTGAATTTCTTGTCCAGCTGTTCTGAGATGATTGTATTAAAGGCTATGCTCAAGTTAATGAACAGGATTATCACATATGTGCCAGGGGTGTCCAGATGCTGGTGGATGAAGTGAAGGCCCATATTTAATGCTGACCTATTGGCATTGTAGGCAAACTGCAGGGGGTCGAGGAAGTCCTTGGTGGCATTTTTGATATGACCGAGTATGAATCGCTGAAATGTTTTTCACAAATCTTTTTAAAGTTTGTCGTTTTGAAGGAATGCAGTCCAATGTATTCAGTCACTTCTTTGAAAATTACCAGTTGCAAGAAATCCAAGCACGGACAAAACATGGACATGCACAGCAATGGCATGGGATCTTTTTGTTGGCCAAATTAGTGCCAGCTCTAAAGTGTTGCACATCAAAAAAGGAAGATGCAGTGGATAACAGAACCATCATACTCCCATCATCAGTAAATATCCGTTCCCTTAATATTTTTTTAATGCAATTAATATGAAATGATGCCTTTTAAAGATATTACGTTTGTGTGTAATTGTGTATGTATGTAAATAAATAAATTTAAACTTGACAGCATAATTTCTATAATAAAATGCAGTAAGTCCTGTGCAAATTATTTGATTTGAAGTCAATCAATTGATATTTACATTAGGATACAAATAATCGTTGTAAGAACACTGGAAGAAAAAGAAACTTAGAAAAAATCTGGTTCTCAAAAATGATTGCATGTTTGACCATGGCCTTTCACTGTTTGTACACAGAGTTCAGAAAAGACCAGTAGCTGTTGGGAGAAACTGAATGTTCACACAAGAACAAGTGAAATTATGAACAATGTTGTGACAAATATTATACAAATAATACAAATAAGCCTTTGAGATATTCAGCATCGGATACTGGAGTATAATGAAATCTTTCAAAATATACACAGTGTTTCTACCATCGATCATCTGCTCATGTCTGGGAAGCAAATATATCATGTGCCATTTGAGAGAAACATTTAATGGATGAAAGAGATGTGCTACTTGTGTGTGCAGGTATTCTGAGTCTTAATACAATACTAATTGTAGTGTGCCTTTGACTTGCACAAATTAACAGTATTTTCATCACTGTTTCAGAGTTGAGTTCATCTTTAATGATGAGGCAACATTACACTACAATGTGTCAGTGGAATGGACTATCACAGGACCCAGAGCCATGGTAGAAGTCTTGTCAACCATTGTGCTGCAGTCAGAAATGGGTTATGCATATACAATCAACACTTAGGCCTAACTACTATAACTAAATGGCCCAAACAACATAACGTATTTTGTCATATGGGACTAGCTTAAGGATAAGCTTCCAAATTGCAACATGTCAGAAATTGTCTCGCCAACCATTATCCTATCCAGGTAATCTTTCTTCTGCCATATTCCCCTTTCCTTTTAATCCAATTGAGAATTTTTTCAGCATGGTGATGGAAGGTGTATGACCATAATCTTTATGTCTAGGCTGAAAGAATATTTGTTTAGTTAAGACTTTTGTTGATAGATTTTCACTTAGGTAAAGCTTCAGATCTAGAGGATAGATAGGCATAGAGTGTTTTGGGAAACTGGGAGGTATGGGTGCTGTCGCCTCCCACTCTCATGCCTGTGTTACCTTCTGGCTCTCCCTTTTAGGTATAAATTATACGTAATCTTGCCAAAGTCCATGCTTGCATACTTAATAATCTGTTTTTTCTCTCTCTCTCTATCTCTGTTGAACAACACATGTTACTCCTGCTGCCTGATGAGATGCCTTCCCTCTGGACCAACTTGGCCCGTGCTAATGCTCTACATCTCCTTGGAGCCTCCTTCACCTGAGAATCACTTGCTGCTGCTGAGGATGGCCCCACATAGCCTAATGTTTGCTGTGAGGTTGCTGTGGATGGTAAAACATGGATAGCCTAAAGATGGGTGTTGATCATCTCACTTGGATAGCCTAATGATTGCACATAAACAGAAAACAGTTTGCACTCATGTCTCAATCGTTATACGGTGGATAACTTCACTTGGATACTATGGACTTAAAGCTAAAAAGCTACTGAAATAAAAAATGACACTGACGCTTATACTGATGTGTTCAACACACTTAGAAATGCTTGACACTATACAATTGTGGAAGAGTAATGACTAATAATCACACTAACCAGTGACATCCAGAAAAGGATGGGTTCCCTTTTGATACTGGTTCCTTTCAATTTTCCTTCTTTATTTCATCTCAGAGAGTTTTCCATGTCACCATTGCCTCTGGCTTACTTATTAGGGATAATTCTAAATCTATATCCACTTTTCTGTAGAGCTGCTTTATGACGATGTCCATTGTTACAAGTACTATATACTGTAAATAATAATTGAATTGTGAAGTGGACGAGAGCTGATGGACAAACCCAGAAAACAGATAAGACAATCATTTAAGTACTATCTAGTCCAGCTCAGTTCAGATGTTCTGTTTACTGTGTTATGTTTGCAGACAAAAAGTAATGTGTGTGTCTGTAGTGTAGACAGTTTTGTGTTGGCAACAGAAAAAATGTCAAACAAATGTTTTACTTTTTAATTTGAAAAAAAAAAAAATCTTAGGTGACAGATAGCATTTTATATTTCATCTGTAATGAAATGTGCCTAAAACCCAGTAGATCTGATGACATGCACTATTCTGTGAAATTCTGACTTTTTTCATAATTAATGATAGCTTTAATGTATTTAAAGACATTTTAAATATGTTCCTACTGGCCTCCAGGGGCAACCAATTTTAATATTGGACAGGCTCAGCCTTTTGCCTATATGCAGTAGATAGATTTGTTGCAATAGTGGTAAAAACAAACATTTACAGATAAACATAAAAATAATGGAAATCTATTAAGGAGGAAAGGGAGTTTATCTCTATGTTAACAAACTCTAAACAATGCACTCAGATGTGCCATGCAGTAGTTGTACTACTACTACTACTACTACTACTACTACTTCTTTATGGGTGTATGGGGGTGTATGTGGTGCTTTCAGGGAGGGGTATACCTATGGTACCTCCACCTGGCAGCCAGTTCTCACCCAGTTCTCACCCGGTGCTCCAAGAAGCTGTAGCACGCACAGCAGTCATGCCCTGGAACACCATTTTGGCAGATAGGCTAAACCAGGTGAGGGTAGCCATCGGGTCTCAAACCCTCGGTGAGTATTTGGGTTATGCCTACCTCAGCATGCAAAGTCAGTTTCCGGAGGGATGGATGAGATTGACTGTTGATACAACAGCCAGAAAGGTGGTCCTGTAACGCTACGTGGAAAGCACAGAGCATGACAAGGCATGTAAGGCATCACAGTCGCCCACTACAGATTCCAGTTGTGACGACTCACCGTACCACTGGAATTAAACTTTCAAGCCAGAGCGAATGGGATCGCCCCAGTGCAACTTCCCCTCCTCCCCTCAACCAAGCCCTGTGGCAATGGGGGAGTGGCAAAGCGACAGGTGAATATGATCACTGGCGGTCTTAGTCATGAACCTGCACATAGGCGGCCCTTGGACTAGTGGCCACTCATCTTTGAACCTGAAGCAGTGGAGGCATTTGGCAGCATCCAGGGTAACTGGGCAATCCTATTTGGACAGAACTCTTGAATGAGGGAGGGGGTTAGAAAAGGTACCCCAAACATTGCCTGGCTCATTGCAGCTGGCAGGCATACTGCGGCTGACAGATCATCAAGTGGTTGTACCACAAAGAAAAAAGCAAAGAGATTTATAGTCAGAGCTTGGAATGTCCATAATTGTTAGACTGAGGGAATACCACCAGACCAGATAAAAGAACCTCACTTCTTTCTAAAGAACTGACAAAGGGATTCTAAAGAAGGCTGGAAGTAGCTACACCTTATTTTGGCATGGAAAACCAGAAAATAAAGACAAGATTCATGGAGTGGGATTTGCTGTCAGAACCAGCCTGATGAAGAGGAGCATCCCTACCCTGTCTGTTTGAGTGAATGAGCACCTCATGAAGCCACGCTTCCTGCTGGACTAAAGTCACCATGTAACCATCCGGGCCTATGCTCAATTCAAAGAACAGTTCTATGAAGACCTTGACCAACTTATAAAATCCACTCCTGGTTTTGGAATGGGATATTCAAGAAACACATATGGGTGTGATGGTCAGGTGGCCACTTACTTTTGGCCATATAGTGTATGTTTCTAATACATCTTGTATTTATGCAAATCCTCTGTATTTACTACAGTGAAGATTTCTTTTGATTGATGACTTTAACACACATGCCTACCTCCTGGAGAGTGTTCTTGATCTGGTCAACTGTTGTGAGGGGGTTTTTCTTCACCAGGGAAAGAATTATTTATAATTATTATTATAAAACAGTTGTGGCCAAATCAAATAGTTGATTTGGCCTCAACTGTTTTTGCTACCGCTCTGGTGGTCTGTTTTGATTTGGCTTGCTTCAAAGGCAGTGACAGCTCTTTGATCTTCATATTGACAGTTAAGAGCAACAGATACCAAATGCAAATGCCACACTTGAAATCAAATCTAGACAATTTATATGTTTACTTGTAAGTGAAATAATGAATAATACACACCTGACCATGAAACAACTGAGAAGCCAATTGTCCAATTACTTTTGATCCCTTAACAAGGGAGTGCATATAAGTAGTATGATAATTCCTACATTTTTCACCCAATTTGGATATAAATACCCTCAATTTACACATTCATTGTTTAATTTAGACACACACACACACACACACACACAGAGTGCACAGAGTGTCCATGTTATCAGTAAGGCAGATATACATGCAACCACTGTCCACTTTATTAGGAATACATGTATACCTGCACATAAACTATATGGTCAAAAGTTTGTGGACACCTGACCATCACACCCATATGTGGTTCTTCCCCAAACTGTTGCCACAAAGTTTGAAGCACACAGTTGTATGGGATGTCTTTGTATGCTGTAGCATTACAATTTCCTGTCAGTGGAGCTAAGGGGTCTAGTCCAAATCCATTTCAGAATGACAATGCCCCTGTGCACAAAGCGAGCTCCATGAAGACATGGTGTGTTAAGGTTGGAGTGGAAGAAATCCAGTGGCCTGCACAGAACCCTGACCTCAACCCCACTGAACACCTTTGGGATGAGCAGGAATGCAGAGTGCTCACCAGGCCACCTCGCTCGACATCAGTGCCTGACCTCACTAATGCACTTGTGGCTGAATGAACACAAATCCCCACAGCCATGCTCCAAAATCTAGTGCAAAGCCTTCCGAGAAGAGTGGAGGTTATTATAACAACAAAGAGGGACTAATTTTGGAATGGGATGTTCAACAAGCACATATGAGTGTAATGGTTGGGTGTCCCAATACTTTTGTCCATATATTGTATATGCAGTGAACATTAACTGAAGCTCTTGACCTGTATCTGCATGATTTTTGCATGGTGCTGCTACCACATGATTGGCTGATTAGATAACTGCATGAATGTGCAGGTGCACAGGTGTTCCGAATAAAGTGGATGGTGAGTGTATATTTGAGAGACACACACTATGTCACTAAGAATGCTGATGAACCAATAAGAAAACTCTCACACACTCTACATGCACAGCTTGCTTAACTGCAAGTATGCTCAAAATACACACACACACACACACACACACACACACACACACACACACACACACACACACACACACTAAGCTTACCTAGTGTTGCTGGTATCCCCAGTTCCTCCACGGCTCCTCTCCAGGCCCAGTTTGGCAAAGATTCCTCCAAGCATCATGATGGCCACTGTGCCGCAGATCACATACACAATCATGTGCATCTGGTCTGGCTTGGGCACATTGCTAGTGTTAGCATTGGCGTTGGCATTAGCATTGTTGGCATCATTGCCACTGGCAGGTTTTCCTGTATTGGCCCAGGCAGGTGTGTCATAATTGGAGCAGCTAGTCTGTTCCAGGCTATGACCTTTGAACATGCAGCAGAAGCGATAGTAGCATGATCCACAGCAGAACAGGTACATGCCGGCATTGCAGTTAAAGGGTGGGTCCCACTGGCCCATCACATCATAGTAACCCCAACAACGGCTGCCTGATGACTCCACCGCTTCCTCTTCCATTGTCACAGTCACCTCGGTCTGATTGGCTGAATCAGAAGATGACGTAATGGCTAGGAGCAGGATGAGATTTAAAATAAAGCAGAATTGCATCTTCATCTTGAGATCTTCAGTGAGAGAAAGAGACAGAAAGAGAGATGGAGAGAGAGAGAAACAGAAACAGAGATAAGAAAAACAGAGAGTGAGACACACGGAGAGAGTGGAGAGAGTAAGACACTTCATTAGTACCAGTTACAATGTAGACTCTCTGCTCCAGTTGTGGAACTGCCTCCCAATTAGTGTTCAGGAATTTAAGTCTAGGCTGAAAACGTATTTGTTTAGTCAAGCGTTTTGTGAATAGCTTTTCTCTTATGTAAATACACAAATATGGAAGGGGATTCATGGGCATAGAGGGTTTTAGTAAACTGAGATGTTTCGATTCTGTTTGATGTGTGTTGCTTTATGTCCCAGGGTGCCCTCATGCTTGTGTTTCCTTCTGGCTCTCCTTTTCAGTTACTGTCATAGCTAGTCCAGCCAGAGTCCCCATTTGCACTCTGATCACAATGTGCAACCATTTCTACCACTAGCATAACTAGCAAGAGCATAACTAATGATCTGTTGTCTCCTTCTGTAAAGCTGAATGCATACTCCTGTTGCCTGATGTCATATCAATCATATCAGTGACTTGCTTGTTCTGTTGTGGGTCTTCTTTCTATTAATTAATTTTCCTTCCATTTTTCCTATTGTTGATTGTGGTGGCAGCAAGCTGAGTAGTTCAGTCCAAGTTTCTCTATTACCCGTCATAGATTACCTCCTCCTGGATGATTCCCAGACATTCCTAGATGTTCTCAAGCCAACTGTGGCATATATCATCTCCAGTGAGCTCTGGGTCTGCCCCGGGGTCTCTGTCCAGTAGCCAGTACCCAACACAGCTCTAGTGGGGGCCAACCTGGAGGTGTTATTTTAAGATGCCAGCAGCAAGAAGTCTTCCCTCACCTGAATGGAGCATCCCACCCTTTTTTTCAGGAGAGAACCATGGCTTCAAACCTGGAGGTGTTGATTTTCACTCCAACCACTTCTCACTCTTCATTGAAACATTTAAATGCATGTGACTTCCATTTTGGATGCTGCCAACATATAATCATCTGCAAATAACAAAAATGTTACCTACAACCCCCTGTTGAAAATCACAAACAGGAGCAGATACAAGACACACCCCTGACACCTACCTTAACCAATTCTGACTTAATGCCAAGAATGCAGACACAACTCACCTTACTAATATAAAGACCAGATTGCATGAAATATCCCAGATACCCCATACTCCTGGAACACCTTCCCAAAACAAATGTTATGACACATGATCACAGGCCATAGGAACAGATGTAGAGTGGATTAGTATACTCCTATGACCCCCCACAGAGCTGGTCCACTGTTCCACAGCCTGGGCAGAACCCACATTAACCCTACTGAATCCTAGATTCAATTCCTCACCAAAATTCTGGCATAAACTTGGGCATAGATTCCTGGAAGCCTGTGATTCTCCTGAAGTTGCATTTGTAATTTAAATTTTTTAAGATTAGGGACCACCATCCCAGTTTTCCAGCCTAAAGAAATTTGCCAGCATACTAAATGCACAATCTCAACCTTGTCCAGCACCTTCAATATCTCTGAAAGTATCTCAACCACCCCTGCAGCCTTGCCACCGTGCAGGTTTCTAATCTCCATAGTAACCTCAGCCACAGAGATGGACTCCCAACCAGATTTCAAGTGCTCCCTCCTAAAGGAGTATACACGTTCCTCAAACATGTATTCCAAAGGAGTTCCTCTCTCCACCAAATGTACTGAACATCACTTAGTCATCTCAAACAACCTCTTACATGAGAAAAAACCTGAAGGTACCATGGCAGCACCCCTGCTCCAAACAGTGGCATCTCATAGTATAGTACTAATTGTCTGAGGTAGGGACTACCATGATGTAAACATCAATAGACTACAGGACAGAGAGCATCTGACGCTTAAGAGCCTTGCTCAAGGGTCCAGCAGCGGCAGTGCTGGGATTTGAACTCATGACCATCCAGGCAGAAGTCCAACGTCTTAAACACTGCCCCTGAGATAGGACATAGGGAACCTCCCAATGTAAAAGAAATGCAAGATGCCATTAGTAGCTTAAAAAAACAACAGATCTGTTGGTCCAGATGGGATCCCTGCAGAGACCCTGAAGGCAGGTGGATCAGTGCTTCTGTGCCACATACATGCCTTTCTTCATAAAGTCTGTTAAGATGAACAACTACCCTCAGAGTTCTGGACAGTATATATATTTAAGAAAGGAGACAAATAAGATTGTGGCAATTACAGGAGCATCTCTTTTCTACCAACAATAGGTAAAGTGCATACTATAATGCAGCAGCAACTCAGATGGTCTGGCCATCATTATCCAGATACCCAATACATGTATCATTATAGAGAATCTGAATACCCAGTTCTAGGAAGGTCAGCACTGTCATGGTGGACAAAAAATAGCCTGAGAAAATTCAGCTTCAACATCAACAACTGGAAAGAAGTTGCTTCAAACAGAAACACGTGGAAGAAATCCATCCAAAGGGGAGTCACATTACATGAACCTTTTTTCCGTTGTGCCACAGAGAAAAGGTGGCTGCTTCATAGATGATGAAAATCAACCAGAAAATCAACAAAGGCAAATTATCAACAACAATCACCACTCATAACTGTATACAGTGCTCCAGAACACATGGATAATGGTTCAGCCTGTACCCCCACCTGCAGACCCACCAATAGTTGGAGAACAATGTGGAGGATAGTCATACTTGACATGAGTAACCACAGTTGATGATGATGATGATGGTGTGTGTGTCTGTGTTAGGGTGTTTTACCTGCAGATGTCCAGATATCCAGCTCTCCAATCAGTTGCTGAAATTCCAGATCATCCAAGCAATCCACATTATCCACATGTCACATGAGGTCAGAGCCCGTTTGGGAACTTCTGAGTGACCAATCTGATGTGTGGCATTAAGGAAGAGATGTCCAAATTTCATTTCACTTCATATGCTTTAGCTGTGACACAAATAGAAAGAATGACACAGAGAGAGAAAGAGAGAGATAAAGACATTTTTATACAAATAGCAATAAAACAAATACACATGACAAATAATGCTGTGTGTCAAAGTGTGTTTGTGTGTGTGTGTTCATGTTTGTGTGTGGCATGACCATTACATCAATTCCAGTATTGCCAAAGTATTGAAAGGAAAAGTACAATTTATACAAATAGAAGTAAAATAAGAAATAATCACTCAAAAATGTGTGTGAGTGTATGTGTTTGTTCATTACAGTTTCCGCACAGAAGCAGTGTGTGTGTCTGTGCTGTAAATGATAATTGGGCTAATTACACTGATGGTTTCACTTTAAATACATAAAATATCTATGCAGAATAGGGAAGGAAAACACTTAACAGGTGTATTAGTGTGTGTAGGTTTATGTTACAGTCATCCACAACCCCAACCCCCTCCCCAACACACACACACACACACACACACACACCACACCACACCACATACTCTCATACCACATATACAGACATTAGCTACACAATCAGTGCTCATATGACGAGTGTCTATTTTTGTGTGTGTTTGTGTGTTGTGGCTCATTGTTGATTTAAGAGAGGTAGCTACAGATCTGCTTCTCAAAATCTCTTTCCCTCTCTCTCTCTCTCTCTCTCTCTCTCTCTCTCTCTCTCACTCTCTCTCACCCAGACACACACACACATACATACACTCTTACCCGGTGCTTGTGGAAAACAGACATACTGTATAGTGATATATGTATACTGGGTTATAGATATATCGTTATAGGTATGTGTTTTCTCTGTTGACCTTGCTCTCTTGCTTTATTTCTCCTCTTCACTCATGAGTTGATTCTTCCATCCGGAGATGCTGTGTTCTTGTTCACTGCTCAGAAACGAATGACGGCACTCTCACATGCACTCGCCCTCTCCCTCCCTCTCTTTTTATCATGAGCAAATGAGCACACCTCGCTCTCTCTGCTCCCCCCCCTTTTGTCCGTGACACCTCCCCATTCGCTCACCAGTGTTTTTCTCTTGCTAATCACCTCCTTCTCTCCCTTTTCTCTCCTCTTCTCTGTCTCTCCTTTGTCTCCCTGTTTCTTGTTCTCTTTCCTCTCTCTTCTCTCTGTTGGTCTTCTCCTTTTTGTCTATATTTAAATATCTCAAAATTTATTTAAATCTTTTTTCCTCATGTCACATGTCTGTTGCATATTATCCTCTCTCTCTCTCTCTCTCTGTGTGTGTGTGTGTGTGTGTGTGTGTGTGTGTGTGTGTGTGTGTGGCAAAAGAGGGAGAGAGATACTGGCGGGTGGTAAAGGAAGTGAAATGTATAAGATAGCAGCAGAGAAAGGGAAGAGAACAAACACAGAAACAGATACTAAAGGGTTTAACATTTTATATCACATTTACTATTAAATGTGGTGTAGCGTGCACACTAAAAATAAACAGTAAGCACCGCATATGTTTTCAGACAAAATTATAGAATTATGAAGCTGCTTACTAAAGAGCTACACACAATCCAAATACATAATGAAAAAACATCAAAAAGTAAACATAAATGCGATTCTAAAATGTCCTCTTTGTAATGCATAGTTTTAACTAGAAATTAAAATTCCAAACTTTTAAATAAGTCAAATATGATTAAAACCTTTAATTGAGAAATAAACAGTGATTTAATTTCTGGATGATTAGTACTGAATTATTTTGCTTCTTTTAATATCAAAGTAATAACCAAGACAGGGCAATAAAATGTTCAGTAAAAACACAAGGATACGCTAGTTAACTACTTAAGTAACGGCTACTAATTCTTAACAGGGACAGATCAAAAGGAAAGTCCATGTGTGCTCTGCTCTAGAGCTCGCATGTCCATATTAGCACTAAGCTTGTAAAAAATGAATTACCACAAACCATGAGAGATATGTGGCCGTGCCTCCTTTTATGTGAAACAAGGATAAGAATAGGAAATAGAAATATAGTGGGGACTTTAAAAGACTTGCACATGGTGAATAGAATAGAATATATTTTTATTGTTATTGTTTTGAACAATGAAAGACTGTTTAGCAGCTCACAAGATTTTGGCATAATAGACAAATACATGGCCATGGGGTCACAGTACAGTGACTTCTGTGCTGATCCCAAGCCCGGATAAATAGAGAGGGTTGCGTCAGGAAGGGCATCCGGCGTAAAACGTTGCCAAATTTAATCATGCGAATCATCAGTACTCTGAATTTCATACCGGATCGGTCGAGGCCCGGGTTAACAATGACCGCCATCGGCGCCGGTGACCTACAGGGCGCCAGTGGAAATTGGGCTGCTGTTGGTCGAAGAAGTAGAGGAGGGAGGAGCGTGCATAGACAGAGGGAGAAGAGGAAAGGTAAGAGTGTATGACTGAGAATAGGAACTCTGAATGTTGGCACTATTTCAGGGAAAGGTAGAGAGCTGGCTGATATGATGGAGAGAAGGAAGGTGGATATACTGTGTGTACAGGACACCAGGTGGAAGGGTAGCAAGGCTCGTACTATAGGAGCAGGATTCAAGCTGTTTTATTATGGGGTGGATTGTAAGAGAAATGGGGTAGGTGTGGTCCTGAAGGAGGAGTTTGGGAGGAATGTTCTGGAGGTGAAGAGAGTGTCTGACAGGGTGATGAGTCTGAAGTTAGAGATTGAAGGGGTGATGTTGAATGTTGTTAGTGGTTATGCCCCACAGGTAGGTTGTGAGCTAGAGGAGAAAGAGAGATTCTGGAGTGAATTAGATGAGGTGATAGAGAGTATTCCCACGGGTGAGAGAGTGGTGATAGGAGCAGTTTTTAATGGACATGTTGGTGAGGGGAGCACAGGTTATGAGGAGGTGATGGGAAAGTTTGGAGTTAAGGAAAGGAACCTTGAAGGACAGATGGTAGTGGACTTTGCTAAGAGGATGGACATGGCTGTGGTTAACACTTATTTTCAGAAGAGGGAGCAGCATAGAGTGACTTACAAGAGTGGAGGTAGGAGCACACAGGTAGACTACATCCTATGTAGAAGAGGCAATCTGAAAGAGATTAGTGACTGTAAAGTGGTAGTGGGAGAGAGTGTAGCCAGTCTGTAAGAGGAAGAGGTCAAAGATAGAGATAGAGAAGAAAACCAAGTGGTGGAAGCTGAAAAGGGAGGAATGTAGGGAGGACTTTAGACAGAAGTTGAGTCAGGCTCTGGGTGGTCACGTAGTGCTGCCAGATGACTGGGAAACTACAGTAGAAGTGATCAGGGTGACAGGAAGAAAGGTGCTGGGTGTGTCATCTGAAAGGAGGAAAGAAGATAAGGAGACCTGGTGGTGGACTGAGGAAGTTCAGGATAGTATCCAGAGGAAGAGGTTAGCCAAGAAGAAGTGGGACATGGACAGGACTGAAGAGAATAGACAGGAATACAAGGAGTTACAGCGCAGAGTGAAGAGGGAGGTGTCTAAGGCCAAGCAGGAGGCATATGACGAGTTGTACACTAGGTTAGACACTAGAGAAGGACAGAAGGACTTATACAGG
>CM041002.1:14551367-14555506 GCA_022985145.1 Pangasius djambal | reverse complement strand
TAGAAGCGCTTATAGACGGTGTGTGTGAGTGTTAGAAGCGCTTATAGACGGAGTGGGTGTGTGTTAGAAGCGCTTATAGACGGCGTGTGTGAGTGTTAGAAGCGCTTATAGACGGAGTGGGTGTGTGTTAGAAGCGCTTATAGACGGCGTGTGTGTGTTAGAAGCGCTTATAGACGGCGTGTGTGTGTTAGAAGCGCTTATAGACGGCGTGTGTGTGTTAGAAGCGCTTATAGACGGAGTGGGTGTGTTCGAAGCGCTTATAGACGGAGTGTGTGTGTTAGAAGCGCTTATAGACGGAGTGGGTGTGTGTTAGAAGCGCTTATAGACGGCGTGTGTGTGTTAGAAGCGCTTATAGACGGCGTGTGTGTGTTAGAAGCGCTTATAGACGGAGTGTGTGTGTTAGAAGCGCTTATAGACGGAGTGTGTGTGTTAGAACCCTCTTTCGGAAGTTAGGAACCTGAAACTATCCGGAGAACCCGTGAGGAGTGTACCGTTATCCTAGTGCTGTGTTATTACTTACTTTAATTAAGCGTTATAATGCTGAATTAACGCAGCTGCATTAACACTGCTGCATGGACAGCTGTATTGTTTGATTAACACACACACACACACATTTTGTATAATTTAACACCTTCATGCTGAATGAGCGCCACACTGGAGCACTGACACTTCCAGCAGCGCATCATTAAATAAATACTGTAGAATTAACACCTGAAGTGTAGAATTAACACCTGAAGTGTAGAATTAACACCACACTGAGAGTGTTTAATGTTTCTGCAGAAAAGAGTGACGACATGACCGTGCGCGTGCACGAGTTTTTTTTTTTTTTTTTCATGACCGCGCGTCAAAGGACATTTCAATTTGGATGAATAATTAATGAGGACAATAATGAAAAGATCTGTAAAGAGAGAGAGAATGAGAGAGAGAGAGAGAGAGAGAGAGACCCCCACAGGGCGGAGTTTACCCCCCTTTCCCCCCCTCTGTTTCTTTAGCAGACACACAAGGGGCAGCGCTTCAGTTTGGGGAGAATTTTCAGCCGCGCTGGTCAGACAGACAGACAGACGGAGAGACAGACAGACAGACGGAGAGACAGACAGACAGACACAGAGGTTCGCCTATTTCGGCCTTTATTCTGACCGCAGCCTTAATTGTTTGCAGCCATCGCGCGTTTCTGTTTGAATAATTTATTTATTTATATAGTTTAGTGTAGTGATTGAGTCCGTCTGGAGCGCGCGCCTTTACTCGTCTGGACGCCGTGCGCGCGCAACAGATTTCTCTCCGGCGAGACAGAAGACGGTGTTGATGTAGACGTCGCTTTTCTTTCTTTCCCTTTATTTCCCTGAATTTATTTCTCTGCACGCGCTGCGCCCCTCCCCGTCTGCCGGTTTGGACTGTTCCGGGGTGTGTTTCTGCGTGAAAGTGTGTGTGATGTTTTGGGAGCGATAGAGGATCACACACACACACCTACACACACACACACGCTTTGCAGAAAGAAAGAAAGAAAGAAAGAAAGGGCTCGGATTAAAAGTGGTCGCGCGTGCATGTGGGATTTTACTATGAGAAGAGAAACAATGCGTAGCGCGTGCTTTGTGCTGTTCACTCTCCTGGTGTCTGGGTTTGGTCATGTGGTGGGAAGGACGCTGAGGTACCGCGTGCATGAGGAGCAGGAGGCGGGCACCGTGATCGGCTCACTGAAGGAGGACGCCCGTGATGTGCTGGCTCACCTGCCCAGCTCGGTGCAGTTACGTTTCCGGGCCGTGCAGCGTGGCGGGGCGAGCGCCTTATCGGTACGTGAGCGTGATGGCGAGATCAGCGTAAAAGGCCGACTGGATCGTGAAAAGTTGTGCGACCGGAACCCGAACTGCTCGGTGGAGTTCGATGTGCTGACCCTGCCCACTGAGCACCTGCAGCTCTTCCACGTGCAAGTGGAGATACTGGACGTGAACGACCACGCGCCTCGCTTCCCACGTGCTGTCATCCCTCTGGAGATCTCGGAAACAGCCACCGTAGGGACACGAGTCCCTCTGGACAGCGCTGCGGACCCGGATGTCGGTGAGAATGCTCTGAGCACATACACTCTGAGCGCGTCCGATACCTTTGGGATCGACGTCCTTACTGGAACCAATGGCGCCAAGTACGCCGAGCTAGTGGTGCTAAAGGAACTCGATCGCGAGACACGCTCAAGCTACGAGCTACGACTTACAGCATCAGACGGCGGGTCACCTCCCAGAACTGGAACCACGCTTCTGAAGATCACAGTCGCTGATTCGAATGACAACAATCCTGTCTTCGCAGAGCCATCGTATACCATCGAACTCCCGGAGGACGCGGCTCCAGGTGTCTTGCTGGTGGATCTGAACGCCACAGACGCAGACGAGGGCACAAATGCCAAGATTGTCTACTCCTTTAGCAGCCACGTCTCTCCAAAAGTAGTAGAAACGTTCCGGATCGACCCAGATACCGGTCACCTGACTCTGCTCAGGAAGGTGGACTTTGAGACAGATGATTCGTATGACGTAGACGTCCAGGCGCAAGACTCAGGGCCGAACTCGATGCCAGCACACTGCAAGATCACAATCAAGGTAAAGGACGTAAACGACAACAAGCCAGAAGTCAGCGTGAGTCTGATGGGAAACGATGAGGAAGCAGCGTCTGTCTCAGAATCAGCACCTGTGGACACGTTTGTAGCACTTGTGCGTGTGGACGACGCAGACTCGGGTTTGAACGGCGAGATCGTGTGCCGGCTTGCTCGTGAAAGTCACTTCCGGCTTCAGAAGACGCACGAGAAGAACTACGTAATCCTCACAAATGCCACGCTAGACCGAGAGACTCGCTCGGAATACGGCCTCACGATAATCGCTGAGGACCGCGGAACACCGAGCCTGTCCACTGTGAGACACTTCACAGTGCGCGTGCAGGATGAGAACGACAACGCACCCCGCTTTGACAAGAACCGCTACGACATCTTTAAGGATGAGAACAACTCCCCTGGCGCTTACCTCGCCAACGTGCACGCCACTGACCCGGACTTAGCCACTAACGGTCACGTGAGCTATTCTGTCTTGGACAGCCTGGTGCACGGAAGCTCCATTTCTACTTATGTCACTGTGGATCCTTCAAGCGGCGCCATTTATGCCTTGCGCACCTTTGACTATGAGGAAATTAGCCATATTAGCTTCATGGTTCAAGCACGTGACTATGGCAACCCGTCGCTAAGCAGCAACGTGACTGTTGTCTTGAATGTCCTGGACGTGAACGACAATCGCCCGGTGATTGTAGCGCCTCATCTTCGGAATCACACCACTGAGTTACCCGTTTCCAAGTATTCCGACTACGGGGATCTCATAACCACAATCATGGCTACAGATCGTGACTCAGGTGTTAATGGCGACCTCTCGTGCACCATCGCTGCCGGAAACGAGGCTGGTTACTTCTACATGGACAGCCGCACATGTGAAATCCGTGCTAACGTGAGCTTGCGTGACGTACCGACAGATCATGTTGAGCTCATGATCCTGGTCCAGGATCACGGCAGTGAACCGCTAGAAACCAAGGCTCTGCTCCGCCTGGCGCTGCACGAGAACCCGGAGAACCTTGCTGACCCACTTGCCACAGGGGGTGTGGGTAAAGAGAACGTACTTGACGCCTCCACCATCATCATCATCTCGTTAGGAGCCATCTGTGGTCTGCTGATTATCATCATGGCGGCACTAGCTTTGCGCTGCTCACGCGACAAGAACGACACACGCTCGTACAACTGCCGCGTTGCAGAATCGACCTATCAGCAGCGGCCGAGAAAACCGTCACGCCAGATTCACAAAGGTGACATCACACTCGTACCAACTGTTAATGGCGCACTTCCTGTTCATCATCACTCACCCACCACCACGGTGCCGATCCATCACAGCCACCAATCACTGAACAGCATCGTCACTGTGACATCCAATCAGATCCCGGAAAGCTTCGTCCTGGAGCTGACGCATGCCACGCCCTCTGTGGAGGTGAGAAACACTCAGACACAATCCAACACACACACACACACTAAAAAAAACAAACACAACAACAAACGTCTTACCATCCTATACTCAATGTTTACGTCATTTACATATTTGTTCACCTACTTTATACTTTGTGATCAT
>CM041002.1:14543867-14548867 GCA_022985145.1 Pangasius djambal | reverse complement strand
CTCTCTCTCTCTCCATCACTCTGCCTGTGCTCCAATCCTGTTTATTAACACTGCCCTTCGTCCACTTCCCCTCATTCACTTCCCCTAGATCCCATTTGATACTAATTATCTTAAGGGCTGTGTAGCTGTTAGCTTGAGTGAAGTGCACTAGATAAGGGGTCGAGTCCACATCGCAGTACACACTTACTTATTTACCCAGAATGCACTGCTGCACCAAGCTGTTAAACAGAAGCAATAAATGACTTCGAAAATGTTCACATTACTAAACTCCATGCTAGCATGTTAGCTAATTAGCACACTCGTTAGTGGACTCGTGTACCGTTCCCGTGTGTGCAGAGTGTGTGTTCCTGCTGATGATGTGCACTTAGGGGAAGTGGTCAAGGGCGCAGTGGAAAAGGATCGGAGCGCAGCCGGCTGTCAGAGTGAAATAATCACACAGAGAGACAGACAGTTAGAGACAGACAGACAGACTGAACGCTGAAGCCTTTCCCACTCCTCGATCACGTGACTGTGTTTTAGTGATTAATGTGATTTGGAACAAAGTGCAACTTCTCTCGTCTTTTTTATTTTTAGTCTCTTTTTAATTTTATTCAATTTTTATTACACCGTGAACACAATGTGACTGTAAATCGCCTTTATAATCCGACACTGTTGTTTTTTTAACTCTATATTTATAAGTGTGTGTGTGTGTGTGTGTGTGTGTGTGTGTGTGTTTGTACAGAAAGGTCTATTTTTATACTTTAATGCATGTAAAACTGAAAATAAATGCAATTTTTGTTTATGTACAAATTAATAAAAAAATCCTGACTAGCCTTTTACACTGTGTGTGTGTGTGTGTGCGTGTGTGTGTGTGTGTGTGTGTTAATTTCAATGAATAATAATTTTCAGTCTGAGATTTTACTGATTTATTTTTACAATACTTACAATAATATTTAGTAAATTTTCTAAACCACATCACGTGACATTTCCTGATAAACTGCACTTATGATTAAAAAAAGGTCAATATTAAGCTCATTAAAAAATAACAGTGTTTCTGCCATTTCAGTGTTTCTTGGGTTAAAAACATCCCAAATGTAGAAGTAAATAAAAAAGCAAACACAAGCCTGAAACACAGCAGATACTCGAATGTCATCCAAAAAGACAAAAGCAAAAACATTCATTTTATTTTAGTTTATTGCTGAAAAAGTGTAAATATAAACTCAAAGAAGTTTCACATAAAATAGAAATTCGGCAAAAAAATTTAAAAGACAAAAATCCACAAAACATTCTTTTAAATCTGCATGAAACACTTCATTACCAGAGTGTGTTATTGATTTATAAACAGTGACGATCACTGTGTGTGTGTGTGTGTGTGTGTGTGTGTGTGTGTGTGTGTGTGTGTGTGTAACTGAAAAGCTCAGAGACAGAAAAAAAAGACCAAAAACTGAAGATTTAAAATTAAAGACTGCTGAGACAGAACTGAAGTTTTAATATCATCTTTCTTTATCCGTCAGCTGTGTTTTTACACACACACACACACACACACACACACGCAGTCGGTTCTCTGTAACTCACCTTGACCCACTTTAAAGTTCTTCTCTAAAATCTCCGACACACTCCACACTGAATCCACATCAAATCTTTATTTAATCTCATTCACACTGATTCATAAACACACTTTAGTGTCTCACACTTTAGTGTCTCTCAGGAAATTTCTCCGGGATGCACTGACGGAAACACCAGTGGGCGGGGCTATGTTAAAGTTCTATGCAAATAGGGCATAAATCCAGTCATGTGACGAGCGGTAGTGTTTGGGATGGAGTTAGTCTGATATTAACACTAAGATTAAACTATCGTGCTATACACTGTACACTACACACTACCCCTAACAGCAGTGCGCACTGTGGGAGTCATGTGACCTGTCACGTGACTGTCAGAATGACCTCACACAGGTGTGAAGACACTAACCTGCAGTAACCACTCAGTTTAGCTCTGTGTTAGGTTTAATATCGTCACAGTGAGCTGAGAACTAAAGTAAAAACTTCCTTTTTAAAATCTGTCCCTTTGTGTTATGGACAGCAACACAGGATATTTTAGCAGATATTCTCATGTTAAATCTATAAATTGTCTCTTCTGGGAAAATGATTGCAGTTTTGTTGATGAGTCGTTTTGTACTCGTGCTTTCATCCAATGAAATGCTCTCTAGAAGGCACAGTACGTGTGGTGTATCTCACATGTGACTGGTTAACTCAGTCAAACACTTCAACACACTGTCACTCGCACTTCCTGTTTGAAAAGGAAACACACTTATTGGCAATATTAGACAGATTTATTCCCTGTGTGTGCTGTTATAATGAGCTCCACTCTTCTGGGAAGCTTTCCACTAGATGTTGGAGCGCGGCTGTGGGGATTTGTGTTCATTCAGCTACAGGAGCATTAGTGAGGTCAGGCGCTGATGTTAAGTGAGGAGGCTCCAGTTCCAGTTCATCCCAAAGGTGTTCAGGGGGGTTGAGGTCAGGGCTCTGTGCAGGACACTCGAGTTCTTCCACTCCAACCTTCACACACCATGTCTTCATGGAGCTCGCTTTGTGCACAGGGGCGTCGTCATGCTGGAGCAGGTTTGGGCCTCTGAGTTCCAGTGAAGGGAAACTGTAACGCTACAGCACACAGAGACGCTCTGTACAACTGGAGAAGAACCTCCACATATGGGTGAGATGATCAGGGGTCAAATCACGACTCTCAACTGATTTCATGGGAACTATAAAATCCAACAGTGTCCAAACCCCGAAATCCACCTGAGCGCAGACGAGCTTTATTACAGATCTTTATATTATGCATCATGACATTTTATTTTATTAATATTTTTTTACCTACCCGATTACTGATTAAAAGTATAAAACAACATGGAGTTGTAAAGTTGCTCCTGCTTTGAATGTATTGCAATATGTCGGATTGTGTCACGTCTACGCTGGAATCGGCATCGGACTACAGCTCCCAGAATACAGCACGGCCTACAAACATGGCCGCCAAGGACTACAGCACAGCGCCGTCTCAAACACGCCAACGTTCACCTTCACCTGACTACTGATCGCACACACCTGGACCCAATCACAGTCACAGACACACTCCGTGTAAAAGGGCTCTTAGCTCACACGCAGTTCGTGAAGGATTCACTCTGTGTCGATCCTCACCAGTCGTTACCGAGCCTTCGATTGTTGATCGATTGATCGATTACTGATCCTGGTGTTGATCTTGTTTATGCTGTTTGTTGATCACATGACCTGTGCCTTCTTAAGAACACTAAGTAGACATGAACTCTGGCATTTGGGACACAGATTTAATAAAAGTAAATATTCCAGAGTAAATGAACTAAGTTCAGATATTAATCATTATTCTAGTAAATTCCGTTTTTAACGCGCCCTTAGTGCCGTTTCCTTTTCAATAATCTCTGACTCCTTTTTCAGGCAGCATTAATGCAGAGATCAGAAAGCTCCGAATTCATTACCATCCAACTCAAATTTACTTCTGCTTCCGAAAAATTAATGAATTTCTAAGTGAAATCCAGAGCAATGAAATGATTTAAAAATAATCGACAGTTTAAAAACAAAACACACTTTTATGATTTATCCGTTTCCTGTTTATGAGGAAATGGAGAGAAAAAACAGGTTTGTGCAGTGATCTACTGAGAACATCCTGAGAGTCAGAACTGAAACACACACACACACACACACACACACACACACACACACACTCACAGAGAGAGAGAGAGAACATTCATTCTCAGTGTTGGACTGGAGCTTTATTTCACTGTGAGGAGAGAAACACTGGAACTGGAGTTGAAGGTAGGACTGATGGCATCAGTGATGGTGTGTGTGTGTGTGTGTGTGTGTGTGTGTGTGTGTGTGTGTGTGTGTGTGTGTTTAATTCCCTACACTGCAGGACCTGAACTCTTTGTGAGTAATCACACTAAATATCTTAAATACAGTGGACTGTGTATAATATTTATCTAATATTCATAAGCTGATTAAAGTAGTTGTGTCTGTTCTACTGACTGATCTTTTAGTTTATTTACAGAATTTACACAGAGAAAGTCACAAAATTACAACTAGAACAAAATTATTCTAAAAAAATATTATAATTTTACTGCATGAGTTCAGATGATTGCCATCGGGGCTGTTCATGGGATTATATGACGTAATGAGGTGCTCAGAGCGCCATCTAGAGGAGCGTCACTGTGTTACACAGCCTTCATGCTGAACCTGGACCTGAGCTCTGTTAACCACACACACACACACACACACACACACACACACACACACACACACACACACACACCCTCTGTATAATGTGGTGCTGTGTGTGTGAGGGGAGACTAAGCATTTGTTTGTCCCTCTAATGGACTCGCAACTTCAAAATCCTCCATAAATAAAGTCGGGAGCTTGGCTGGAGTTATCGTGGCTGTGGGGTGTCTTGTTGAAATGTCCATCTTCTCCGCAGATTCAGTTTCTTGGCTGATGAGCTTAAATTAAACGTCCTGCTCCGTCGCTCCTTTCACTCTTTCAATGGAGTGTAAAGACCCAGTACCATTTACAGAAAAGCAGCTACATAATCACGATGCTCCCACCACCGTGCTTCACTGTGGGTGTTCGTAGTGTTCTCAAGATCATACACACAACTTGTCTTTCTCCAAACATCAGGAGATGAATTATTGCCAAAGTTCTACTTTTATTTCATCAAGAGTACATTGTTTCAGAACAGGTCTGATTTGTGTAAATGCTTTCAGCTGCATATCTCTGCGCTTGGTTTACAGCACACGAGTTTAGACTGAGGTGCAGTTCGGAGCTTATTGTTCTCTGTGTAACTGCTGCTGCTGCTGCTTTCAGGTCGTCCTGCGACTCTTCTCGAGTGACTGCTGGCTTCTCTCGTACCTTCCTCATCATTAGTCTGAGAGCCTGGAGTGAGATGATCAGCTGAAGTTCCATGACCTTTCCACCTGCATGTTATGGAGCCAGTGGTACTGA
>CM041002.1:14457358-14469699 GCA_022985145.1 Pangasius djambal | reverse complement strand
TGCCTGCCTGCGTGTGTGTGTGTGTGCCTGCCTGCGTGTGTGTGTGTGTGCCTGCCTGCGTGTGTGTGTGTGTGCCTGCCTGCGTGTGTGTGTGTGTGCCTGCCTGCGTGTGTGTGTGTGTGTGTGCGTCTGCGAGACTCATTCTCTGCTGCAGCTCTTCTGTCCTGGTCGGTCTGGTGTGGAGGTCTGTCAGTCAGGGATCTTCACTTTCATTACCATTTCCTCGTTTGTTGCTCTTCTGCTCTGATACGTGATGGAACGGTTCTCTCCCGGTGGGCGTGGTCTAATTCAGGATGACCCCGCCCCCTCTCTCAGGACAAGATGGCTCACTTAATCAATTAATGAGGATGAAATTGATGTAAATCACACACTCACTCCAACTCAGGGAAGATTTTCCTATGAAATATCACTTTCTCCATAGTGCGCACACACGCACACACACACACATGCACACACGCGCACACACACACATGCACACACGCACATACCTACCTTACTGACACACTTGGATCATCTGTCTCTGTATATATTTCTGTCCCCATCTATTTCTGTCTGTCTTTTAATACAACACACACACACACCTGCCCTGGAGAGAGAGAGAGAGAGAGAGAGAGAGAGAGAGTGTGTGTTTGTGTGTGTGTGTGTGTGTGTGTGTGTGTGATAAGAAGCTCCCAACATTTCTCCAGGTTTCACTTGTCTTTAATATCAGCTGCTGCAGAGCATGCTGGGATATCAGGCACATCCTGTGGTCTGACACACACACACACACACACACACACACACACACACACACACTCCCATGATGACAAGCTAGGGTTAACTTTAACTGCTGCATGGTTGACCTCACACATCACTCATATCTTATATATACTCTATGCGTGTGTGTGTGTGTGTGTGTGTGTTGCACTTCACACTGCTGCCATTTTCTCAATGCACCTCCAGTCGCTACGGCAACCTGCTGAGTGACAGTATACACTCGCATGCTGTCAGAACGATTTACACCCGAGTGAGAGAGAGGGAGCAAGACAGGCATTTCACCACTTTACTCAGTGCAGTCTCACACACACACACACACACACACACACACACACACAGTGACTAAACACATGTTTCAGAGAACAGGGCAGAGAGAGAGAGTCATTTTACTCACCACAATGACTAAGTGCCACTTTAGAGAACAGAGAGAGAGAGAGAGAGAGAGAGATTTTATCATGAACACACTGTGACTAAAATCACTGAACTGAAAGAAAGAGGGGATGGTACAGAGAGAGAGAGGGAGGTGGAGAGAGAGAGACTGTGATGTATGTACAGTGTTTTTTCTTATTGTGAGATGATTCTTATATAAAGATATTTCCAGCGATATAATTAATCCGGTTTTACTCGGCGTGAGTATTTAAGACGATTCCTCGTCACGCCGGACGAGGTCCTGTACGGTAACGTGAGTTGTGAACTCTGTAACAGTGTGTGTGTGACGGCGCGCGTCTCCGTGTCGTATACGGTGAAGATCCTCTAACGATAGACCTGTGATTAAAGAACACGACTCCGTTCTGCTCACGTCATCAATCAGCGTGATCCGGAAATCAGCTCGAGCAGGAAACACACACACACACACACACACACACGCACAGCGAGCTCGAGGAGATTTGTCTGTGCATTAGCATGTGTCCTTTACGTTTCTCCATCGCTGTGAGTTTGCCATCGTCCTATTGGTGGATTTTAGACAAGGGTGTGTAGCAGCAATCACACACTGAGATTTTAATCACAGATTTCTCTCGAGCACACACACACACACACACACACACACACACACACACACACACGTTCTCCTCGGCTGTGTTTGGGAGCAGTGGCACTAAATCGCGTCACGTTGCGAGTTCTAACAAACAGATCAATGATCTCAACGCCCGACCAGAGAAAGCTTTACGGGGTGAGATTATCTGTACACATCAGGCTGAAAGCGTACAGTGTGAAGCTGGGTTTAATTCTCAGCTCCAGATCTTCAGCTCAGCCACTTTAGATAAATGTCTTTATCAGATGAATTATTGTCCTTTAGTCCTGGTTCTAACTCTGTTTCTCTTTTAACTTCCACTGATAGTGTTTTGTGTTTTAATGTGTGAAACAGGTGGATTAAAGAGATGGAGAGAAAGAGAGACAGGAGGAGAGCGAGAGAGAGAGAGAGGTGGGTGAAGGAGATTTTACTGGACACAGTGACGGAGTGAGCATGGTGAAGAACACTCCAAGTGGAAAGGGAGTTAAAGAACAAGGGACAAAGGGGAAAAAAATTCACATTTCACTCATCACACTGCACAGGGAGAGAGGGAGAGAGAGGGAGAGAGAGGGAGAGGGAGGGAGAGGGAGGGAGGGAGAGGGAGAGGGAGAGGGAGGGGGGGAGAGGGAGAGAGAGGGAATCTCATTTGACTAAAACCATTTTGCATTTTACACTGCAGAGATGGAAAAGGAGGGGAGGGATAAAAGAGAGAACAAGAATGACAAAAGGATAAAAAGAGAGAAAAGGAAAAGAGAGAGAGAGAGAGAGAGAGAGAGAGAGAGAGAGCTGGAGAGTCTTTTAAACCCACGACTATGACCAAGTGCATTTACAGAATAGAGAGCGAGCGAGAGAGGGAGGTGGAGAGAATGAGAGAGTCATTTAACCACTTGACCCACAGTGGAAAAGTACACGCTGTAGAGAATGGAGAGAGGGAGAGAAGGCGGGACAGAGGGAGGGAGTGAAAAAAGCAGAGAGGGAGAGAGAGAAAAAGAGAGGGAGAGAGAGAGAAAGAGAGAGAGAGAGCAAAATACAGTCGTTTAATTTCAGTTTCCTTCAGTTTTATCCAGGAAACGTTACAGAAGCAAACGGAGAGTCATTTTAACACACACACACACACACACACACACACACACTTTGGCTAATTTCATTTCCATAACTTCATGTACGTGTGATGGCTTGGTTAACCTTGCCGCACACTGAGTGTTAATAATGATTATTTATGCGTAAACAGCTGATGCATTATTCATCACACACTCCCCTGTCATTAAGCTCTGACGAGGCTCTAATCAGCCGAACTTTTAGAAAAAGCTTTCGCTTATTAATGGAGTCATTTCTTTATTTTCATGTCCTTGCGCTAATACCACACGACCTGAGTGAGTGAGTCCTGTATTTCTCTAAACAACGCCAGGAAGCGTTCTGTCTTTTTATATTCCCCTGAAACTCGTCTTAAAGGGGCGGAGTCTCGATTCAGGAGCGCGTTTGTTATTCTACACCTCTGGTAGGAAAATGTGTAGACTAGAAAGTGCGCACTTTTTAGGGAGACTCGCATGGACCTCAGTGCAGATCATGTTCAGAGAAAAATTTAACAAAGAGGAGAAATGCAGGAAAGAAACGTAGAGAAAGAATGAGAGAGAGAGAAGGATGGAGAGATGAAGAGAATGTTAATGTGCTGTATTTTAGCATGTTATTAGCGTGTAAAGAGCGAGTGATGATGAAGAGCTCGACTCTCTGAGGTCACGACCCAGCGCAGGAGGATTACAGAGAGAGAGAGAGAGAGAGAGAGAGAGTGTTCTTTGAAGTATATTGGCGGTGTGTGTGTGTGTGTGTGTGTGTGTGTGTGTGTGTGTGTGTGTGTGTGTGTGTGAGTGAGTGAGTGGGGGGGGATGTGTTGTTAGTTTCATCTTTAATTTTTCATTACTTTCTTTTTGTTCTCCACCCAGATCAGCTCTGAGCAATTTACAGTACAGAGAGAGAGAGGCATAGTGAGAGACAGACTGAGACAGACACAGAGAGAGCAAGAGAGAGATAGATAGATAGATAGAGAGAGGTAGATAGAGACTGGTAGAGAGAGAGACTGACAGACAGGGAGAGAGAGAGGGGGGGGGGGGAAGGGGACAAGGGGGGAATAGAATGGAACAGAAAAAGAAAGATTTAAAGACGCAAAGAGATGGAAAATACAGGACGAATTAAGGAACAAGCGAGGAACAGACAGGAATAGAAAGAGGGGGAGAGAGAGAGAGAGAGAGAGAGAGGGAGAGAGAGAGAGATAGGCAGGTAAATATGAGCTTTAAGACAGCGCAGTGTGAAAGCTGAAGCTGGAAGTTTGACAGCTTTCTCGTGACATGACTTTCAACAGAGTGTGTTGAGACAAGTTTCATCATTGTGTGTGTGTGTGAGCGAGAGAGAGAGACAGAGAGAGAGAGAGAGAGAGAGAGAGAGAGAGAGAAATCATGTGGATCTATTGCTATCCACACTTCAAAAGCAACAGACTAGATAAATTATATAGATCACTTTAAATAAATATGAAGGATCTGCTGTTTGTTTATTTATGTGAGTGTGTGTGTGTGTGAGTGTGTGTGTGAGTGTGTGTGTGAGTGTGTGTGTGAGTGTGTGTGTGAGTGTGTGTGTGAGTGTGTGTGTGAGTGTGTGTGTGAGTGTGTGTGTGTGTGTGTGTGTGTGTGTGTGTGTGTGTGTGTGTGTGTGTGTGTGTGTGTGTGTGTGTGTGTGTGTGTGTGTGTGTGTGAGTGTGTGTGTGAGTGTGTGTGTGAGTGTGTGTGTGTGTGTGTCAATGCAAGACAGAAAAAAATCGGATAAAGACATTCCTGCTATCCATCTTGCATTTATGATGGATGAACTTTTTTTTTGTTTTACATTTTAAGACTCTGTCCCAATGCAACAATTCATCACTGAATTCATCACTGTAGCGCACACGCACACACACACACACACACACACACGCACACGCACACACGCACACACGCACACTTCTGAAAATAACATCCACTTTTCTACATCACAATTAACTGTGGATCACGAGGACGTGGGACGTGTGAAGCTGCAGCTCTGACGTTCAGCATTCCTTTAACTGCGACTGATCACATGTACTTGTGTGTGTTTATATACGTATATAAACCAATAAGCAGATACTGTACCGTACGTGTGTGTAATGTATAGGTGTTACAGGAGAATAGTCCACGCTGCGGTGGTGTGATGGCAGAGAGGCTGGGTTACAGTTACATGTACTGCATTTGGCAGACGTTCTTATCCACAGCGACTTACAGAAGTGCTTTGAAGTCTGTCAGAAATACATCCTGATCCTGGAACACCATCAGTCCAAAACTCTGTTGGGGAGGAAATAGACAAGCGCTCGGACAATACACTTTTTGTTTTTTTGGTTTTGTAAGTTTTAATTTAAGTACATTAGGAAGAGGTAGGTCTTTAGACGTCGTTTGAAGACGGCCAGTGACTCAGCTGTTCGGACATCTAGGGGAAGTTCGTTCCACCTCCTCGGCCCAGCCCAGTCTGGATGCAGGTCTTCCTTGTGCCCTGAGAGATGGAGGGAGCAGTCGAGCAGTGCTAGAGGACCGGAGGGAGCGTGGTGCCACGCGAGGTGGGATAAGAGCTTTGAGATAAGTGGGTGCTGGTCCGGTTTTGGCTTTGTAGGCGAGCATCAGTGTTTTAAATCTGATGCAGCAGCTACAGGAAGCCAGTGGAAGGAGCACAGCAATGGGGTGGTGAGGGAGAACTTAGGAAGATTGAAAACCAGTCGTGCAGCTGCATTCTGGATCAGTTGCAGAGGACGAATGGCGCTCAGAGGCAGAGCTGCCAGGAGTGAGTCGCAGTAGTCCAGTCTTGAAATGACAAGGGACTGAACAAGCACCTGTGTGGCCTGTGTGGCAAGAAATGGACGAATTCTTCTGATGTTATAGAGGAGAAATGGACATGAGCGTGTCAGATTAGCCGTGTGAGAGGAGAAGGACAGGTGATTGTCCATGGTTACCCCGAGGTTGCGTGCAGTAACTGAAGGCGAGATCAGAGAGTTCCAGGGATGGGGATGAATCAACTGGGATGAACAGCAGCTCAGTTTTGGTGGGATTAAGTTTCAGCTGATGAGCTGCATCCATGATGAAATGTCTGCCAGACCTGCTGATATCCGAGCAGAAACATGAGTGTCTGAGGGAGGGGAGGAGAGGATGAGTTGACTTACTTACATTGCCTTACTGCACCACGAATTCCTAGACTCATGAGGGTGGACGAGAGAGTCTTGTGGTTCACTGTGTCCGACGCTGCTGAAAGGTCAGGCAGGATGAGGACTGAAGACAGTTTGGCTGATCTAGCTGATCTGATCTGGTTTACGTGCAGATGCAGCAGTAACGCAAGCGGCTTTCTTCACACACTCAAGCGACATTCGCATCCGAGCCACAGCACACTGACGAGCTGCGTCTCTTTAAAACTTTACACCGTCGTCGTGATTGTTGTCATGAACTGCATCTCAAGGTCTCACATTCAGAAGTATTTACTAATCTAGAAAATGCAGCAGGCTGCTACACAGAGCGGAGCTTTCTGCAGGTGTGAAGGCAACATAACAGAATTTTGAAACTCAAACATGAACTGTAGCATTAAACCCGGTTAGTGCTAGCGCTCAATAACCTGCTAGGATCGTGCAGAAGTGCGCCATTACATGCTGCACAACACGAGTGTGTTTAGCGGAGGCAGATGGGCAGTCAATCTGTCCGTTTTTACTTCTGAGCTCCACTACTGCAGCGTGTCAGGAGGCTGAAAAGGACTAAAATAACACGTACACTTTTTATTTAAATGTGGCTTATCTGAATGTGACTCGCAGGAACATGTCAAAATATTAACACGCAAAATCCATCTTCATTATTTCTAATATTAATCTGAGCTTTCTCTCATGACCCCTAGTTAGGGAATCTCTGAACTGGTGGGTGAAGTGCATATGACAGTGATTTGTGTGTGTGTGTGTGTGTTTGTGTGTGTGTGTGTGTGTGTAAGGATGTTTTGTTAGATTTGTCTTTAATTATTCATTAGTTCACCTTTTTATTCTCCACCCAGATCAGTTCTGAGCAATTTACAGTACAGAGAGAGAGAGAAATAGCGAAGAAAAACAGAAACACAGAGATCGATGGAGAGTGAGAGTGTGTGCTTGTTGAACCCATTCCAGATTTATTCCCTGTGTGTGCTGTTATAATGAGCTCCACTCTTCTGGGAAGCTTTCCACTAGATGTTGGAGCGTGGCTGTGGGGATTAGTGTTCATTCAGCTACAGGAGCATTAGTGAGGTCAGGCGCTGATGTTGGGATGTCGAGGAGGTCTGGGGTGCAGTCGGTGTTCCAGTTCATCCTAAAGGTGTTCAGTGGGGTTGAGGTCAGGGCTCTGTGCAGGACACTCGAGTTCTTCCACTTCACACACCATGTCTTCATGGAGCTCGCTTTGTGCACAGGGGCATCGTCATGCTGGAGCAGGTTTGGACCTCTTAGTTCCAGTGAAGGGAAACTAAAGCTACAGCACACAGAGACGCTCTGTACAACTGTGTGCTTCAGACTTTGTGGCAACAGCTTGGGGAAGAACCACATATGGGTGAGATGGTCAGGGGTGCACATACTTTGGCCATGTTGTGTACATACACTAGTAGAACGAAAGATATCTAAAACCCTTAATTGGTCTTACTTTTTCCCACATCTACATCTCCAACCTGGTGTTTCAGCTAGAAGCCTTTTTAAAAAAGAGAAAAGAGCCAGTAGGTTTCTAAAGTGTCCTCTTGTGTCAGCTGCTGTCCCTGGTGCTGAAACACACGCGCTAGTCTCTGTGAATCGTGCTAATGACCTGAAACACTGTGGCTCTGGCGAAATACTGAGGATGCTCCTCATGTCTAAAGTCACTTCGTTTTCCTGAAGCATTATAGATAAATCCAGTGGAAACTGACTTTTGACTGTAATGTTGCTTCATGATTCCTGGTTTATCAGACAGGAGCTGTCTTTGTTTGCTGTCTCTAAAAGAAAGTGCTCTGGACTGAAAAATGTTCCTGGTCAGAAAAGGAAAGTTACAGGAAAAGGAAATGGAGGATAAATATGGAAAGGTTTGGATGGCATAGCGGTGAGCGAGTTGAGAATCACCTGTTTCTGTCCGGCGTGTGGAAGAACTAAACTCACACTGGCTACTACTAAGCTGAATAGCTCCTTAGGCAAGATTTTAGCTTGCACCAGACCCTCGCCACCACCACCATCGCCACCATAACCGCCACCACCATCGCCACCATAACCGCCACCACCATCGCCACCATAACCACCACCATAACCACCACCATAACCGCCACCACCATAACCACCACCATAACCGCCACCACCATAACCACCACCATAACCGCCACCATAACTACCACCATCACCGCCGCCATCGCCACCGTAACCACCACCGCCATCGCCACCATAACTACCACCATTGCCACCATCACCACCATAACCACCATCACCATGAAAACCACCACCATAACCACCACCGCCATCACCACCATAACTGCCACCATCGCCACCACCACCACCACCATCACCATGAAAACCACCACCATCACCATGAAAACCACCACCATAACCACCACCGCCATCACCACCATAACTGCCACCATCGCCACCACCACCACCACCACCATGAAAACCACCACCATAATCACCACCATCGCTACCACCGTAACCACCACCATAAGCCCCACAACATCTGAAAATACTTATTTTAAGTAAATAACTGGTGATAAATAACAAATTTGAGTAACAAACCTGTTTTAAATTATTTTCTGACAGTTTTTAAAAATCACATAAGAATTAAACTAAATAAAAATTGGCACAGGTAATTTTGCTCAGTATATGGGTAGAGGGACACCCAGCCGTCACGAGGGGGAAAACCCTCTCGTGTGGCGACCATCTGTTATTTGCCCCCAGGAAGCACCTATGCCATGGGGCGGCCCTCCTAACACACTGTTTTTACATTTTTAAATAAAATAGTGATGGGGAAATATGTCCTCAAAGCCAGACGCTCCACCATGTAAAGTGTCGTATTGTTCAGATTTCAGACTGATGGAGTTCTTTTTTTCATTCGTCTCATTATCTTCATGCTGCTGCATGATTCCTGGTTCTATTCTACGTGATCGTGAGTGTGTATTTTAGTAGACATGGTTATTTAATTAGCTGTGTTTGAAACTGCACACGCATGTGTAGAGTGTGTGTGTGTGTGTGTGTGTGTGTGTGTGTGTGTGTGTGTGTGTGTGTGTGTGTGTAAACATGGCAGTGAGAGAGATACACACTCGTGCAGCTCACAGTGCGGAGTGTGATGATGGACAGAGTCCTGCGCTTCTCTTAATGCTCTGTACATTATACTGAAACACACACACACATGCACGGTCACACATCTGTTTACATCACTTGTGCGTGCGTGTGTGTGTGTGTGTGTGTGTGTTGGAGATTCGAAAGCCGACATCTGTCTGAACACTTTGCTTTCTTTCTTTCTTTTTCATTTTGCTTTCACTCTATTGCTCGTGACCTTCAGAGATTTTGTCCAATCAGAAGGTTTTGTGCTTCTCTCTCGTGCATTAAAAGATGGAAGTATTAGAGTTTAATTAACCCCCCCCCCCCACACACAAACGCGCGCGCGCGCGCACACACACACAGCTTTTTTTTTTAATGATACAGTGCATTGAGAAAGTATTCAGACTCTTTCATTTTTCACATTTTGTTATGTAGCAGCATTATGCTAAAATGCTTTGAATCATTTTTTATATCAGTCTACACTCCATACCCCGTAATGACGAAGCAAAGACCAGATAACCTTGCAAATTTATTTTAAAAAAAAAACTGAAATATCACATTGCCCTAATATTCAGACTCTTTGCTATGACACTTGAAATTTAGCTCAGGTGCATCGCATTCCTCTGGATCGTCTCTGAGATGCTTCTACACTGTGACTGGACTCCACCTGTGACACATTCAGCTGATTGGACCTGATTTGGAAAGACACACACCTGTCTATATAAGGTCTAACAGCTGAAGATGCATGTCAGAGTAAAACCCAAGCCGTGAGGTCAAAGGAGCTGCCTGCAGAGCTCAGAGTCAGGACTGAGTCGAGGAACAGATCTGTGGAAGGCGACAAAAACATTTGTGCTGCACTGAAGGTCCGCGGGAGCACAGTGGCCTCCATCATGCTTATATGGAAGACGTTTGGAACAAAAAGGACTCTTCCTCGAGCCAGACGAACTGAGCGATCAGGGGAGCAGGGTCTTGGTAAGAGAGATGACCAAGAACCCGATAGTCAGTCTGGTTGAGCTCCAGAGATCATGTGTGGAGAAACTTGCAGAAGGTCAGCCATCGCTGCAACACTCCACTGCTCTGGGCTTCGTGGCAGAGCGGCCAGACGGAAGCCTCTCCTCAGTGCAAGACGCATCGGGGCCTGCTGGGAATTTTCATGCTCTCGTGCCTTGCACTGAGGAGAGGCTCCTTCACAGGGACGTGTACAGCGGATGCTCCACTGATGATAAACAGATTTAAAAACGTGTAATCGTTGATACGGTGAGTTTTCTGTAAGGAGATGTTTATGTAACGTATGGAAGGAGCCTCCAGTGTCAGCGCTCTGTAACAGTCAGAGGTAAAGCTGCAGCGTTACGTTTTCCGGCATCCTCAGGACAGAGGAGTTTACGCTTCTTTAATTACTAGGAAGTTGTTGGTAAATGGCTGTGGTATAAGAGGAATAAAACACTCGGGGACGTGCTGTTGTGGGAAGATAATTAGCATAGGGGTAGTAACAGTGGCTTCATCACACCATCACTCCATCATTCTCCTGTAACCTGGTCCCGGAGTGTGTTATTCCCTACAGGATAACCAGCTCTTATTTCTTTACGTTTTTTCCATGTTGTGTTCCTCTTCTCTTAGAAGTGTGTGTGTGTGTGTGTGTGTGTGTGTGTGTGTGTGTGTGTGTGTGTGTGTGTGTGTGTGTGAGACCAGAGTAGTGAAACAGATTTATTGTAATATTGTGTATCAGGCATTTATCAGTGGAATATTTTGGTTCACATCAGCATCAATAATTTGGAAACACATCAGTGTGTGTGTGTGTGTGTGTGTGCGTGCGCGTGTGTGTTGGAATATATTGAGCAGTTTTAACAGTATATTAAAGTATAACGGTAATATTGCTGTAATCTTATAAACCGTCATCAAACTCTAGACATTCGCTATGATATTAAAATATCTGTGCACGCCAGAGCTGATCAGCGCTCGCACTTCCACACGCTCGTGTCCCATTCAGGAGTAGGCTGCCTAAGTAGGGAGCATCTCTGAGCTGAGCGATTAAGCGTCCTCTCTTCACATGTCTCACAAAATGCAAGTGGAGTGAGACAGTGAGCGAGCGAAGACTGCTTAAGACTTTAATAAGTGGCTACCAGTCTGAATCAGTTAGCAACAAATAACACACACACACACACACACACACACACACACACACACACACACACACACACACTCTCTCTCTCTCTCTCTCTCTCTCTCTCTCTCTCTCTCTCTCTCTCTCTCACACACACACACTTTTGTAAAAGAAGGCTTCAGCTCTAATTGATTTGTTTGTGAGACAGAAATTCTCTAATTATAACTTTACCCCTGAGACACACGCAGACACACACACACACAGACATGCACGAAGAGCATGCGCGCACACACACACACACACAGAGTATATGTACACACACACACACACACACACACACACTCCCTAACACAAAGACAGGAGAGACAGTAAGCTAAATTAGTCATGAACGTTGTCGTGTGAGTACTGTGTGTGTGTGTGTGTGTGTGTTTGTGTAGTGTATGTGATGTGATATTCAGAGGAATTCCTGCAGGATGATGGGGATGAGTATCAGGAGGAAGGAGGGATAAGTTCGCCGCACTCGTCTGTGTGATGGGTGTCTCGTGGGAAACTAAGTGTAGATGTGTTTATTCACCACACACACACACACACACACACACACACACACACACACACACCACACACCCCTCTTTCTGGTATTCCCTCAGTTTTTTTTCATCTGTGTTTCTTTTTTTCCTCCATGTTCTCTCCCTCTAGGTTTTCCCCTCTCCCCCCCCCCTCTCTCACTCACACACACACACACACACACACACGTGCGCTTTTATGAACTCAGATCTTTAGTAAATCAGGTCCTGTGTGTTTTCTTCTTTTTGCCTTTACACTTCTGCTCTTTCCTCTCCTCTTTCTTTCCCTCGCTCTCTTTTCCTCTCCTCTTTCTCTCCCTCGCGCTCTCTGTGTAGCAGTCAGTGTAAAAACTGTCTTCAAGCCACATTCTAGAATCAAAGCGATTCAAACCTTTACAGTGAGACAGACAGACAGACAGACAGAGTGAGAGACAGACAGACAGAGAGACAGACAGAGGGAGTGAGAGAGGGAGTGAGAGACAGACAGAGGGAGTGAGAGACAGACAGAGGGAGTGAGAGGGAGTGAGAGACAGACAGAGGGAGTGAGAGAGGGAGTGAGACAGACAGACAGAGGGAGTGAGAGAGGGAGTGAGA
>CM041002.1:14454653-14457258 GCA_022985145.1 Pangasius djambal | reverse complement strand
GTGTGTGTGTGTGTGTGTGTGTGTGTGTGTGTGTGTGTGTGTGTGTGTGTGTGTGTGTGCGTGTTAAATGCTGGGTTTAAGAGGTTAATTGGTGGTAAATCTGCTGAGTGTCAGAGTTATACGCTATATATATATATTCATCAACATTTTTCACACTCTTCTCTTCACATCTATCACTCGGTCCACCTCTCCATCTCTCTTCTTCTCTTGATCTTTCCCTCTCTCAGCATCCGTCTCTCTCTCTCTCTCTCTCTCTCTCTCTCTGTGTCTCTCTGCTCTCTCGCTCTGACTTTGTTTATCTTCTCCACATACACACATCTTTTTCATCTCTCTTGTGATCCCTTGTTCACAAGGGTAGTCCATCACTACTGACCAAACATCTTTCTCTCTTCCTCTCCACATCCATCTCTCTCTCATCTATCCATCACTTTTTCATACCATGTCTTTCTGTATTTATTTATATATCTTATTATTTTATCTTTCTTTCTATATCTCTATCAGCATCTAATCTATCTCTTTCTGTCTACATCTCTTCCTACTCTGCTTCTCTCTTTCTCTCTCTCTATCCATCTCTCTCCATCCCTCTCAATTTATTCCTCTCTCTTTAACCCCCTCTCCCGTCTCAGAGCTCTGTACACTCGTTCATAAATCATATCCACAGTTTACAATTTCCAATTTTAACTGCATGGATCCCCTGATGCCCATCACACACACACACACACACACACACACACACACACACACACACACACACACACACACACTCTCTCTCTCTCTTTCTCACACACACACTCTCTCTCTCTCTTTCTCACACACACACACACACCCAGACACACACACACACCCCTACACCCAGACACACACACACACACACACACACACACACACACTCTCTCTCTCTCTCTCTCTTTCTCACACACACACACTTTCGTCCTAACTAGACTCTCGGAAACTGTTATGAGTGTGTGTGGAAACACAATATTTACTGGGAAGCCAAGCAAAGATGTCTACCCATCTGTATACACAACCATTTATATAATTAACACACACACACACACACACACACACCCCACTATAGTGAAGATAACACACTGTATAAATAAGCGTGCCTTTGAAGGGGGGTTCAGTTAGCACAGGGAGGAGTTTAAAGTATGATGTATAGGGAGGGGTTTAGAAGATGATGTAATGTATAAGAAGGGGAAGTGTGTTAATAGTTAATGGAGCTCAGCCGAGTGAAATAAAAAAAGAAAAGAAAAAGGGTCTGAATTTTCTTCCTGTGCTCTTCTATCCACATCATACATAACCTTGTGAGAGTCAGCCTTCCACCATCAGACCAAAATTAGCCAAGTGTTTTATTTAAGACCATCTCCTCCCTCACACACACACACACACACACACACACACACACTTCACACTCTAAGCTCACACACTCCTCATAAAGTCTGAGCCGAACCTTCTTCACTAATTGGATTAAAACTCTGACTGAAGCTTCTAAATTGGATTGTGTCGTTGTGGAGGTCCGAGAGGTGAACCTGCCATCGATCAGGACATAAACCAACACACACACGCGCACACACACACACGCGCACACACACGCACGCACACACACGGACGCACACACACACGCGCGCACACACACGCGCGCACACACACGCGCACACACACACACGCGCGCACACACACACACACGCGCACACACACCTGTACTATATAAGTTCATGGTCGTTCTGCTCCTGACACAAACTTTATAACTCGTTCCTTCTGTTATTCTTTCATCAGGGATAAAACACTAATCCCACATTCTCCTCCACTGATCCTCATCATTATAAAATCCATTATTAACTGAGAAAAATTCAGTGAGAGAAATCCTCCTACGCTGTTTACTCAGAGAGAGAGAGAGAGAGAGTGTGTGTGTGTGTGTGTGTGTGTATAAATACTGCAGTGGCCTTCATCACACTGTACAACATTATAACATCTAATGATTCATACATTAATATCTATGGAAATATAATATCTGTAGCAGTGCAGTGTGTGAGAAACGTTTTATTAATTCATTAAAGAAATAAAATCTGTAAGAGCTTAAACCTCGTCACAACCTCTGATCCGATCTGATTCATACTGAAACAGCGACAGTGTTCCGAGTTTCTTTCTTTAGTAAGTATTATTGGCTCTGTTCCATTACTGATTAGGTTCCCTAAGTAGGCAGCATTTAGGACAGAAATAAAGTCTATCCTACTTGGAAAGCTAATTTCCTAAATTTTCAGTTTATAGTTTCACCTAGTTCCCCATGTCGCCTAGTTCCCCATGTCGCCTAGTTCCCCATGTCGCCTAGTTCCCCATGTCGCCTAGTTCCCCATGTCGCCTAGTTCCCCATGTCGCCTAGTTCCCCATGTCACTGAGCATGTTTCTGGGAGGAACCCAGAGGAACCCACACAGACTTGGGAAGAAGGTCCAGACTGACAGTAACCAGAGATCAGGAAGGAACCAGGAACCCTGGAGCTGTGAGGAGACAACGCTACTCACTGAGCCACTGTAATCACTCACACACACACACACACACACACACACACACACACACACAGTGATTAACACCAGAGCAAATAAA
>CM041002.1:14439653-14444653 GCA_022985145.1 Pangasius djambal | reverse complement strand
ACACTCGAGTTCAGTGTGAAAATAAAACGCTTCAGTCTGAAATCTGACGTCATGAGGACCGGAGACGAAACGCAGCTGCTGTACCGCCCGGCTCCGTCCCAATAATCACTGACCCTCACTTCCACACTACACTACAGCACACACAGACTGCTTCAACTAAACTAAACAATACACAGTCCTATCCCACACACACACACACACACACACACGTCTCCCTGTGCTGTTCTAATTTAAGGCTGTGTTCCAATATGCAAATTTCAGACTCTTGAGCTTCTCCGTTGGGAATCACCTGACTGGCTGTGTCACAAATCAAGTTTTAATTTACACAAGGCGTTTCACTGAACACGACATTTTCTTTTCTTTTTTTTAAAAAAACAATGTGTCCCAAATCAAACTGATGTTCACTACAAGGCATCTCTAAAGGTCTGCCTGGCTGTGTTCCAAATCGAGTGTTCCCCAGTGGAACATTATCAGGCACGTCGGAACATCTGGCAGGCTGTGTCCCAAATCAAGATCAGGTACAGTCTCACTGAACACTACAAAGGCATCTGTAAACATCTGGCTGTCCCAAATCGTGATCTAGCATCTGGTGCTGCTTTACTGAACACTCATACGGTATTACCCATAATGCACTGGGACACTCTGTAGTGAGCAGAGTATGTGGATTGAGACACAACAGGAAGAGAAACAGAGAAAGAAAAATATTTTCTCTCAGTCAATATTCATCACTCTGTCATCTGCAATTCATTTAACTCTTCTTCTCTCTCCCTCTCTCTCTGCTTTCTCTCTCTATCACTCTCGCTCGCTCTCTCTCTCTCTCTCTCTCTCTCTCTCTGCTTTCTCTCTCTATCGCTCATATTGTCATAATGTCTCTCTCTCAGAGTCTCTCTCTCTCTCAGAGTCTCTCTCACACACACACACACACACACACACACACACACACAGGGGTGATGGTACTGGAGGTGTGTGTTGAGTGTAATTACATGCTGATTGCTGTTCACAGAGATTACAGTAGAAGTGCAAGAACATCAGAGTCACTCATTTACATATTCAAATATCACAGTTACACATTTGCATATTTAAATATAGTTAGTGATATTGATATTCAAATAGTTACCCATTTAAATATCAGAATTATTTATTTGAATATTTACAGTCTGTGGTTTAAATTAGAGCTTCTGATTTACATTAATATATATTTAAATATCTATAGATCAGACCTACTGATTTACATACGAGTTTACTGATTTACATATTTAAATATCAGAGTTCCTAACGCTTTTCCTGGTGTGTTTGGGCAGCAGGTTGAGAAGGTCAGTCCAGACTTCTCTATCCCTGTCTATAGATTCCAGCTTCTCCTGGAGGTTCTCCTGGAGGATCTTCACACGCTCCTAATCCGACTGTGAGATATAATCTCTCTCCAGCAGGTCCTGGTTCTGCCCCGTGGCCACCGCTCTACAGGGAGTCCACCAGTCCACGCTGTACCATACCCAAACCACCTCCACTGGCTGCTCTGGGTTCTGAGGAGCAGTGGCTCTACTGCGAGGTTCTTCTACATTGTTGAGCTCTTCACCCTATCACAGAAAATAAACCCAGTAACCCTGAGGAGGGACCTCATTTCCTCCTCCTGTACTCATGATCTTATTCTTTCAGTCACTACTCACAGTGACCACAGGTGAGAATCAGCACGAAGATAAACTCTTCATCCACAAACTGATCTCCTGCTTCTCCACCACACAGCGGTGCAGTGACTGTAACACTGCTGCTGTCCTGATCTGCTTATTGACCTCACACTTCCAATGATTCCACAGATACTTAAACTCCTCCACCAGGGGTAAGATCTCTGCCCTCTCCTGAAGGAAGCATCTCATCTTCTCCAGGAGAGTACCATGGCCTCGGAGATAGAGGTGCTGACTTTCATTGGATTTTATTTTGGAGGTCCATTTGGGATGATGCCAAATGAACATCATCATCCGCAAAATCCATGGAAGAAGTCCTTTTGGAGGTACGGGCTAAATTCTTCTCACCAAAGCTTCTGCTAGGCAATGCTCCCAAACCAACCTGGAAAGCTGTCCTGAGTTTATCAGGTCAATGTGGCCAGAGGTCTGTGCAAGGAATCCAACTCAATACCGAGACGCCGGTCAGTTGACGGCTCCGCCCCTCTCTTTACTTGAGGGTCCAGAACATACAGCTTCAGGTCTGATGATACGATCACAAAACCCATCATCGGTCTTTGGCCCAAGGTGATCTGATACCATGTACACTTGGAGAATAGTCTAATAACATCTCACCAGGAGGACGTTCCTCTTAATCACACTCTTCCAAGTATCTCCATCATTCCCAACATGAGCACTGAAATCTCCCAGGAGCACTGTGGAGTCAACAGGAGGTTCCCTCTCGAGCACCTCCTCCACCTTCTCCAAGAACTGCTATTTGATGCACACACACACACACACACACACACACACACCAGGCAGAGTTTTCCTTCCTGAGACTCAGAATCCTGAGGACTCTCTCTGAGGAGCTCTTAGTGTGTGTGGATGAAAAGCTGACTGTTTCTAATCCACACCTTCCATCTCACATTCCACGTTCTCCAAGCCAGTCTCCATTCCAAGGGTTTAGTCCGTCTGAGGCTGCGTCCACATTCATCCGGATCGATCTCAAAACAGCATTTTCCTTTTAAAGAGCTCTCCGTCTGCACTGACGTTTTCAAACATGTCCCAAAAATTGCTCGTCCACACTGAAATGTCTGAAAACGCTCTCATCCCCATACTGCGCATGCGGAAAAACGCAAGAAGCTCCGGCCTGCGTCGCTTCCGTTCCCACGCCGACTAGCGACCGCGAGCGAACATTCCGTCCGCTGTAAAAAACGCAATCTGAAGGTTGTACAAAGTGACATTAATCTTTAACAGCACTATCAAACTGGACAGCAGCCGCAACAACTGCAGCACATCATCCACCATCTTGTGTGTTTTGAGTTGACTGGGTCACATGACTGGGTCACATGACTAAAAATGTGTCATTGTTTTTGAATATCTTCGTTTTCTCAGTCCAAACTTCAACATGAAAACGGCTGGACAAAAACACGCCTCAGTGGGGACAGTGGGGACAACAGGACTCCATCTCTCCACTTCAGAGTTACATCCATGACCTGGTCACCAGACGCCCCCCGGCAGACTCCGCCCCCAGACCTGGCTCCAGGGGGCGTGTCCCCGTAACCCTAATCTGGGCAGGTACACTCCCCCTTTTAGTGTTTAGGATCTGTGATTGTGATCTCTCCTCTCAGACCTGTTCACTGAGAGCCACACCAGGAAATACACAAACCTTCACCATGACAACGTCTCGATCCACGAAGAAGATCAGAGTTACTGATTTAAATATTTAAATGTCAGCCACTAATATACACATCACAGGTAAAGATTTACATAGCAGAACTGCTGATTTACATATTTAAATAAGATACTGATTTAAATTTCACTGGTAATGATTTAAATATGAGTCACACATTTACATATGTGTGTGTGTGTGTGTGTGTGTGTGTGTGTGTGTGTGTGTGTGTTAAAGTCAGAGAAAGATAAAGTATAAACAAAGCGTGTTGTTTCAGCACAATGTCATCTCTCCATGTGTTTGATTTATAACACACAGACACACACACACACACACACACACACACACACACACTGAGACAGAAACCACAGTGTCACAGAGCGAGGGGAAATCGATGATGTAATTAAAGTGAGATTTTTATCTAATCTGTAGAACGTTTAAGTTCAAGAACACTTATCTCTACAGTGCTGCAAACACACACACACTCTCTCTCTCTCTCTCTCTCTCTCTCTCTCTCTCTCACACACACACACACACACACTCTCTCTTATCAGAAAAAGGCTTTGGCACTGAACAGCACTGCTGTGTTCTTTAAAAAGAAAAGAGAACAGTAGAAGGGATGAATGAGAACCTGTTAGCTGTTTGGCTAATTAGCGTTAGCATAAAGGAGAAGGAGAAGCGCTTTGAAATCATCAGCACTGTGTTCCTGAGTGAACTGAGAATTCACACATCCACGCGCAGTGTGGAGCAGAACCTTAAAGCACTGTAGGTTCTAACGAGAACGCTACACCATCACGAGTTCTAGAGTGTGGGATGGACACACTAACGACGAACATCAGCATGCAGGAGAACATTCTAGACTCTTTAGAACCTTTAAAGCTTCCAAGCTGCTGATCAGGTTTCCAAGCCCGGTACCTTCAAAACATTACTGCTGGGTTCTTGAGCACAAGCTTTAAACCTTCATCTGCTCAGCTCAGGGATTAAATCATCCACCCTGTGGATAAAGGGTTCTTTAGAGGTCCCTCTGGAGGAACTGTTAAAGGTTCTGTGTAGAACCCTGTAGAACAGTGTTTCCCTGTCAGAAAGGGCTTGAAGCGGAACATTTAAGAAGCAACGGACCTTTAATTCTAAGATAAACTCTTAAGGAAGCGTTAAGTCCAAGAGGACACTGAGAACCACAGCTTCAGCATGAGGCCTAAAGATGACTGACCTTCTGCTGAGAACCCGGGTTAGAAGCCTTAAAGGAGGAGTACCAAGAAAGACAAACACACACACACACACACACACACACACCAGGGTCAGTACACACACACACACACACACACTATATATATATACATATATTAAGAGCATAAATGGCTCAGTGTGGAGAAAAACAAACTGTGACAGACAGAGAGGAGAGAAACGCTGACCTCAGCATCACACGCCTGTATTTATATCATCCTAATACGTGCACACACACATGCACGCACACACACGCACACACACGCACGCACGCGCACGCACGCACGCACGCACGCACACGCCTGTGTCTGGTTAAATCCTGCATGCATAATTAAATTTATGGACGCTGTTACAGAGTACGCTCCTCCGCATGCGCGCTAGCTGACGGAGCTGGCCGGCGCGCCGCGCTGTAGCACATCTCCTCAGTGTTAAACACACACCTGAACACA
>CM041002.1:14378278-14385349 GCA_022985145.1 Pangasius djambal | reverse complement strand
CACACACACACACACACACACACACACACACACACACACACACACACACACACACACACACACACACACACACACACACACACACACACACACACACACACACACACACACAACAAAGCCATCTGCTAACATCTGGGTGTTTGCTGTTTATTTTATTGCAGTGATTCGTGATTTTAATTTATACTTCTGCCTCGTTAAACAAAAGAATCATGATCACAAAAATAAAATAACTATTATAACCTAAGCCTGCTGTGTGTATTTCTGAGTGACAGCATCAGTGTGTCAGTTATTTTATTTATTTAAGTTTATTTATGACTTTATTATGACCTTTTTCCATCTGTTCATAATAAAACCAGTAATAAACCATTTCACACACACACACACACACACACACACACACACAAATTAATTACAGCACCACAGTAAATCATTACAGCTGAGAGAGACATTACAACAAGGAAATTATAAAACGTGAAACAAGTAGACTAGAAATGTAGGAAACAGGGAGGGGTGTGTTCCTGTTTACCTCTGCTTACTTCCTCTCTTCACGTGTTAAATCCACCGTCTGAGGACACACAGAAGGGACACAGGACAAATTAGTCAGCGTCACACATTCTGTTCAGTAATGCTGGGAGAGAAGACCAGGAGAGGCCTGGAGAGTACACGCTCTAGAAACAAAGAGTTTTTTGTAAAAGTTTACTGGATTAATAAGGGTTCTTAGCTTCTGAAGAGGGATTCTGCGTCTGACAGGGAAACACCCTGGTGTCGGGTTCTACACAGAGGGAGTTAAGTGTTCTAAATGTGTAGGAGTGCAGGAAAAGAGGAGAGAAGAAGACTAGGAAAGTTAGAGAAACAAGGAGGACTGGGAAGCTAGGGGACTGGGAAGCTAGGGGACTGGGAAGCTAGGGGACTGGGAAGCTAGAGGACTGGGAAGCTAGGGGACTGGGAAGCTAGAAGACTGGGAAGCTAGGGGACTGGGAAGCTAGGGGACTGGGAAGCTAGGGGACTGGGAAGCTAGAGGACTGGGAAGCTAGGGGACTGGGTGAATTACTGTGATATTTTGCCATGTTGCGCCACCCAAACTAAACACAGAGAGAAACATTGATCTACTCATGCAAATTAAGTATATGTAATATGTACAATATGAACAGATGAATGCATGTGTGTGTGCGCATGTGCGCGCACGTGTGTGTGTTTAAAATATGTATAAATATTTGAGCTAAAGTCATAAAACTTTCAGCTGCTTCCCACAGTGATGCTGTGAACACAGTGTGTCTGTGGGAGAATATGAACTCTGTAAAGCTGTTTAATGAAATGCCAACCTGCTGTGATCACCCTGAGCAACATTTGTGTGATAGAGACATAATACACACACACACACACACACACACACACACACACACACACACACACACAGAAAACCCTTTTCTAGAAAAATATCTACCTTAAAAACCATGCCTCCTTTCTATCATGTTCCTCCCACACAGTATCCTACATTTTCCTGTTCATTTCCCTTCTGAAATGCCCAACCCCTTTAAAGCTCCACCTAAATAAAGCCCTTCCCAGTGAATCCCATCGCACTGTGAGCGGAGAGCGTTTGGTGATTATCTGTATTGGGTTTGAGACGAGACTCTGTGTTAGTATTCAGGTCTCATTCTGATAGTCTGCTTTCTCTCTCACACACACACACACGCGCACACACATATATACACACACACACACACACACACACACACACACACACACACACACACACACACACACACACACACACACACACACACACACAACACTGATAAACAGCTTCTTATCTCACACAGAGAAACTTATTATTATTACTCTCACCTTTATAATTACTTTGGCTGAATGTGTTCTGTTACACACTGAAACCTCACTGCTTTAACAAACAGTGTGTCCCTCACTGGGCCTGAGTTCTCCATCAGACCCCATGTCCCCATCAGACCCCATGTCCCCATCAGACCCCATGTCCCCCATCAGACCCCTGAGTCCTCCATCAGACCCCATGTCCCCATCAGACCCCTGAGTCCTCCATCAGACCCCATGTCCCCCATCAGACCCCTGAGTCCTCCATCAGACCCCTGAGTCCTCCATCAGACCCCATGTCCCCCATCAGACCCCTGAGTCCTCCATCAGGGTAATGTTTGATTGGAATCTGATGTATGGAATCAGTTTACTAGCGTGGATTACAACAGACATTACAGTGATTGGGATTGTGAGATTTTTGCGTCAGTAGGTTAGCGGTGTTGTTACATTGGGAAAAGCGCTCTAGTCTAAAATGAGAATCTAAGTCTGTACATTTTGCTGAGACCTAACAACCCTGAGTATATAAAAGAGGAGAAGAACAACACTTCTGTGCTCACAGTTGGGTTTAATGCAGTTCAGAGCTGAAGGAATGGAAGAAAGAAGGCATGAGAAGAGAGACTTAGTCAACATCACTGCAGTCAACTTACCCAGAATGTACTGCTGTGTTCCTAAATGAAGAATTTTATAACAAAGCAAAAATATATAATAATAATAATAACAATAATAATAATAAAATTCTTCAAATTATAAAGTCTGACATTTGACTTTTGAATAGGTAGTGCTCGTGATTAGTTCCTGTATACACACACACACACACACACACACACACACACACACACACACACTGACGGAGGTGTGTTAGTGTGTTATTTTGTTGGTGAGGGTCAGAGTGACTCCGGACTTTAATGGAAAAATGGAGCGCTCTTAAAATGTGGCCTTACTCAGACATGCGATTTGAAACACAGCGGGAAGGAAGGAGAGAGAGGAAATGAAGAGAGGAGGAAGAAAAGAGCACAGTGAGACATCAGTGAGATGTCAGAGAGAGAGAAAAATTTGCTTTTACATTTATGGCATTTAGCAGATCCCCTTATCCAGAGACTTACAGAAGAGCTTTTTCTGTCAAAAACACATCCTGATGTGGGTTCACTGCATTAGAGTCCCATCAGTCTAAAAACCCTGATGGAGAAGTTAGTACAGTATGAAAAAAAACCACAACACAAGGATTTAAAAAAAAAAAAAGAGCACAACCAAGGTGCTAATTAAAGTACTTGGGGAAGAGGTAGGTCTTTAATATTCATTCAATCTTCAACCATATCCAGTGATTCAGCTGTTCAGACATCCAGGAGAAGTTGATTCACCACCTTCATGCAGGACAGAGAAATGTCTTGATGCGGGTCTTCCTTGTACTAGTCGAGGTAGTGTAGAGATAGTGGGACCAGTCGAGGTGTGTTAGGGGCTTGGAGGGAACATGGTGTAGAGCAGGATGTGATAAATGTTTTATGGTAGGTGGGTGCTGGTCTGTTTTTGGCTTTGTAGGCAAGCATCAGGGGTTTAAATCTGATGCAGGCAGCTACAGGAAGACAGGTTACGGATTACAGCAATGGGGTGGTGTGGGACAATTTGGGATGTTGAAAACAAGTCATGTGGCTGAATTGTGCATGAGTTGCAGGGGTTGGATGGCACACAGGGCAGACCTGCCAGGAGCGAGGTGCAGTTACAAGGGACAAGAAGGAGCACCTGAGCGGCTTGTGTGGATAGAAATGGCCTCTTGATCCTCCTGATTTTGTAGAGGAGAAGCCTGTAAAAGCAAATCATATCATAGCAGTGGTATGAATACCCATGTGAAGATACGACCTCACTGAGAGAGAGGGTATAGAGGATATGACGTCACTGAGAGAGCGGGTATAGAGGATATGACCTCACTGAGAGAGAGGGTATAGAGGATATGACCTCACTGAGAGAGAGCGGGTATAGAGGATATGACCTCACTGAGAGAGTGGGTATAGAGGATATGACCTCACTGAGAGAGTGGGTATAGAGGATATGACCTCACTGAGAGAGAGCGGGTATAGAGGATATGACCTCACTGAGAGAGTGGGTATAGAGGATATGACCTCACTGAGAGAGAGCGGGTATAGAGGATATGACCTCACTGAGAGAGTGGGTATAGAGGATATGACCTCACTGAGAGAGAGCGGGTATAGAGGATATGACCTCATTGCAGGACAAGATAATTTGCAGGGTCTTCAAGTAGAGAAAGACAGACAGAGAAGGAGGGAGGCTCTATCTCTCTCTCTCTTTCTCTCTCTCTCTCCAAACCTGAACCTGTCGTACAGGTGTCCCTACCATTTCCTCTCGCACTCTAACATTCACATCTATAATGTTATCTTAATCTCACACACACTGTCTCATGAATACATTAAATCTCACTCTCTCTCTCACACACACACACACACACACACACACACACACACACACACACAGCCTTTGTGATAAAGACATCCACTGCTCTTATTAATACACTCCCACTGCTCTCGCCACATGAATTATGGATAAATGTCTTCAGGCGTCTACACACACACACACACACACACACACACACACACACACACACACACACACACACACACACACATCTAAGGTTAAGCTAACATCTCCCGAGTGTTTGTCAAGTGAAAGAATGTTGTACCATATTTCAAATTAATCTAAAATGAGTCACAATGGCATCACACACACACACACACACACACACAAAACACAAAATGTTCTCAAAAGACTGTTTTTCAATCTTGGTTCCTGATAAAACTACTGATCATATAGCCAATGTTATTAACGCTGCTTATAATGCGAATTCTGCAAATACAGCTAATATTCCCGACCAATCAAAGCTACGCATATGGATAACATTACTATATTAAAAACACTTCTAATACCAGCCAAATTGCTAATATTACTAAAACAGTTACAGTGGCTAATATTATCAATGCTAATTATGTGAAAATATCAAATATTACTCAGTAGTGCTAATAGAACTAGCATTATGAATACTGCTGCTGTTTTATTGCATATGTGTGTGTGTGTGTGTGTGTGTGTGTGTGGATTCGTTTCCAGAGGATTAAGGTTTTGAAGATCGAGGTGTGATTATTATTGAAAGGCAAACAATATAATGATTCTTTACACACAGTCAGAATAATAACAACTACATAAACAAGTTTCACATCAAAGGGATTTCCTCTCTCTCTCTCTCTCTCTCTCTCTCTCTCTCTCTCTAAATATATATATTTATATAAAATCAATGGTAATTATATGAAAATATCAAATATTACCAGCAGTCCTCACAGACCTAGCATTACAAATATACATACATACATCACTCTCTCTGTGTCGGGACGTCCCGTCTCTCATCTACCTCCCTCTTGTGTGCAGCACGGCTGTTGCTGGGAGGTTGCCATGGCGCTGACCAGGCTGTGGTTGCCACGGGGACCACCTCCCGGACGATGCAGAAGGTGACAGGAGGACCGATGGGAAGGGACATTCATCCCTCGCTCCGCTGGAGAGAAATAGGGCTGACAAACAACAGCTGTTTCCACAAGGGGAGAGAGACAGACAGAGTGAGAGACAGACAGCAATGATGTACACAAAAGTAAGTTAGATGAGAGACGTGTGAGAGGGAGAGAGAGAGAAAGAGGGAGAGAGAGAGAGAGAGAGGGAGAGAGAGAAAGAGAGAGAGGGAGAGAGAGAGAGAGGGAGAGAGAGAGGGGGGGATACTGATATTTAAGATTGTTTTAGAGGAAATTAGTTTAGAGGTTAATATGTAATTACTAGCTAAGCTCCAGCTCAGATTTTTCAGGACGTTACGTGTAATTTTGAGGAAAACTCAGTAAAGTCAGGATTAATGTTGGTATAGAAGTTCTGTTCCACCCTGAAGAGACCCGTAGAGCTCCTCGCTGAAGGCCAACAACGGGAGCTCTATTTTTTTTAGAATTAGCTACTGCAATCCTTAACAGGACAAAAGAAGATTACTGAAGATGAATGAATGAATGAATAGTGAGCAGTAAACAGTATTAGCTTCAGTAAAATAACAGGAAATTCCGTATGGAGTCTCAGTGACTGTTGGCTTTTGTACGTTTGGCTCTTTTTCTTCACAAATCTCACATGAAGTCAATTGCCTTGTTTCTTCAGTGTGAAAGTTAACAGAGGTGACAGTTACACAGTCTCCTGTTCAGAAAGTCACATATCAGTCAGTGGTGCTCACAACATGGACAGCATCCTGCTGATGAGGGGCAGCAATGAGGAAAAGAACAAAAGAGCTGAGAAGAATAGAAGCGAAAGGGAGGCGAGGATGAAAAAGAAGAAACCTTCAGTGTTTTTGAGAAGAACATTCTTCAGCTTTCCCTCTGGAAGTAAAAACACTTTTTATTGATTCTCATGTGCACTTAACGGACGCTGTAATCAGACAAACACAATGAAAAATGAACATCTGTGTTTCCTGACGTTATCTCTTTTGTCCAAAAATAAAATAAAATAAAATACAAACATAAAAAAGCCTTGAAAAGAACTGAAAGCGCTCTTAAGTGTTTCCTGGTTGCTGTATTGATTTTTCTGAGAATTGGAAAGTCACGTGATGCACAACACTCTCTTCATTCAACAGCTTTCGCAAAATACAAACAAACAGTTTTCCTTTTCATTCTAGTCTCATCCAGCACAGTCCAGCTGCATGCACACACACACACACACACACACACACACACAGGAGATGAAGTGTGTGTGAAACTCAATATTAACAAATGGAGCTTTACAGTTGTGATATGTTTTGAAGAAACTCATGCAGATTTTTATAATTATCCTTAAGAGCTTTTAGAGTTCAGCTCAGTGATTGTGTTAGACACTGGTGGAAGCATATGAGATGAGTGTGTGTGTGTGTGTGTGTGTGTGTGTGTGTGTGTGTGTGTGTGTGTGTGTGAGAGAGAGAGAGAGGTGGTTGATGAGCTCCACTGACTTTGGGAGAATTGGATCTTTTAATCTTGCAGAGTGGGAGAAGATGTCTTTAGGCAGAACTGATTGAATTCCTCTCCTTTTTCTCTCTGAGTGAATCCTGACGTTACGTTACAGTCAGCACAGTGGAGGAACGACAGCACTGACCCTCTCCCCCTCTCCTTCGTTTCATTTCATCAACCAGCCATGATGGAACCGTCACATTCTCGAGTTTAAACCGCCTTAGTACGGGTTTCACTGACCAAGCAGCAC
>CM041002.1:14368278-14373278 GCA_022985145.1 Pangasius djambal | reverse complement strand
CACGTCGTAGGATTTCCCACATGGTGGTTGAGACTGTTCTAAGATGGCTACAAGGCACAGAGTGCAGCAATGGACCAGGATCCTTTTGCCCCTGGTGGGGCAAGTGATGCGTTGGTGGAAGTTTGGCACTGCGGGTTTGAAGTTGGCGCTGTTCCCCACCACAGTGAGCGCAGCATCCTGGTGATGAGTCTGGTGCTGAGAGAGCCTCATGTAGTTCACATAAGGCAGTGTCCATGTCCGTCTGAGGTGGAATATAAACGGCACTGACTATGAGAGAGGTAAATTCCTGAGGAAGGTAGAAAAGGGCGGCATTTGATGGTCAGCAGCTCCAGGTCGGGTGTGCAGGACCACGTGAGAGGAACAATGTTCCCGCTGTTGCACCAGCTGCTGTTTACCATCAGACACACTCCACCTCCCCTTGACTTCCCCGACTCTTTTGTCCTGTCCATGCGGTAAACCAAGAAGAACTCCAGCTGGATGGCGGGGTCCGGTACCGCTGGGTTCAGTCAGGTCTCTGTGAAGCAGAGGAGGCTGCCGTCCTGAAAGTCTCAGTGGAACTTAACCCTGGCCATGAGGTCGTCGAGCTTGTTCTCCAGAGACTGAATGTTGGCTAGCAGGATGGTAGGCAGGGGAACATGACCCTCAGCCTGTTCCTGACTCTTTTCCCTCAGGACCACCGCTTCGGGTCGCATCCTTCATTCTTTCTCAGGATCTGATTCGACCAGCATGGATCCAGTATTACAAACAATGATAGGTGAGCGAATTGTAGACCAGAAAAAATATTTCTATTGTATCTTGTAAGAACCAAGGTGAAAAAAGAGACTAAAGTAAAGAGACTAAAGTAAAGAAAAAAGCAAAAAATAAACAAAGTTTGGGCGAAGCAGCCAACCTCACCAGCACCATATTTACATGCTTTATTTAGCGTATCAGTGTAGTCAAACTCTACAGAAAGCAGGTATCTGAGTGCCACGTGTTCAACAGGTGGACATATGGTGCACAATGTAGTTGTAGAACCTGGTATGCGAGAAGGTGGGTTGGAAGGAGGACTCGGAAGACAGGCAGACTTTGACGAAGCTTCGAGGCTTGCTTCATTTCTACGGCAGACGTGTTTCAGCGCGCTCTCAACGACTCTACCAGAAAAACAAATAATATATACAAGTAACCTCACCATGATTACACACGCCAGAATCATCACACGTTACCCGCCGGTTCAACCCGCCTCCTCTCCATCCACAACTGACGCTTGACCACGCCTCCTCTTCCACAGTAGTGTACTAAGATAATGATCCCTACACACTATCTAGTGCACTATATATACACGAGGCACCATTTGGGATTCAGCTCCATGTTTCTATTGGAAGTGCACAGTATAATGAATTTTAAGGAGTCTGTCTGTCTGTCTGTATTTATTTGAGATGCTCACATATGCAGTACATGAGTCCCACCCACCCTCTAGAAATACTGCCATATAAAGGGGTATGTATTCGCTATTTGTGCATTGATCTATTACAGGTGGTGTACACACACACACACACACACACACACGCTCAGCATCTGTGTGTGACTGGGCTTCAGATCCAACATCAGCTCCATCTGCTCTCCAACTCCCCATTACACACATCGCTCTGTGTGTGTGTGTGTGTGTGTGTGTCAGAGGCAGTTAGGGTGACAGACTGCAGTTGAGAAACAGCCCAATGACTTCCAATTCTCTGCTTTACTAACTTCAGTCCTCATTTTCTATCTCTCTCTCTCTCTCTCTCTCTCTCACACATACGCAGAGCACTGCGCTCTATGTGCAGTTGATTGTGTTTCAGTGCTGTTGCTCTGTGATGTGAAAATAATAAATATATCAGAGTTAAAATTAATACACAAGCTCCACCCACCTGAACCCCACCCATAACTAACACCAGGTAATAAAAAAAAAATAACATGACAATACACACACACAATGTTACCATGACACAAGCAAAACTGTGTGTGTGTGCATGCGTGCAGATGGTTCATTATACATTTTTGCTCTCCTCCAAGTCTCCACTGTGGCTGTGTTTTAATCAGAAGTTTATAAGTCGCCTTGTGTGGAGACTGAAAAAAAGAAACTGGTATAACTCCATATAAAGACTGAAACAAGCAAAGGTTCCTAATATTAATGAATGTGGGGTGCCAATAATTTTGCAGAACATTGAAATGTTTAAAATATCTCTCACTGCACATGGTACTGTTTATTATATATAAATATTTTCTTACTCATTTTCATGTAGAGTGCCAATAACTCTTGAGCTGAGTACAGACCTGAGTTATAGACAGCAGAATTATATCACACACACACACACACACACTCCTTTTGATTCTGAACATGAAACAGTGTGAGATTAGATCTCCAGCCACCAGAGCACTGAATCCATTTTCACTCCCTCTTCCATTAATCCATCACACACACACACACACACACACACACACACACACACGAAGATTAAAATATAATCACTTATATCACCTGTGTTTCACGACTCAGTGACTCTCTCCCGAAGTAAAATCCATGTACACTAATGATATAAATTCTACCTACAAGCAGAATGTAAACAGGAATGTTTTTATTTTTTCCTTTCTGAGATTCTCACCTGCTTCCGCTCGCTTTTCTTCAATTCTCTCTGTTCATATTTTTTTACTTCCTTTATCATTCCTTCATTAGGATCTTGTCTTCATTTCTTGAAGATGGAGTTTTGTCACCCCCCAGTGGCAGGAACACACACGTACATTTGCTCATAGTGTAAAGATCATTGTACACCTAATACATAAATCATACGCACTCACTGAGCACTGTATTAGGAACACTATACTAATCCTGAACATGGTCTCGCTTTGCTCTCAAAACAGCCTCAATTCATCATGGAAACATTCCTTTGAGATTCTGCTCCGTGTTGAGATGATCACATCACACAATTCCTGCAGAATTTTCAGGAGCACTTTCATGCTGCGAGTCTCCCGTTCTACCACATCCCAAAAGTGTCCTACTGGATTCGGATCTGGTGACTAGGAAGGCCACTGAAGAACACTGAACTCATCGTCATGTTCATGAAGCCAGTTTGAAACGAGTTTTGCTTTGTGACATGGAGCATCATCCTGCTGGAATGATAAGCCATTAGAAGATGGTAAATTGTGACCATGAAGGGATGCACATGATCAGCAACAATACTCAAATAGGTTGTAGAATTCAAGCGATGATTGGTATTAATGAGCCCAAAGTGTGCCAAGAAAACATTCCCCACACCATCACACCACCTCCACCAGCCTGGATTGCTGACACAAGGCAGGTTGTGTCCATGGATTCATGCTGTTGGTGCTGAATTCTGACCCAACCACCTGTGTTCATCAGCAGAAATCCAGATTCCTCAGACCAGGCTACGTTTCTCCAGTCTTCAACTGTCCAGTTTTGGTGAGCCCGGGCCCACTGCAGCCTCAGCTTTCATGGCTGACAGAAGTGGAACTTGATGTGGTCTTCTGCAGTTGTTGCCCATCCACCTCAAGGTTCAACATGCTGTGCATTCTGAGATGCTTTTCTGCTCACCACAATTGAACAATTGGTTATCTGAGTTACTGTAGCTTTTCTGTCAGCTCGAACCAGTCTGGCTATTCTCCGTTTACCTCTCAACCTTTCCAGGCCTTTCCATCTGCAGAACTGCTCCTCACTAGATGTTATTTCTTTACTGCACCATTCTGTGTAAACTCTAGTGACTGCTGTGTGTGAAAATCCCAGGAGATCAGCAGTTATAGAAATACTCCAACCAGCCCATCTGGCACCAATAATCATGTCACACTTTTTCCCCCATTCTGATGGTTGATGTGAACATTAACTGAAGCTGCTGTCCGAATCTGCATGATTTTATGCACTGCTGGCACATGACTGGCTGATTAGATAACTGCATGAATGAGTAGGTGTACAGATGTTCCTAATAAAGTGCAAAGAGCGTGTATACATTACGCATACATTATATATAGTATGCATAAATTATACCTACATTATAGATGGCTGGTTTCAGAGCAGTGCTGTGATTAAGATGTTCCACAAGGTTCTCTTCATAATCCATACTTATGTTCTCATTTCTTCTGTGACACTGTAATATTCATCTGTGTTTGTTCCTCAGACTGTTCCTCGCACTTCCTCAGGCTATTCCTCAGAATGTTCATCTCAATTCTCAAAACAACCTCAGACTGATATTTCAGTATCCATCCTCTTCACCACTGCAGTCACAGTCAGATTATGTATAATCCATCCATCCCTCCATCCATCCCTCGCTTCCCACTGCAGCACATCCATGAACACAAAGCACACTGCCTCTATCTACTCATCTCGAATCTGCCGCTTATCTAATTTAATTAGTCTCCAGTTGTGTCTAATCTAACAGTCTCTTAAATGGTTTATTTAAATCTATAGTTTTGAACCACTTCAGCCATTGTTTTGTTAATTGTATTTTAATTGCTTTTTATTATTTTATTGTGGTTTGGTGTTTGTGTATGTTGTGGTGTGTGTATTTTCCATCACTTGGTTTAATCAACTGCTTCATCACTTTACTGCCTGTTTTGGTGAGTTTGATGAGTTTTAATTGAATGTGATTCTCTGTGAATTTCTTCCTCACTGCACTGAGAAGAGTTTTGTAGAACAATTCCAGATTTATTCCCTGTGTGTGCTGTTATAATGAGCTCCACTCTTCTGGGAAGCTTTCCACTAGATGTTGGAGCGTGGCTGTGGGGATTTGTGTTCATTCAGCTACAAGAGCATTAGTAAGGTCAGGTGCTGATGTCAGGTAAGGAGTCTCCAGTTCCAGTTCATCCCAAAGGTGTTCAGTGGGGTTGAGGTCAGGGCTCTGTGCAGGACACTCGAGTTCTTCCACTCCAACCTTCACACACCATGTCTTCATGGAGCTCGCTTTGTGCACAGGGGCATCGTCATGCTGGAGCAGGTTTGGGCCTCTGAGTTCCAGTGAAGGGAAACTGTAAAGCTA
>CM041002.1:14310098-14323558 GCA_022985145.1 Pangasius djambal | reverse complement strand
GTCGTTATCCACCTGCACTGTGAAGCGGCGTCCTATCAGTTTTGTAGCATTTGGCTGAATGTGAGCAGAGAGTAAAGCCCTAAACACCTCAGAATTCATCCTGCTACTTCTGTCAGCAGTCACATCATCAATAAACACCAGTGAGCCCGTTCCATTGGCAGCCATACATGCCCATGCCATAACACTGCCTCCACCATGTTTCACACATGATGTGGTATACTTTGGATCATGAGCTGTTCCTTTCTTTCACCATACTTTTCTCTTCCCATCATTCTGGTACAAGGTAATCTTGGTTTCATCAGTCCAAAGAATCTTATTCCAGAACATAGGAGGCTTTTTTAGATGTTTTCCTGTTCTTGAATGTTCCCAGCGGTTTGCACCTTGTTGTAAACCCTCTGTATTTACATTCATGAAGGCGTCTCTTGATTGTAGATTTTGACACTGATAGGCCGACCTTCTCCAGAGTATTCTTGACTTCTGTTGATGTTGTGAAGGGGTTTTTCTTCACCAAGGCAAGGATTCTGTGATCATCCACTTTAGCTGTCTTCTGTCATCTTTCAGGCCTTTCGGTGTTGTTGAGGTCACCAGCGCTTTCTTTCTTTTTAAGAATGAACCCAACTGTTGATTTGGCCACACCTAAGGTTTTTGCTCTCTCTCATAGATTTATGTTGTTTTTTCAGCCTAATCATGGCCTCCTTCACTTGCATTGAGATCTCCTTGGACTTCATATTGGTAGCTCCAGTCGAACAGCTGCCAAACGCCAACTCAATACCTGATATCAACTCCAGACCTTTTATCTGCTTCATTTGTCTTGAAGTAACGAGGGAATGGACCGCACCTGGTCAATTAACTTCTTGTCAGTCACTTGTCCAAATACCTTTGAGCCCCTGAAAATGGAGGCACTTTGCTGAAAATGGCTGTAATTCCTAAATGGTAAATGCCATATTTTTGTGGAGCCTCTTAAAATAAAGCTGAAAGTCTACACATCGATCACATCCTGATTGTTTTTTTCAAATCCATTGTGGTGGTGTATAAAGGCAACATCACAAAAACTCCGTCACTGTCCAAATACTTCCAGACCTAACTGTGTATATATATATGTTACATGTGTAAGTCAAGTTATTTCCATGCAAAGCAACAGATGGGTGTTCATGCAGTTACACATGAAATAAATGATTTATGAAAAATAAAATGTCCTCAATTTCCCTTTAATCCAAATGAACAGCTGAGACGTGTTCAGTGTGTGAGACGTGTTCAGTGTGTGAGACGTGTTCAGTGTGTGAGACGTGTTCAGTGTGTGAGACGTACTCTGTGTGAAACGTATCAGATGTGTTCAGTGTGTGGGACGTGTGTATGAGATGTGTGAAACGTGTTCAGAGTTTGTTATGTGTTCAGTGTTTGAGACGTGTGTGTGAAACGTGTTCAGTAACGTTACCTGATGTTTATGGCTAAAACACGTCTCACTGTGTCCTGTGTGTCACATCACATTGGGGTGATTCAGACTTCCATTACTTACATTACCTTGATAGAGAAATAATGCTGAAAATGTCACACACCGAAACATCTCAGCTCATTTGTGGTTAAGGGACATCTTGGACTTTTCATTTTTAGTGAATTGTTTAATTCGTTCCGAGAAAAAATGAGTAAAATTCAGAGCTCCATGAAGAGAAGATTAGTTATACTGATTATAGGGTCTTTATTTTGTATCCCCATTCCCAGCTGTAATACAGCTGTATTTTGAAAATTGTAGTGCTTTTTTTGTTGAAAATAATCAGCGAATTAAGGGGAAGTGGACAAAGGTTTAACACAGTATAGGAACAAGGCCACGTCTCTTTATTTTAAAATCATATAATCTTTACATTTCATGTAGTATGGAGTTCTGAGCAAAACAGAAATGAAATGTAAGGGAAGTGTGTTTCAGCCACAGCACATTAGTCAAGGATCCATTCGAACACACACTGTTAAAATCAGTCTGAAAATTAATTCTATTATAATTTATATTTACACTCTGCAACATTCACTGATTAAAGAGAACTAATTTATTTAGAAATACAAAACACACAGGCTTACATTTGTCATGCGTCTTCTCACTCTGTAAAGGAAAAAAAACGTTGCATATGACTTCATGCACACACACATTTTATATCTAATAGATATGTAATGAAGGTTTGATGTGATTTTACCTCTTCATCAGCATCCTGGTCTGAATCAGACTCCTAAAAACAGAGAATGTAAAAAAGACATATGTGAACATTAACCAAACTGCACACACTCATATTCCTGCTGCAAATATAAATGTAAATGTCACAGATCTGATTCTGAATTTTTTTATTGTTAAGTTTTACTATTTAAATGTTTTCTGTTCTCATGTCAGATATGTTTGTATGTATGTATGTATGTATGTATGCATGTATGTACCAAGAGCACCTTAAAAAACCACAACAACTTCCTTGTGTGTCTGCGCACACACTTGGCAAATAAAGCTAATTCTGATTCTGATTCTGATTCTAATTCTGAAACTCTGCCTCTCCTCAGTGACTCCGCCAATCATGTTCTGTAAAAAAAAATAAAATAAAAACTTAGACTCAGGACTGAGGTCACAAAGTCTTATTATTATTATTATTAAATAATTGCAGCTTTATCCAAATCTCTTGTCTGAGTAATGCCATGTTTGTGTTGTCCTCTAAGCTTTCAGCCTCAATACCTGTGTATTTAAAATCAAAGTCATGCTACTGATGGATTTGTCCTGTTTATCTAAAACAGTTCTAGGGTTCTAGAACATTCTTGGTGTCCACTAGAGCACAGTTCCAGAGTTTGGAAGTGATGTAATAAAAACATGTTCAGGATGGGTTATACTGCTTCAGGAGATCAGTGAGATATGTTAGAGATAAAAACCATTCAGAGCTTTAAACATCATGAGCAGGACATTGTATTTAGTGTGGAGGTTAACAGACAGAACACAGGTACAGTGTGTGTGTGTGTGTGTGTGTGTGTGTGTGTGTGTGTGTTACCTTTGAGTAAACAGGAAGTGTGATGTTCAGGTTGCAGATGGCATTGTGGTTCAGGCTGCGGTAAGTTCTCGGTTCTTTGGTGAATGATAGTCGACCACACGGCTCCTGTGCACTGTCACGGATCTGATAACCAATCAAACCAATCAATTAATCAATCAATCTATCTATCTATCTATCAGCTCTAAATATTTATTAGCTGTTTAGGAATATAGAGTTGTGATTGTACAATGATGTCAGACTCCTGATTGTTGTACTCCATGTCTCACTGTGTGAATGTAAGTGTGCAATTACTATCTCTGGTCACTTACTCAACTACGGTCACTTATTCCATTTAAACTGTTTACACCAGTGTAGAGGTTAATGTGCAATTCTATCACTGGTCACTTTTCAGAATGTTCTGAATGTTCAATGTGCAATATTATGACTTAGTCACTTGCTGTATATACTTTATATTGTATACTTGCTGTACATACATACATACGTACTTCTATACTATATGGTATATTCACTTTATAGTCTATTTATTGTCTGATTTGTATATTTATTATTTATTTGTATTATATATTATATTGTATTATTATATATTTATTGTATGTTTGTTTTTTATAACACCAGTCAGAAGCAGTGCTCCTAATTTTGTTGTATACAGAGATATACAATGACAATAAAGGCTTTCATTGCATTTCATAATGTAAATGTACCTTGATGAATAGAGCAAGACGGTTCTCCTTGAAGGCATAGAAGCAGAAAACATGGTGCTGTCCGCTTTTAGTCAGAGGAACAAGGTTTCCAAAACAATCCACAAAAATGGGCTTTCCCTCCAGAACCTGAAACACAGTGTCCTTCTGAGATCACACACTGACATTGAGCTGAGATCAGATCATTAAATCGGCTCCTCTGTTTAGCTCATTTACATCTGAGACCTACTCTATAGTGTTTAACCCTCTAACTCTACTCTCAAGACACATTAATCTCTGCTCACACACCTTCACCACACACTCTTCTCTGTTTACACACAATCATTTTTCACTCGTCTCTGCTCTACAGCTTCATGTGGATATAAATACAAATAAAAACATTACAGGTTTTACTCTCATTGATAAACACACACAAGAACTTCATTTCCTATCCTGCCCCTGTGCTCTACATTGTCAGTCTACCTCCACGTCTCGGCTGCGTGCCACCTCGGTGAAGTTCTCCTGTTGTTCCAGGGTCTTGTCCATCTTGTCATCGGTCATACAGAAACAGCGCAGCCGTGCCTCGATTGGGTCCAGTGTCTTAGCGAAGATGACAAACTTGGCCATGTAGGGAACACAGATGATCTCCCTATACAGCTGCGTGCAGAACGTCACTGACTCCTGAGACTGACGGCAATCTATCAGCCAGAACCTGCAAACCATCCCCAGGAATGAAAAATCAACATCAGGTCTGTGGTTCTGCAATCACCACAAGGGAGTGGGTTCTAATCCTGGACACTGCCACTCATTACTGTTACTGTAATATATTGTAAGATATTACTGTTATTAATATCTAGAGTGTTAGTGTTCTAATAAATACAACAAAAAAAAAAATGAGAAAACAAGGGACTAAAGTAGGAAACCTGTAACAATGGACTAGAGGAACACAGAACAGTGAAACAGAGCCTGCTGAGGCGTGCTGAGAGGAGACACTCACCGAGCTGAGACATTGGTGGTGAAGGAGACACACTGATTAATGAAGGTGAGAGGAGTCGAACCAGTGATGTCCTCCCACTGCGCCGGGGTGGTACCTCCTACACACACACACACACACACACGTTTATCTTGTCACATTTGTCCTTGTGAGGACCTTCCATTGACATCATTATTAATGCAGTTTATTAATGCTATGCTACAACTAAATCTAACCCTAATCTCAAAATTTTGTTTAAACAAAAGCATATATACATACACGCACACACATACACACACACACACACCTGTGATGCTGCAGAGTAAACGCAGAGTGGGCGTCTCCCCCAGCATGCTGCTGCTGCCCTCATTGGTGGAGGTTTTGGGAATGGGGATTGTCATGGTGATGGGTTTGTGGAATTTGCGTCTCCGAGGCTCCAGAGTAACAATAGGGCTGAATGTTGCCTTATTACCTAGAATCCTCTTCACTACCTCAGGCCCTATTGGCTGAGCCTGTTGTGCAAGCACACAGAAAGAGACAGAGCTTATCATTTGGTGTGTGTGTGTGTATGTGTGTGTGTGTGTGTGTGTGTGTTGCTACCTGTAGTCCGACACGGATCCTCTTGGTCAGAGCTCCTTCAGGAAACACTGCCTGCACCTGAGGAACCAATGAGCTGCTGAGAACTCCCCCCTCTGGACCAATCAGGTGACTGTCCTGCCGTATCCGAGACACCACCGCAAAGAACTGTGGGAAATCACGAGTGATGATGCGGCAGATACGCTTCTTCTCCAGCTCCTCGGGTGAGTCCAATTCTGAACCGGCACAGCAGCACGGCATTAACAGAGCATCACTACCACTGAGAGCAGCTAGTACACTCTTCTATGTAGATCATATAGAGTTGGGGCTTAGGGCTTAGGGGTTAGGGCTTAGGGGTTAGGGCTTAGGGTTAGAGGTTTGGGGTTTCATCCTCACTAATGGTGCTGAGCATATGGTTAAGATCCTGAGTTTTAGTCTTTGGCATTAATAAAGGTTAGGGGATTAGTGTGCGTTAGGGGATTAGCAGTTATCAAACCACTGATGAAAAAACCTGCCCTTCACCCTTGACCTTGTCAGCTGTCTAATGATAGGCCAATATCAAGCCTCCATGTTATCTTTAAGATCCTAGAAAAGGTTGCACCTCAGCAATTAAGCTCAGACCTACATAGAAATAACATTCACGAATTCTATCTGTCAGGATTTAGACCTCATCACAGTACGGAGACAGCGCTAGTTAAAGTAGTAAATGACGAATATTGGCCTCTGATCAGGGTTGTGTCTCCATGCTTGTGTTGCTTGATCAGTGCAGCTTTTGATACCGTGGCTCTGGTCTTATTTGACTGATCATTATCAGTTGTAGATGCTAATTGTGACTTCTCTATAATTAATGTAAAGTTTGGGTAAAGGCTCTGCTCTAGGCTCACTGCATTTTTCTCAATATACAAAAACAATTATTCAAAAACATAGTATCGGCTTCCACTGCTATGCTGATGACACACAGCTATATGTTTCTGTAAAGTCAGGTATCCATCTTAAAGTTGAAGAATGTTAAAGACCTTGGTGTCCTTGGTGGGGACTCTAGTCTCTCATTTGAAGTTCATGTAGATAGTATTACAAGGGCAGCCTTTTTTTATTTAAAAAATATCACTAAAATAAAAAACATAATCACTATGTGATGCAGAAAAACTAGTTTTTGTTTCCTCTAAGAGGGATTATTGTAATCCATCTTATTACTGAATGTCTGAATGTTCCAGTAGGAGCTCCAGTTAATCCAGAATGAAGCAGCCAAAGTTCTTACTAGAACCAGAAGATGTGATCACATCACCCTTATCTTATCCACACTGCATTGGCTCTGCATTGATTATAAAATACTACTAATGACCTATAAAGCACTAAATGGTCTAGCACCATAGTACCTGAGCAAATGTTAGGTCTTTTACTTCTGCTTTGATCGAAAGGCTCTTTATTAGAACCTAGAACAATGAAGACTACAGCAGGGGGCCCCTAGTTATGGAGTAGCCTTCCAATTAGTGTTCAGGATTCAGATACAGTCTCAATCTTTATGCCTAGGCTGAAAACCTATTTGTTTAGTCAAGCTTTTTGCTAACAGCTTTCCTCTTAGGTAATAGCATAGATTTGCAGGGTTTATGGGCATAGGGTGCTTTGGTAAACTGAGATGTTAGGATATTGTCGCCCCCACCCCTACTCTCAAGTGTTCACTCAGGTTTGTTGATGGTGGAGTGGCTGGCCACTTTATGTCTCAGGATGCCCTCATGTTTGTGTTACCTTCTAGCTCTCGCTTTTAGTTATGTTTTCATAACTAGTCTTGCTGGAGTCCTTGCATACACTCAGATGTAGGTTGTAGATGCAGGGTTTAGGAAGTAGGATGCAGGTTTTAGGTCGCAGAGTTTAGTGTGTAGGGAGTAGGGCGAAGTGTATAGGGCGTAGCGCGTGGTGTAGGGTGTAGTGTGTCGTGTACAGAGTGTAGAGTGTAGAGTGTAGGGAGTAGGGTGTAGTAAATAGGGCATAGATGGTGGGGTCAGGGTGTAAGGTGTGGGGACTGACCCTCATCCATGCCATTGAGGATCTGGTTGAGTTCCTCCTCAGTGTGCTCACAGTGGTGTTCTCTCCAGCTCTCTCCTGTCTCACTGCGCAGAACCACAAGTTCTCGCTCAGAACCACGCAGAGCCGCAAAGTGAGGTATCTCCACTATCACCGGTCTTTACACACACAAAAACACAGACACACACATTGTGTTTATGATAAATAAAATAATTTATATATATATATATATATATATATATATATATATATATATATATATATATATATATAAAATAAAAATCGCATGGAGCTGGTTAGCATAAGCATTAGTCTGTCCTACCCAAGGAATTTGGTTCCCGGTGGGCCAAGCTGCAGGATTCTGCTCACCAAACTCTCTCCCTCGTTAAGAGGGGGCGGAGCTGTAGGCAAGTGTAACTTCCTGTTAAAGCAAAGGAGAGAATTTGAGACACACACAGTACTGAGTATGTTTACAAGATGTTCAGTAAGAGCACATTTTGAATAAGAGTGCTGGGATAGGTACAGGACAGTCTTTACGAATACAGCAGCATCTCTTTAGACACAATTCAGAATCCAGTTGTGATTAAACACTGAAGCAACACTAAGAGTTAGACAGGAACTATCTCTCTGTCTATTTCTCTCTCTCTCTCTCTCTCTCTCACCCAAGGAACGGTGATCCTGTAGGTCCGAGCTCGATGATACGTCCTGTAATTCCATCCCCCTCCACCAGGGGCATTGTGGCCACGCGATGTCTCTTCACCAGTCTGCAGGTCACACGTGTTGGAGCTGAACACTTCCTGGGTGGAACTATGATGCGTAGACCGTTGTGACGGCAACCACGCATGGCCCCACCCCTTGCATCTACCATGAAACTGACCAGGAAGCTGATTGGTAGAAAGACAGAAAGGCACAGCAGAACATCATCACTATGTCATTACTGTGTGTGTGTGTGTGTGTGTGTGTGTGTGTGTGTGTGTGTACTCACCCAGACTGCAGCAGCGTGTTAGTCAGGACTACGTTGTCTAGGTGTTCGGCTCCCCAGCTCAGCCGATACGAGTCTTTATCATTCTCTCTGGACAGACTTGATACCTGACACACACACACACACACACACACACACACACACACACACACACGCAGCTCAGTTCCACTTGAACAAACTGTAATGTTTGTGTGTTTATATATATATGTGTGTGTGTGTGTGTGTGTGTGTGTGTGTGTGTGTGTGTGTGTGTGTGCATGCACTTGTACCTGGTGGCTGGTGATCATGTCCTCGATGAGAACTCCATCTCTCTGATAGCCCAAGTGAGGTGAAGTGTAATGAGCCCTTTATAACAATCAAATACATTAACAGCAAAATGTAAAACAAACAGGAAGTGGATCTCTGAGTCCATGTATGGAAATATGTAACTATGAGTGTGTCTCTGTGTCTATATACAAGCATATTAATTTATATACCATATTATATACATAGACAGGTATCTGTATTTGGAACGGAGAGCAGGTCTGACAGTGCCTATGAGCCTGTCTATGTATGTGTGTGTATGTGATGTGCATGTGTTTGTGAATGTGTGTGTGTGTATGTGTAGGTGTGTGTGTGTGTATACCTGTCCAGGTTATGGCTGAGGTAGCTCATGCCATCCAGGTATTGTCCGGACAGAGAGTCATCTCCCAGCTCTCTCAGGTCCTCCACTCTCAGATACTCACCTCCATCTCCCGTCATTGTGTCCTCACCTGCACAGACCTCGATCAGCATACTCTGACACACTAGCTAGAATGTGTTTGCTCGCTAATAAATACACGTCCTATTGATTCGCTAAGAGACGAGCGAGCATATGTTACAATACTATTAAGTACACACAGTAGTATTGTATGTATGTAAGTAACCTTTGTTCAACCAGGATACAAAACTCATTGAGATAATGTCTTTAACAAAAGCGACCTGGCCAAGAAAAAAAGAAAAGAAAAAAAAAAAAACACAACAGCAATCAAAGACACAACAACAGTTAACACATTAAGAAAAACTACCCCCCCCCAGAATTAGTGAAAATAAATAAAAAAAAATCAAACTGAAGTAGAAATGTACATAATAATATATAATCAAATATCACAAGAACAGTTATTTGTTATTTACAAGTGCCATAAATTCAACCAGAGAAGGAAGCACAATAAGTTTTAAGTGTTCCTGTAAGTTGTTCCACATTGTTGAGGCATTACATTTTCAGACCTAACACAGGGAACAAGAAGTTGAATAATGTCCTTGTGTATTATACTGAAAGATGAGCTAGCATAAGCATAAGAGCTAGCATTTGTTCTTCACTAATAAACAAACATTATAGAGATACACTGAGCATAAATAGCTAGTTTGTTAATAAAGTAAAGTGTGACACTGAGTGGTACTACCGCAAAACCTAAATGTTACCTGCAGAAGACCAGGTAGCCCAAACCATAACTCATTATGTGGTTCGCAGGTGTGCACTACTAGAAACTGTAGTGATCAGCACACTCACCTTCCTCATCAGAAACATCCAGAACTTCAGTCATTGTCTCAGGAACGTTGAGTTTGTGCTTCTCTGTCACTGTCTGCAGGACAGAGTTAACACCGCCATGGTCATAAACATCGCTAACATAATTAACACCAGTAACATTAGCAACAAGATACGATAAGTCTTTGTTGTCATTATACTTGTGTACAACAGGTGGAGTTTGTTTAAAAGTAATTGGCTGGCTAGCTTCAACAAGGTTCTTCGGGTGTTTGCAAAGGTCATACAGTCAATAAATTGTTATAAAATTTAGCTATTGTTAGGTGCTTTGGTATACACCATCATGTCTTTGACTCACATTGATTTACTAGTTAGATTACCAGTACAGTGAGCTATCTTAGACGTCAAAATGAGCAACATACCAACTGCAAAGAACTCCACACTGAGGGTCTGTTAGAACAATTTACAGCAGAACAGGACATGGCTTTCCTACAGGTTCATGTTGGAAAGTGCATGCACATTCATGAGGCTCAACTTCAAAAGTGTCAATCACCTCATCAACCACGCCCTTTTATTTATCACCAATTAACTCCTATAAAACAGATTTATCAAAAGGAAAAATATTGGGGAGATATCAAAATCAACTGAATCTTTATAAATGACTGAACGCTACTCTGGGAAATAATTTGTGGAGATATAAATTAAAATGTGAGTTTTGGTCCTTCTCTCTTCACTAACATGGGAATAGGCGGAGTTAAAAATGGTACTGCAGCCTGCCAGTAGAGGGCCTCAAAGACATTTTGGCTTCACCTGAATTCACCCAACTCACACTGACCTGAATCTGTACCTGAACTTGTACCTGTACCTAAACCTGAACCTTTAATTGACCCTATAATCTTTGTGATGTGATTAAACACAATGACACACACATTTACACACAGCAGTGTTGACGAGGAGGAAGTGTAGCGGAGAGAAGACTCTGATGAGATCAACATTGGCTCTGTGTGTCTCTCAGTCATGGTTTTTGTTTTTTGTGGTTTCTGATGTATTGGCGTGTTGGGTGTGTTACTCACAGTCGTCATGGTGATGACCTCCTCAGTAACGACCTTCAGTGTGTCCACCACAGAGATGTAGCCTAGACGCTTAGCAATGGAGAGAGCCGTGTTCCCATTCTGAAACAAAAACACACACACACATACAAAAAAACATACACAAACACACACAGATCAGTCCATGTGTGTGTGTGTGTGTTTATGTGCTGTGATGTATATGTCAGTATCTGTGTGTATGTGTGTCTCACCATGGTAACGGCATTGGGCTTCGCACCGTGATGAAGCAGAACGTTGATGATGTGTGTGTTTCCCTGCTGAGCTGCTTGGTGAAGCGGTGTGTACCCATTCTGCAGAAAATACACACACACACATTCAAAGCCTTATTTACCTGATAAAATAAAGGAGTTAAGGAAGTGTAAGCAGAAAGTGATTGTGAACAGGACGTATACATGTAAAGAGGAAATGAGAGACCCAGCAAGTGAATATGAACAGGAACTATGTGTAAACAGAAAATGAGAAGTTATCTCTTACTCTAGTTTTGGTGTTTACATTTGCCCCATGCTGCAACAGGAAGTTCACCATCTTCACGTTTCCATAGTGACAGGCGACGATAAGTGGGGTGTAACCCAGCTTTGGGGTGGCAGGGGTTACACAAAGTACATTACATACATAAGTGTTATCAGACAAAAAACGTAAGATTTTTTGAGTGTATGTGTTCTCACTTTTGTTTGGTCGTCTAAGTTAGCACCATGTTTAACAAGAATTTCAGCCACATTCACTCTGTCCTCCTGAGCAGCAAGATGTAGTGGAGTGAGACCGTTCTGAAAGAGACAGACAAAGAGACAGATAATAATTACAGCTCTGTTGTGTTGTGTAACCACAACAACTTCTAGCTGCCAGAAATACTTCTGTCTTGTCAGAATTAAGTAGGATGAAGTTACTCAACATCCAGTGTCTAATGTCCTCGATACATTCCTCAAATTTGTTAGGCTGGTGTCTATCATTTGGCCTTGCTGAAAAGTACAGCTGTGTGTCATCGGTATTGCAGTGGAAGCTACAAATATTTACGACTATTTGTACCCGGAGGTAGCATATGTAGAGAAAAGAGCAGTGGGCCTAAAGCAGAACTTTGTAGAACACTAAACTTTACTTTAGTATGCATAGAGAAGTCACAGTTTACATCTACATTCTGATAATGATCAGTCAAATAAGACCTGAGCCAGGAGAGAGCTGTAGCCTTAAAGGGATACACTGCAGCCAAAATAAAAAAAACATGTAACCATCAATACATCTATTGTAATCATGCCTACTTATGCAGCGGGCTCTGTAGCAAAATTTCCCTGTTTAAGGTTTCCCTGGGGAGACCTGCAAAATTTTAAAGACTACAATGGTTAGGGGTGGATATTTGATGCTAACACCAAGTGATACAGTACCATGCAACAGAATACTACATACCGTGACCAAATTGTTTATATAATTCTAGTACTATGCTGGAATTCTCCTTTAACTCCAACAACATTTTTTAGTCTGTCTAGAAAAATATTATGATCTATGGTCTACACTGAGGGAGAGTGCATTCAAGCTGAACAGGGAAGGCTTCTTAAGCTAACAGCTCAAATCCAAGTGCATTGACTAATATTTAATCATCCTCAGGTCTTCTTCTACTACTCACAAGAAAAGCTGCACTGAGAAAGAGCAACACATACAAGCAGACAGATACAGAGCTGTGATAAGACCTAAATCCTGACTGAAAATTTTCATGAATGTGATTCCTATGTAGGTCTGAGATTAACTGCTGACCTACAACCTACAAAATCAGAGTTCCAGGTCATGTTTCTAAAACATTACCACAAATATTGCAGAGATGTAATAATGTGTTAATGGTGATTGTGTGTGTGTTGAACAGGTGTAGTGATTGCCTCACTTTTGCATTAACATTAACATTAGCTCCATGGTCCAGCAGCAGGGCGGCCATGTCATCATGTCCCTCTTGGGCAGCGAGGTGTAGCGGGGTCATGAACTGCCGTGTTGCAGCTCCAGGCTCCGCCCCCTTCTGCAACAGCACTCTTGCCACCTGCAGCTCATTCTTCCTTGCTGCAATGTGGAGCGGAGTGTATCCGTTCTGCACACAAACACAAGCACACACACACACACACAAGTCAGCTACAACTTAGATATCACAACACATGTTTTTGAGAAATCAATTCTTTCTACTTTAAATAAGATTTTACTAAAATAGTACAGGAAGCACAGCAAGCATAGCGAGGACAGTGAGTACAGTGAGCATAGTGAGTACAGTGAGCACAGTGAGCATAGCAAGGACAGTGAGCATAGTGAGTACAGTGAGCATAGCGAGTACAGTGAGCACAGTGAGTACAGTGAGCATAGTGAGTACAGTGAGCACAGTGAGCATAGTGAGTACAGTGAGCACAGTGAGCACAGTGAGCATAGCAAGGACAGTGAGCATAGTGAGTACAGTGAGCATAGCGAGTACAGTGAGCACAGTGAGTACAGTGAGCACAGTGAGTACAGTGAGTACAGTGAGTACAGTGAGCATAATGAGTATAGTGAGTACAGTGAGCACAGTGAGTACAGTGAGCATAGTGAGTATAGTGAGTACAGTGAGCACAGTGAGTACAGTGAGCATAGTGAGCACAGTGAGCATA
>CM041002.1:14282357-14292852 GCA_022985145.1 Pangasius djambal | reverse complement strand
TATGAGCATGTATTCTGAGTGTGTGTGTGTATTCTGAGAGTGTGTATTCTGAGTGTGAGTGTGTGTGTATTATGAGCATGTATTCTGAGAGTGTGTGTGTGTATTATGAGCATGTATTCTGAGTGTGTGTGTGTATTCTGAGAGTGTGTATTCTGAGAGTGTGAGTGTGTGTATTATGAGCATGTATTCTGAGAGTGTGTGTGTATTCTGAGAGTGTGTATTCTGAGAGTGTGAGTGTGTGTATTATGAGCATGTATTCTGAGAGTGTGTGTGTATTCTGAGAGTGTGTATTCTGAGAGTGTGAGTGTGTGTATTATGAGCATGTATTCTGAGAGTGTGTGTGTGCGCGCGAGTGTATTATGTATTGTGTGAGCATTCCTCACATGTGAGCCATAACAGAAGAGGTCGATGCCGAGCTCGAAGCCCATGCCGTAATCACACTCATCGTTAGCAAACTGCACGAATGTCATCATTTCCTGTAGAGGGGCGAAGGCTTTCATTCTCTCCTCATCATTCTCAGCCTCCACTATCGCCTTACAGATCCTCTTCAGACCAGCTACACACACACACACACACAGGATGTATAAGAGATAAGGAATAGGGAGTATAGGGAATAGGGAGTGTACTGAATAGGGAGTATAGGGAATAGGGAGTATAGGGAATAGGGAGTGTACTGAATAGGGAGTATAGGGAATAGGGAGTATAGGGAATGTAAGGAATAGGGAGTACAGGGAATAGGCAATAAGGAGCGTAGGGAGTGTACTGAATAGGGAGTATAGGTAATAGGGAATGTAGGGAATAGGCAGATAAGGGTAGAGCAGTACCATCACTCTCAGGAAGTTCTCGATATCCCACATCATTTTTATCAACAGGCACCACAATCCCAGCACCATGAAACGTCTTACTGACCACCTGATACACACACACACACACACACACACACACACAAAATCAGAGCCACACTTAGTTTTCTGTCATAGTGAGTGTGTGAAAACAGCAAAGTAGAGTGAGCGCCCCCTGTTGGACTTACACGTCACAACATTACAGAACCTCACTTTCACTATATAAAGTGATTTGAAATTTAAAGTTTTTGTACTGAAAAACTATTAAAATAATCTCTCACATCCTGTATGAGTGTGTGCGTGTGTTTATACCTTCCTGTCTCTCTGCTTCATGGCTTTAGTTTTCTGCTCCAGTGGCAAACCCAGATGCTCCACCTCCTTCTTTAACTCCACCTCCAATTTCTCCAGGGCTTCATTGCCCCGCCCACCTCGCTCACGCTTCTTCCTGCCTATTAATAGCCTGAAACCAAGACAAAATAGTCAGAAAGATACATACACACAGTGTGTGTGTGTGAGAGAGAGAGAGAGAGAGAGAGAGAGAGAGACCACGACAGACAGACAGAGAAAAAGAGAGACAGACAGAGAGGAAATATGGCAGTGTAAATGTTCTTTTTTTTTTTTTTAACATTGTGTAAAGATCACTGAAGTTCGTTACCTGACAATTCACTATATATTGTGTCCAGACATTTCACTCTGCATCTGTCTGTGTGTGTGTGTGTGTGTGTGTGTGTGTGTGTGTGTGTGTTATTTATATTCAACCTCTGACCTTGTATGACACACCCACAAACACTTACAGCACTGCAGCAAAGAGGTTCTCCCCCATCTGTGTGATGATACAGCCCTTCTTCGCCTCGTTCTCCCCCACAAACACCGGCAGGGCATTCGGACTATCTCTATGCACATGCACGCACACACACACACACACGCACGCGCACGCACACACACACGCACGCGCACACACACACTGTTAGGGAGACTTGCTAACAGTATCAGGTTATTCACAATTATATATTCAGGTGTGTGTACCTGTAATATCCCAGGTGCAGGTGAGTGTGTGTGTCGCCCTGGAGGACAGTCTGAAACTCAGGTGGGTCGTAGTAATGTCTCCAGTGCAGGTGGAAGCTGGGTTTTGAGGACACATGAGTGTGTTTGCCACACAGAATATCAAACGGCCCGACTAACCGCACACCCACAGAGTCCTGCAGGGCGTCTACACACACACACACACACAGAACTGGATTAACAAGGGCAAAACTATATCGCAAAAAATGTCATTGATGCACATTTACTAATGTCGCAATAGAAAGCTTAGAGAAGATTTCTACAGCTGTTTGATTTTGAGGCAGCTAATAAACCAGTTTCACATTTCTGTGTTAGAATACAGAAACTAGCTGGCTTTTCTGACTTCGTTTTCTGACCCCCCCCCCCAGTATTTTTAGGAAATACTGGCTACAGCTGTATGTGATTAAAATGCTCATCCTCATCCTGGCAAAAAGCACAAAGCCATTTCTTTCTCACAAGCACATCAGTGAGAAATGAGTGAAAGCTTAAGTACGGATGTTTTCATGAATTATTTGTGCATTTATTGAAGCCACAGTGACAGTGAGCTGTATTTGCTGCCACTGTTCACTATCTCACTGCCCTCCCAACCCCCCACTGCATACCACTCCCCTAGACCACTGAGTGTGTGTGTTACCTTGTGGGTTATCTGGGCACAGTCGGCTGCAAAAATCCCAGAAGTGATAGAAGTCGAGTGGCATACGAAGACTGTACAGATGCTCCACCTCCTCTCTCACCTGCTCAGGTACTGATGATTCCGCCTTCTGATTAGACCCCGCCTCTGACTTCACCTCCTCAGGCCGTGCCCGTTTGGCCTGTCTGTTCACCTGCTCCAAAAATGGTAAAGCACATGAATGACACGTATGAATATTTAATACTCGCTTCACCATGGGATTTCTCGCTGCCTGCTTAGGGACCCTGAAGTGCGCACTACAGGGTTTAAACACACCCCGCTGAGACTGATGACGCTCTGAATTGTGAAATGTGTTGAAATTGTGTGTTGAATGTGATATAACACAGAACCGACCACTGACACAGAACTAATTTACACCTTTATTATAAATACAAAAATATATGACTATTCATGAATTTGTAAATTCATGAGCGTCATAAAGTCCCGCCCCCTTTAACGACGGGAGAAAAAGTCTCTCCATTCATTCATGTTGCTGAATCGATTCAATCGATTGTAGCTGCTGTTTCTAAAAAATAAACGGGTCAGGAGTCATTACTGAAATAAGTACTGAATAGATACTTAAGTCCTACTTACTGAAATGTATTTCGGCGTGTGAAAGTTAATAAGAGAAACGAATCAGTAACGTTATAAACAAACAAAAACAAACAAAAACAAACCGCAAGTGTAGAGCAGTAACTTAGCTAATATTAGATTCCTTATCGGAAAATAGGAGATTTTTTTTACATTATACTAAATAAAACTGCTAAAAGTCATAAATGTTCAGCAACTCTGTTCATATTATTCACCTGTGCTGCAGATTTGGATTTTCTTTTCCCGCGTCCCGCCATGTTTCTCTTCTTTCTCTGTACGCAGCCTTCACTGACGTCATGACGCAAACAGCGCTCTCAGCCAATATCAGAACACAGATCCACTTCCGGTTCCGTTGTTAGCTTGACGACTTAAAACAGCAATGATAAACATTTCTTTTCAAATTTCAATTTATTGTATTAGTATTATTCCTTTAAAATATATTTATATGTTTTAACTTGTGTGCGTTTTTAATAAAATTAGGTTTTTCTTGATGTTTTTGTCCTAAAAGTATTTAGAAGTCTAAACACAAAACTTCATTATTATTATTATTATTATTATTATTATTATAAGTAGTAGTAGTAGTAGTAGTTATCACACTAAACAGTAATAGTGGGATTTTCCCACTTGGATAGCAGTTTACTGAAAACAAACCGGAAATGAGACGAGATTGCAGGTCAGTTTCCGGTTACACCACGTGGTGGCAGCATAAACGCTTTCACTGTCAGTCAGGTTAGAGCACGTGACCTACAGCAAGTTCTGCTTGGGACACCTCAACATTTTTGTGAGCCCTTGAAGGCTATAATTTAAGGCCATTCATTTTGAAACTTTACTATTTCTATCAATGGACCTTTCTAGGAAAAAGAAAGGCTAACAGAAACAATTCAGGGATTTAAGTAAAACTTACACAGGATTATCCCTGCTAAGAACAGACACGACATTAGTCTCCCATCTCCCTTGCCTTTGAGCTCCATGAGCTTTTCTTTTTTTCAGCATATTTATAGATCTCTGCAGTGACTGATATATTTTGGGATTTGGACTCAATCACTGAAACACTGAAGGCCAGCAGTCAGAGGCAGTAGCCGGGGAAGAGGGATTTCAGTCATCAGTCATTATCGTAGCATACATGCAGTGCAGCTGATTCGTGTGAAATAACATTGCTTTGTTCAGTAATTGTGTTAAAAACAGTTTCATAAATGGCATCATCACCATTCCTGCATATTTAGAAAAGAAGAGTAGATCTGTTTTTAGTTGTCATGTTATTTTAATCATTTTCAGTGGAACTGGCAAAGAGATATTTTCTGCCAATGTTATTAATATGGTGAGATTAGCCGATGCTAGATCGTGCATTGAATGATTAAATAACAAATTTGTCTGCCATCCAAACAAAATGCATGAGCACATCATGCTTCTCAATTTAATCGTACAGATCATGAAAATGATAATGATTTTATTCAGTATATTTCCTCACTGGACTGTGATTGGTTGGTGGAGATTGAGATAAAATGGTAGATTAAGAATAACATAATTTAGTAATTCCATTTAAGTGTCAGCTGATTGTTTTAGTAAATTCTTTTGTTTTTTACTAAATTTTTTAGTAAATGTTTTTTTCATTGCGTGTGTCTAAAGATTATGTAATGTCAGCATGATCATTAACACATCAGTCTCATGATTAATGTGATCCTCAGCGTGGGGTTCTGGGAAATTCCTGCTCCTTTATTTCCCCAATAATGTGACAATTCCAATACATATATATATATATATATATATATATATATATATATATATATATATATATATATATATATATATATATATATATATATATATATATGGTGTGTGTGTGTGTGTGTGTAAAGCACATAGGACATATTCTGTAATGTTTGTCTATGGAAATGAAACTTTTCCTTTAAACATTCTGTTCCTCTTTTTTCTGTTTTTTTTTTCAGCAGTGTGGGATTGTGTGTGTTAAACTGAGAGCTTTACCAGTGAGCCATTTACCCACAACAATGCCACCATCACACACACTGCAACATCTCATCTATTCTATTCTATTCTATTCTATTCTATTCTATTCTATATATTGTTTTTAACAATAGACATTGTCACAATGCTGCTTTACAGAAATCTGGATTTACATTTAGAGCCCAATGAACAAGCCAGAGGTGACAGTGTCAAGGAACACCATGAAAAGGAATGAGGAAGAAGCCTTGTGTGGAACCAGAGAAAGGGGAATTCATTCTTTTCTGGGTGACATCGGATATTTTGATTAAAAATCATTATAGTTTATAGGTGGAGAAGAGTAAAGTAAAACAGTACTGAGTGTGTTTACAGGATGTTCAGGATGTACAGATTGTGACAAGAGTCCTAGGATGAACAACAGGACGGTCTTTATTATTACATCAGCAGCTCTTAGACACAATTCTACAGAATCTAAGTGAGATTAAACACTCAGACGAGTTGGACCTTGTAGGATTTTAAGTGAACAGGCAGCAACAAAGCCCCTCAGCCATACATCTGATAACCTAAGGCCAAAAGGGGGCACTCACCCAGGGAGGCCTCAAGAAAGAATCGACAGAGGCTCGGGTTAGCCCCTTAAAACGATGCACCGTTGTTTTTAAAAAAAAACTTGTTGCCTTTTTAATATCATGCCTATAGCCACCAGTTCATTATGATGCTTTTGATCATTTAACAGGTATCATAATGTTAATGAGTGTCTCAATAACAGCAAGTATGTGATGTTTGGTATGTGTGTGATCGTTATATAATTTCCTAAGGGTTGGGATAAAGTAAATTTGAGTACAATTTCTTACATCGGTGTTACAGAATTCTTGACCAAAGTTCTAACGTTACCTTGGGGAAAGTTAGAACAGCACATAACTCAGAGCCCAGTATGCTAATTATGCTAATTAGTGTCAGAGAAGAAAAATGCATTTTACACCCTGCCCCAAGATTCTGAGGACTGGAGCAAGCACTCTGGGGTCAGCCCAGCTGGAAAGGGTTAAAACCCTCAGACACAAAGGAAACAGTGGGTCCTTGTCCATTAACAACTTCAAGAGTCAACTCAAGTCCATTGGCAGTTCTTGTCCATCAACGGCTTGGAAGTTTCTCGTCAACCAAGAGCTCCAGAAGTTCTCGCCCCTCAACATCACAAGGAGATCATGGTTGCTCCAAGACTCTGCATCGAGACTGGTCCCTGCAAAGCCTCCAACTAGAAACTCGGGATTTCATTCATTCTCTGTTCAAAACCTTTCTCTGTTTGACTTTTTTGTGTGTATGTGTGCATACGTGTGTTTATATGTTAGATTAGTTTTTGTGTTTTAGAATAGTTTAATAAAGTCTCATCTGATTTTTAAATGCAAATGTCTTGTGTCCGTGTGCTTATGATTTACTGCCTTAAACTGCCGATCTTGTTACTTTGCTCTTAATATAGTGTTTTCACTATATTTAGGGTATTATTGCCAGAGGCCAAGGAGGTAATATCCCATGCACAATTAATAAATACACTAATTCCAACTTAATGCTGGACGAATAGTTGATCAGCTATTAAAATATTAAGTTTGCAAAATTCCCCTCTGGGCTGATCCACTAGTTTCCACTACATATTTTGGTGAATAATGCAGGGGGCTTAATCTAAACAGCTAATTTCCTACAACCTGAACTACTTTCGGTGAGCATTCCTTCAGACCAACAAAGTCCTGCTGCTCACTAACAGATGTTCTACAGAGCAATGGAAGAGAATTAGCATTTCTCTCTAAAAATCCACTCAGAACTCTGTCCTGATCTGCATGAGAATTTCTGACTGACTTTTCCTCAATGAGTCATCAGGTCATTAAAACTGATCCTGAAAGCAGTTTCCTCATTCTTCTACAATCAGCCTATGTTCACCTGTCTCTCTCACCTGTCTCTCTCACCTGCATCTCTCACCTGTCTCTCACCCGCGTCTCTCACCTGCCTAGGGAACCACTTCAGACTCACAGCTCACAGGTTCTTCAAATGTAAAGAAGAGTTGCGTGTATGAATATAGACAGTTCTGTGAATGTGTGTGTGTGTGTGTGTGTGTGAGAGAGAGAGAGCGAGAGAGAGACCATATTAGGCTTTAATCTTTTCTCTGTCAGTGATGTGATTACAGATTGCTATTTGGCAACATTGGGATTTTGGGAATGTTTGTGGTTTGGCTTAAATGCTTGCACACACGCACACACACACAATCCTAATTGTGTGTATGTGAGCTTCAGACATGTAACTGAGCTGTGGGAAAGTGTGTGTGTGTGTGTGTGTGTGTGTGTGTATGTATGTAACCCTTGTTATAACAACTGTCATGTTTGACCTTATTTTCAGGTTTATTCCAAGTTGCAACTCACTTCCTAAACACTCATTCATAATCACTCACATTACATAAGTCCACTGTGTGTGTGTTATGCAATGGACCACACTTCCTGCATGGAGTGCACACCATTCTTATGGGCCAGACTGGAACGGATGTGAGAACAGGCGTGTAACTGTCATACACTTGAGCATAGTGTGTGTATGTGTTTGTACAGTATTACTGAAGTGTGTGAATTCTGGGTTTGCACAAGCATTTACTTACACTCCGCTGTGTGAGTATGTGTGTGTGTGTGTGTGCATGGTGAGTGTCATGCAGGGTGTATTCCCGCAGTGGCATAATCAGGAATAAATTTCAGGGTGTGGTGAGGAAGTATACTCAAAAAATACCATTAATATACTAAAAATAAATAAATAAATAAATAAATAAATAAATAAATAAAGTCAGGGTGGGATCTGTATAGTTAAATTGGTAAGTGCACGGGCTTTTATAACACAGCGATCTCAGGAAGGTAATCGAGTGCCTCACTCCGCGTGCGCACACAGATCTGTGCCGGGTAACAGAGCAGCGCCACGCCACGCTGAGCGGTGATTTTGGATATGTAAAAAAAGAAGAAAAGAAATAAAATAAAATATTTAGGTTTAGAAAGAAAAGGAAAGGGAGAGAAATTATTGAGGGAAAGAAAGAAAAGGGAGCTCAGAATTAAAGAGCAAGTAGGCAGAAAACTAAAGAGGAGGATAGACTGAGAATCCTCCCTCCGAGATAAATATTCAGCTATCTTAAGTTACAGATTGTTTCTCTCTCATTTGGTGCCTTTAAGTTCGGCCAGAAGGAAGGCCAGTTTGAGTTTGAGTTCAGCCGTTGGCTCTGAGCTTCCCGATCCAGTTTCACAAGCACTGCAACACTCACAAATCCCAGCCTGTAGAATTAGCTGAGCGGGTAACATTACGGCTTGGGGTTTACAACCTGCCCGGTACGTGGCCCGCTTTAGGCGGCCGCATTTCAGGCGGAGTCTTTTGATTCGTCTCCGCACTTGGCTCCTTTCCACACCATATACTGTCCTCCCGGACAAGCGGGCCTAGCCCTAGCCCCATAACAGAATGTTAAACAGCAGCAGTAATGGCATGAATTTTTTTATTTTATCATTAATGCAATCTACTGTTAATCAATCTCACGACATTCCCAGAGTTCCCCTTGGAGATGAATAAAGTACATCTATCTATCTATCTATCTATCTATCTATCTATCTACCTACCATAAAATACCTTTATGACAGGTACACTGAAAATGATTTAAATAAGATGCTAATACAGGAAATTATATTTTATCTAATAAAACCAGATCTCTGCTTCTTTTTCTCCTCCTGCAGTAAAACTCCATGACCTGTCACCTCCCCAATCACCCGTCACCTCCATGTCCCCAAACCCCGTCACCTCCATGTCCCCAAACCCCAACCACTAAACCCTAACCTCTAAACTCCAACCTTCAGCTTGTCTTCATATTGTCTTTTCCTTCCTGCACACACACACACAGACACACAGACACATGTTCAGATTTGCATATGATCAGGTTGACTGAGTTGTAAGTGATGATTTCATCGCTGTGATCACAAAAGAGTTTGTGTCATCACAAACTTTCCCCACCGCAGAATTGCGCAATACACAATGACTCACACACACGGCTTTAAATCTGCGCTCCAGCCTCACACACTCTCACACGACTCTCACACACTTTCATCTTCTGTCACACAGAACGCAGAGGACAAGCCTACAATTGAGATTTAGCGTGAGTGTTAGAATTAGCATTAGCAGTAACATCTTTGGGTTTTTAAACATGAACTTCAGGACAGTTTCTGTCTTTGTGCTCCTGACCTTCATCACCCTGACAGCAGGTAATCCTAACACACACACACACACACACACACACTGTAACTCACAATGCTTTAATATCCATATCACTGGAGTTAATGCACACTGTGGTGGTTTGAGATGTAGCCTGGAATTGCTCACACTGTGATGGTGTTTATGATGTTACTGATGTGTGTGCATGTGTGTTTGTGTGTGTGTGTGTGTGTGTGTGTGTGTGTTACAGGAGTGAGTGTTGAGCCACGGTGTCGCTGCAGTGGGGTTGAGAGTCGCCGTGTTGGGAAAATGATCGAGCGTGTTGAACTTTTCCCCCCAAACCCACACTGCACACACACTGAAATCATGTGAGTCTCCTCACCTACATACTAATAATGGCATTAATGACTGAGTATAAACATTAATTTCTGTGTGTGTGTGTGTGTGTGTGTGTGTGTGTGTGTGCGTGTATCAGAGCCACACTGAAGAGTAGTGGTCAGCAGATCTGTCTGGACACTAAAGCACAATGGGTAATGAAGGTGATTGAGAAGATCATGGCAAAGTAAGTCCCCCCCTTCCCACACACACACACACACTTTAATTTACAGTGGTATTTCAGTTGGTATTTGAGGCATTGTGTTAATTTGTGTGTTTTGTGTTTTGCAGCCATTCACCTTGAACCCTAAAAGTAACCTGCACTTTGTAGAGTGTGTGTCTGTGTGTATTTGTGTGTGTGCATATGTTTAAGTGTCTGAATTAATCTGTGCTATTTATTTCTATATTTATGTCATTATTTATTGTTGATTTTTCTAATAAAAATTATTCATTAATACACTCTGAGTCTGATGGCTCTGTTGCACCACCTAGAGGGAGGAATGTGATGTGAGTCCAAGTTCATTATCTTAAATGTTTGTAATAAAATGGCAGATAATTCTAAAGTCCATCATGGTTCTGCGATTTAACAATGCATTGATCCCACAGTGCAGAAAATAATTAAAAATTATTTAAAATTATAGAATATTGGTCCAGGCTATAAGCTGTTTGTCATTATTATAATGACACTCCGGACAGTTGTAACACCACTGTCTCCAGTTCCACAGTGTTGCATGGTGAAATAATGAAAATTTCTGGATCACTGGCATCTCATCAGGTAGCAGGAGTAATG
>CM041002.1:14252855-14282257 GCA_022985145.1 Pangasius djambal | reverse complement strand
TGACAGCATAACTAAAAGGGAGAGCCAGAAGCTAACACAGACATGAGGGCTCCTGGGACATAAAGCAGCAGCCACTCCACCGTCGACAAACCTGAGTGAACGTGTGAGAGTGGGGGGGCGACAGCATCCAAACATCCCAGTTCACCACAACACTCTATGCCTGTGAACCCTCCAGACCTGCCCCTGTACCTAAGAAAAACTATGTTTTCAGCCGAGACTTAAACACTGAGACTGTGTCTGAGCCCCGAACACTAAGTGGAAGGCTGTTCCATAACTTCATATAGCTTCATCTACATCTGTAGCCTTCATTATTCTAGGTACCAACTTGGAGCCTTCACCTTTAGATCGAAGCAGGCATAATGGATCATTTAAAAAAAGCGTTCTTGTTTAATAGTGCATTAGCCTGAGGTAGAATAGGTAGGCAGAAGGGCTTACAGTGAATTAAAAGGGCTTCCAGGTTTGAGGAACAGAGAGTTAAAATTGTGGCAACATTGGTGCACATGTAGACACACACATCACCTCCCCATAACTTACCACACAGTGTGTTATTTCGGTCTGCTCAGAACAGCTGATATACGAAGCAGAATGCTGAGATGTGAGCAAAGTCCTTGTTAGATCTAACAAATAGTGCAACTCATCTATCTTGATAGAAGGAGCGTGCACATTGGAGAGGCAATGCGCTGGAAGTGAAGTCCAGATGTCTTTTTGCCACCAATGAGCTAATGTGCCTCCTCACTTACCTCTGCACTGCTTGTAAGTTCGTTTGTCATCCAGCGTCTTTGGTTGGTGATTTAAAGGCATATCATCCACATCACATAGAAAAATGGGTGTTATTTGTGGTGGTAAGTTGTCTTTTAATTTCAGAAGTTCCTCTCGTCCTTCCACGGGCACATAATGCACAGTAAAGATGTAAAAGTAAAGACGTAAAAGGCAAAGATGTAAAATAAGTAGTGTAAAACAAGTAAGATGTAAAATATACAAGAAACAAAAATGAAACGAGACAGTGGAGCACCGAAAAACTGGCAGCCGTGTCAGGTGCCAGTAGGATATGTTATACTGTATATGTATGTATATGTAGGATATGTATATTGTATATGTCAGTAGAACATGTTATATTGATATGTAATATTTTAAGCATGTGAAGAAACAGCTCAGGGGCGTGGCTTTGGTGAACCAACTGGGTAACGAAAATTATTTTTCTTCTGACCCAGATCTTGTGTGGCTCATGGTGTGATTACAGTCAGAGTCTACACTCACAACTGATTTTATTACAACACTGACACAAATTCACACAAACACACAGAAGCAAACAATAAATGCACTTTAATGCTCTGACCCTGTCACTGTACCTTCAGGCTCCAACTCTATGATTTTTATAAACATTATAAACTTTACAACCTTTTTGACTTTTAATGTGAAAGCAGAGGATGAAGTGAAGCTTTAACACTGGAGCTGGAATCCATCAGAGATTCTACGTCCCAGAACACACCGCAGCCTACAAACATGGCCACCACAGACTACAATCCCCAGCACCCCACTCCACCAGCAGGTTTACACTCACCTGAGTGCTAATCATGTGCACCTGTTTCCAGTCACTCTCAAAGCCTTTATAAACAGACATTGGACATGCCTTATTGTGAAGTAATGCTCAGTGTGCCTTACCTGAACCCACTAAGCTTCTGATTCAGTGACTGGTATTCTGTTTTTTGTGCTTTTGCCCTTGTATCGACGTTTGCTGATCACCTGACCTTCTGCCTGTTCCTGATTACGAACTTATGAATAAATTCTAAACTGCATTTGCATCTGCCTCAGTCGCATGACACAGTACATTTATATAAAATGTTTTACAGTTTTATCTGCGCCATTATTCTGACTGTGTACACTTTTACAGAGCTGCTTCTGATTATTTATTGTTCTTTTAGCTCTGAAATCATTTCACGCACAATAATTCAACCTTTCCAGCACAGATTTACCTTGAAAATCCTGCATGAAGAAGGCTGAAAATCTGACAGTGTAAATAATGCAGGATGGTGAAATTAAATGCTATTTAATGAGGGCATGAGTGCTAGTGAGGATGAGATGCCACTGAGTGATGAGGAAGATGATGAGAATCCTACATGGAGACGAAGAGGAAGATGATGATGATGGTGAATAAGGAGTTAAAGTGGCATGCATGATTGATGATTAAACAATGCATTTGTAACAAATTAATTTTTTTTATGTATTGCAGCTTGTGCCATAGGCTTGTTTAAGGCTTGTTTATTTCCCATTATGGTATGATGTTGCCTTGAGGCAACAAACTCCCAAATCCCTCAAAATTATTATATTTTATTATTTTTAAAAATAAACATTTATTATGTTTAAGTATTCTATTTTAAGTAAACAAACAAACAAACAAACAAACCCAGTAAAAACATTTTTACGCAGTAGTATCATAACGTGTATCATACAGGGTTAAGATTATTCTCCAGATGATTAAATCAGATTTTTTTTTTCTCAGATGATTGCGCTGTTTATAACCTGTTTATAATCCTCTCGGTTCGCTGAAAGATTAAGAGCGTTGACTGCGTGTGTGTGCGTGTGTGTGTGTGTGTGTGTGCGCGCGTGTGCACCGGGAGTGAGGTGTGGGGCACTCGGTGTGTAAATCTGAAGTATAGAATAAAAACGTATATACAGATAAACAAAACAGCGACATCCCATAATAACAACACCGGTATCGAGTTCAGACTAACACACAGTTTAAATTAATTTCTATATTTTATTAAAAATATTCATTACAATTGATCATATTTATAATAAAATGTATATCTTATTTATGTTCCTGTTTATATGCAAATTATTTACTGCGTTAACTCTCCATGTTAAGTGCGTAGAAATATGTGTTAAATATATGTTTAAAAAATGGTTTAAAGTTATTAAAGAACCGCTATGAATGAAGAGCCAATGGGATGATAGACTGTGTGATTGACAGGCTGATTCTCCAATGAGGGCAGTCCTGCTCGTTCAGCCGCACGCGTCTTTAGTTTTCTCACACTGAAAGTGAATGGAGCTGCGCGCGCACTGACTGAACTTCACTGGAACACGCGCGTGCGTGAGTCTGCTGTTTGTTGCTTATTGTTGAAGTTTGTTTTAAAATTTGTTGTTAAAACAGCAAACCGTCGTTTGTGATGCTTATGTGGATACGTTTTGTGTAGATGTAAATATGTGTGTGTCTGTATGTGGATGTGTGTGTGTCTGAGAATGCATGCATGTGTGTTTGTGTGTGTCTGGATGTGGATGTCTCAGAATGCATGCATGTGTGTTTGTGTGTGTGTGTGTGTGTGTGTGTGTGAAATGATTGTAACAATGCAACAGAGACTTCCTGTTAGTGTTCAGTCAAATGGACGTCTCTTGTCCTGCTCCTGGAAAGAAGACCGCAAGACCTGATGACCCCTCTTTACCCCCTCTGACCCCTCTGACACCTCCTTCCCTCCCTAAAGACTCCTCCCACTCACCTGCTCCCACTGCCACACCCCCCCATGGACAGGTGCGCCGGGCACGGGGCTTTGCAGCAGTGGCGAAGCGGGTTATTCAGGAAGAGAGGAAGAGGAAGGAGGAGGAGCAGGAAAGGGTGGAGCAGGAAGGTGAGATTATTACAGACACACAATGCACGCGCACACACACACACACACACACACACACACACAATAGCGTAGATTTGCACAGCTATTTGTGACTAAAACACACCAGCAATTCATAAAAATGTGTGTCTCTGTGTGTGTGTGTTTTAGAGGATGCAGCTGAAGAAGACCTGAGCTTTGATGAGCTTCTAGAGAAAGCTAAAGCAGGAGATCCTAAAGCCCAAAGCAGTGTGAGTGTGTGTGAGTGTGTGTATGCAGGAGTTATATTGAGACACACAGCTCGTCTTCCACAGAGCCGAATATAGATGCACACTGACAGAAGGATTGGTTATTTACATCCCCACCGCCACCCCCTCACCCGAGCACACACACAGCATGTGTTTCAAAATACAGATATAACTCTCACACACACATTGTTATGGTATAACACTCTGTATGTTAGTTCTGTGATGTAAGAATTTTATGTTGTGTGGATATTGTATGACACTTGTTGCTGTGTGTGTGTGTGTGTGTGTGTGTGTGTGTGTAGATGTTGTATGAGCTTAGGAAATTTTAATTTGATCCCCTGGACTTTTTACTGCCAGCCAAACTGAGAGGGGCATGCTGGGTAATGCAGTGTTTATTTTTTACATTAAAGTTTATGTTTATGTTTAAATTTACATTTGCTTGTATACATTTATGTTTATGTTTACTTTAAAGTTAACATTTGTGTTTAGTCACTATAAAGAGTACACACGGCTGAAGGTGCAGTTACACAGAGCACTGAGAGAATCTGTAATGATTCGTACCCTGAAAGATGAGAGACTAAAGTCAGTAATAAACCAGGAGCAGTGATGTGAGTAAATAATCAATAAATATACAAAGGTCCTGTAAATAATGAACAACGGGTCCAAATGAGAGAATAGCAGAGAACTGTTCTTCAACTTCCTGTATGAAGGAGTTCTGATTGGTGCAGAACAATACACTGCGTGTTTACAGTCAGAACTGAATGAGCACAGAGAGAGTCAGAGTTTTGCAGAAATGTACCAAAATTGCATATTGTGTGTACGTGTGTGTGTGTGTGTGTGTGTGTGTGCATGTGTGTAGTTGGGTAAGTACTATCTGAATTTAGGAGCAGACTCTGAGGCTGATGTAAATAACCAAATAGCTGTTGATTGGCTGGTGAGAGCAGCAAAACAGGGACGAAGAGATGCAGCAAAACTACTACAACACTGCTGGATCCAAAAAAAAGGTACACACACACACACCCCTTTTTATTACTATCTTTGACTAACCACTAACTCTAGCTGAAGGCCCTTCTTTTCATTCCTCCAACTTGCTTCTGGTTTGACCTGCAGCACTTTTCATCTCTGACCCCTGATCCCACAGGTATCACTCCACAGAATGAAGCTGAAGTGCGTTCTCTCTCAAAAGAGAGTAAGTTTGAGCAGGCGGTTCGGCGAGCAGCAATGATGATGTATTGGAAGTTGAACCCAGACAGGAAGGAGAAAATGGACAAGAGAGAAATATTGCAGAACGTCAGGCAGGTCAACAGTGAAGCAGGTAAATTTCACAGGAATCATTTATGATTGTTGTTTTTACGAGAAATAAGCAGAGGATTGCATAAAAATCTTTGACCCTTTCTTGTGAGGAAAATGAGGCATGTGAAGTGAGGATGTGAGAGTGGAGTGTGATGTGTGTGAAGAGTGTGATGTGAATGAAGAGTGTGAAGAAAGTGAGGCATGTGATATGAAGATGTGAGTAAGGAGTGTGAGGCGTGTGATGTGTGTGAGGAGTGTGAAGTGTGTGAAGTGTGTGAAGAGTGTGTTGTATGTGAGGCGTATGAAGAGTGTGATGTGAGTGAAGAGTGTGAAGAAAGTGAGGCATGCGATGTGAAGATGTGAGTAAGGAGTGTGAGAAGTGTGTTGTGTGTGAGGCGTGTGAAGTGTGTGAGGAGTGTGATGTGTGTGAGGCGTGTGATGTGTGTGAAGTGTATGAGAAGTGTGAAGTGTATGAGGAGTGTGAAGTGTATGAGGAGTGTGAAGTGTATGAGGAGTGTGAACTGTAGGAGGAGTGTGAGGTGTGTGTGAAGTGTATGAGAAGTGTGAACTGTAGGAGGAGTATGTGAAGAGTGTGAAGTGTATGAGAAGTGTGAAGTGTATGAGAAGTGTGAAGTGTATGAGAAGTGTGAAGCGTTTGAAGAGTGTGAAGTGTATGAGAAGTGTGAACTGTAGGAGGAGTGTGAGGTGTGTGTGAGGTGTATGAGAAGTGTGAAGTGTATGAGGAGTGTGTGAAGTGTATGAGAAGTGTGAAGTATGTGAAGAGTGTGAAGTGTATGAGAAGTGTGAAGTGTGTGAAGTGTATGAGGAGTGTGAGGTGTGTGTGAAGTGTATGAGAAGTGTGTGAAGTGTATGAGGAGTGTGAACTGTATGAGGAGTGTGAGAGGAGTGTGCTGTGTGAGAGGAGTGTGTGAGGAGTGTGTGAGGAGTGTGAGAGGTGTGTGAGATGAGTGTGCTGTGTGAGAGGAGTGTGAGGAGTGTGAGGAGTGTGAAAGGAGTATGAGGATAGTTAGGAGTGTGAGGAGTGTGAAAGGAGTATGAGGATAGTGAGGAGTGTGAGAGGAGTGTGTGAGGAGTGTGTGAGGAGTGTGTGAGAGGTGTGTGAGATGAGTGTGCTGTGTGTGAGGAGTGTGGAGTGTGAGAGGAGTGTGAGGAGTGTGAGAGGAGTGTGAGAGGAGTGTGAGAGGAGTGAGAGGAGTGTGAGAGGAGTGTGAGAGGAGTGTGAGAGGAGTGTGCTGTGTGTGAGGAGTATGAGGATAGTGAGGAGTGTGATGTGAGAAGTGAGGTGTGTTCATCGCTATGCCTCTCTCAGCCACGCCCCCTCTCAGCCAAGCCAAACAAACTCTCTCATTTACTAATTACTTAAATGTTTTTGACAAATTGTGTTGAAGAGCCTAATACAACATACTGGATGTAAAGTGCCCAGAAATTAAAAAACAGAAGAATAAGAATAAGAATAAGAATAAGAAGAACAAGAGCTCACGTTGCTAAGTCTCTTTTGCTCTCAAGTTCTCTTCATTGCTAAGCCTTGTCAGTGAGAATAATTCTAAAACCATTCAGCTCAAATCGTGACGTACAACAGAAGGAAAACTGGTGAACAGTGAATAACTGGTGTGAATCTGTGTTTATTTTGTTTCTCCATCTCTGTATAAAATGAGTTTCACAGTGTACATACACTTAGCTATGCAGCTCCATCTTACACAATCATAACATCTCTGTAGATTCTGATTTAAATATACAAAAAGTATAGAAAGTGAAGTTTTGTGATTTCAGTGTACACTATATGGCCAAAAGTATGTGGACACCTGATCATCACACCTGTGAGAGCTTGTTGGATGTCCCACTTGCAATTGACATTCCTATTCATTCCAAAGGGGTTACGTGGGGTAGAGGTCAGGGCTCTGTGCAGGTCACTGGAGTTCCCCCACACCAAACTCATCAAACCATAAAAATGCTTTTTAAAATGAATAAATGAAGTGCATTAGCTAGCTACATTAGTTGTCTTGGATAGAACAGGGTTGCAGTGGAGAAAAACGGGTTGTGTTTCTCTTCAGAAAAGCATTTCTATATATATATATATCACTTATGAACATCACTGCGGATCCCTGAATATCTCTGCTTAACAGCAACATTTGAGCAAAAGTTCCTGTAATAAAGTGTTTGGTCAGTGTGTAAGGTGTGTGTAGTGGGAAGTATAATTTCAGTTTTGTCTATGGTTATTGTCATCTAACAGGTGGTGTCTGTAGTGGAGCTTCAGATGTCCAGACACAGAGAAAAATTTTGGAGACAATGGTGGCCAATGAGTGTAAGTGTGTTTGTATGTTGGGTGTGTGTTTTGTTGATTAAAAAGGTTTTAACAGAACTATAAAACACTCAATCATAAACAGCAATTTTAAACACTGTTTGTACAGTATATCTGTGTGTGTGCATTGTGCAGCACACAGTCAGTATGTGGATGTGGAGGGGTTTGTGGAGATGACAAAAAAATACACAGAGAACATCACACAGACACCGCAGAATAAAGAGTCGAAACAAGACACAGCGAAAGGAGTGTGGGACTGGAATGATTTAACAACACTGGACAAGGCAGGAACATGCACACACAAACACACAGTCTGGAATCTGAAGTCTAGAATCATCTGTGGCAGCTTGTGATATAACAAATCTGTATAACATAATGTGGTGTAATGATGTGGTGTAATTATGTGTGTGTGTGTGTGTCTGTGTGTGTGTGTGTGTGTGTGTGTGAGACACTGCAGAAGGGGGTGTGCCCTGTATCTCATAAGAAAAGTGTATGGCCTGGCAGTCAGATGATGCTGGAAACAAAACGCAGCATGAACAGAGCCTTAGACATCAAATCCTATTTCCTGGTAAAACAGATATCTTTTCTTATGAACCAAACCCACTTCCCTGGAAAACAAATATTACTTCCTGGTAACGTTAAAAATTCATCTTTCTTAAAATCTTACTTTTTTTATTATCAAGAAGAAACTGTTAAAACATCCTGTCAAAACAACTCTAAATCCTGCCTCTTTCCACATATCCAAAAAAACATTGTGTGTGTGTGTTTAGGGTCTACAATATCCTCTCCACCTGATCCTGGATGTAAAGGAGCATCTGGTGGACTGGGCATCTCGAGCAGGTGTTCAGTGGCTGAGCACAATCATACCGACTCAACACGTTAATGCACTCGTCTTCTTCTTCATCATTTCTAACCTCAGTGTTGATCTGTTCTTCTTCTTCATCCCTCTCCTTACATTCTACCTGGCTTTCATCTCCATGGCAATTTGCACTCTGCGAGTGTTTCGTAGCAGTAAATGCTGGCAGAACTTTAGTGCATTAGCAGCTCTCCTGAGGCGTTTTGAACCTGAGCTGGACGTTGAATCTCACTTTGGCTGGAGTCAGCTGGAGCAGCAGCTTTACTTCCTGGTTTCTGTGTGTTTTGTGATCTTCAGTTTCCCACTGGCTGATAAACGCTGGATCCCATGCTCAGAGCTCTGCACAGTGGCCATGTTCTTCACAGCTCTAAGTTATGCCTCTCTAACCCCAGCAGCGGCGTCATACGCACGCAGAGCATTCATAATTGAGGTGGCATCCTCTCTCTGTGCCCTAACAACTCGCCTTCCTGAGGCATTTAAGACGCTGCGGCTTTTAGGCCAAACATTTGAAACAGTGCCTATCGGAGAGTTGGCGGTGCTTACAATTAGCCTGCCATGCTTGCTTTATCTCTACCTTTTCTACCTGTTCTTTAGGTGAGACACTTCTTCTTTATTGCATTGTATCAATATACAATTATACAAATCAATCAATACCTTATAGTGTATAGAATCTCTCATGTCTATTTGCAATTAAAAGAAATTATTCACAAAGATATTAATACCTGAATGTGTGTTCCTCTTCAGCATGGCCCGCATGCATGGATTCAGAGGGACGTACTGCTTCCTGGTTCCATACCTAGTGTGTTTTATGTGGTTGGAGTTTACAGTGGTTCTCCTGCAGAACTCCACTCTGATTGGTCTGATTCGCACTTGTGTTGCATACTTCCTCTTTCTGTTTGCTCTGCCTGTACTGGCGCTGGGACTGGCAGCCATGTTAATGATCCAGATGGTAAAATGGTTTTTGGAACTGGAGCTAACAAAGATGTTGGTGACATTGGCGGTGTGTGTGGTTCCTGTCACACTCCGTCTGTGGACTCGCTTTAGTCTATCGATTCTGAGCGTGCTGCGCTCCATCACACACCGCGGCCCTGTCAAACTCATCCTATTGTGTTTGTGCTGTGTGTTTTTGGTGTGTATGGGTTATGTGTACAGTGCAGAGGGGCTGAAGGTGTATAACTCCACACTGACATGGGAGCAGTACAGCACAGTGTGTGGCCCCTCAGCATGGAAACAGCATGGCATCACACGCACTCAGATCCTCTGCAGTCACCTGGAGGGACACAGAGTCACATGGAGTGGAAGGTTCCAGGGTGTCCGAGTGGCTGAGACAGAGAACGGAGCTCAGTCACTCATCAACTTGCTGCCTGTGTTCATGGGTGATTGGCTGCGCTGCCTCTATGGCGATGAATATCCATCTTGTGAAGGGCGGAATGTTAGTAATTCATTGCAGGAACAAACAAGTGTAAATGCATCAGTTCTCTTCCAGCAGCGAGAGGAAGAGGAACTTTGCCGCATCAAACCTGTAGCAAAACACCGCTGCCATGTTAAACGCTTTGATAAGTACCGTTTTGAGGTAACGGTGCGCCATCCAGTGGGTGGAGCTGAGATTGAAGACACTGACAGTGACATTATCCTCCTTGCCAGCCATGAGTTTAAGCAGCTATTGCTGAACCTAGATGAGGGCAGCATGGTGGAGTTCAGCACCAAGTTGGAGGGGAAACTGGGATCCAAACTACCGAGACTGGAGCTGAAAGCAATTCACTGTCTGAACTGCAGATTGTCGCTGCTGCCAGAAGGACGGCAAGTCAAAATCGAACGCAACTGGAGGAAGAGCGTGCAGGCTGCCATCAAGTTCGCCTTTGACTTCTTCTTCTCCCCATTGCTCTCAGCCAGGTTCAAGGTGTGAGGTAGAGGACTGTAGTAGCGAGTGAATATTAGGGAAGAAATTAATGGAATGTTCCAGTACTGAAAAGCAGGAGTATTGTTTATTGCATTTTTCAGTGCTGATGCTTGTTGAAAACATTAAAGCTCATATCAGCACCAGACTAAGGTGAGAAAATGTGTGTGTAAAGTTGCTAATCTTTTAGAGTTACTTTTCATGTACAGTATGGTGTCCTAAAAGGTTCTGTTTTAGGCCAGCTTTATATCCAGTACCCTTTGACAGTATTCACAAACATGTTGGTCTTTAATTCAATGCTGATGATATTTATCAGTTCCACCAAAATCGAAGACTTAAAGGCTTGGATTAACTGAAAATTCTTCTCCTAAATTATCTTAAGAACAGAAACTGATGCTCTGCAGTGAGGTTGTTGATTTTGCTATGAAACCAAAAGGTACAGTTAAGGACAGTAATGTAACTGGTTTATTACTAGATTTTAAAGTAAATTCTCTGAAACTGCTTCTTATTTTAGATTTTAAAAATGTAAAAGTTTTAAAATTTAAAATTGTCTGAAAAATACACATCTATTTGTGTGTATGACTTTGCATGATTTCAGATTGTGTGTGTTTATTAAAATTCCTATGAAATGAATAGTAAGGGCTTATGTGCGTTATCTGGGCTACAACTTATTCAAACACAGCACCACTGATGTAGAGCAATGATCATGACCTCATTATTGTTTATATTTATTTACATTCTATTTTAAATTTTTATTTCTTGAATAGTTCATTAGAATATGTTTCTGTGTTATTTTATATACACATGAGAAACACACGATAAACATGCATGTGTGTGACAGAGAGAGAGAGACATAGAGAAAGAGAGAGAATAGAGATGCGTTTTATGCAGTTGGTTATTAACAGCTGTGAAGCTCAGTTAAGTGTTAATTACTGGTTATGCATTAATGTTAGTGTAGTGTTAATGCTGATGTAGGGTTGGTGTCATGCCAATGTTTGTGTAGTGTTAGTGTAATGTTAATGTAGGTGTGATGTCAGTAGTGGTGGTGTAGTTGTGTTAACGTTAATGTGGTCCTAGTGATGGTGGTGTGTTAATAGTGTAGTGTTTATAGTAAACAAGGTTAATTAAATGATTACTCTTAGTTAAATGAGGTTTTGATCAATCACCTGTTACAGGAAGTAGATTTGTGTGTGTGTGCGCGTGTGTTTAGCTTGTGTGTTAATTACTGTTTAGTGTAGTGGTAGGGTGAAGTTAGTATTAGTGTGAGGTTAGTGTTGGTGTTAGTGATGATGTAGTGTTAGTGCTGATGTAGTACTATTGTTTTAGTGTTACTGTGGGTGTTGGTGTAGTCTTTTATAGGTTAGTGTTAATGTAGCATTAGTGTAGTGTTGATATTAGTAATGGTGCAGTGTTAGTGTAATGTTAGTTTCAGTAAGGTTAGTCTTGGTGTAATGTTAGTATTGAGGTAGTGTAGTAAGGTTAGTGTAGTGTTAGTGTACTGTTAGAATGAATTTAGTTAGTGTGAGTTGTAGTTTTAGTGTTGCTGCAGGGTTGGTTTTGGTGTAGTGTTAGAGTAGTGTTAGTGTTTGTGTACTGTTGGTGTTAGTGATGGTGTAGTTTTAGCTCAATGTTAGTGTAATGTTACTATTAATAAGGTTAATGTTGTGTTGTAGTGTAGTGAGGTTAGTGTAGTGTTAATGTAATCTTAATACACTAGTATTACTATTAGTTTGTGTTGATGTAGTGTTGAGATTAATGTAGTGCTGGTGTTGGTGGTGTGATAAAGTGATGTTAATGTTAGTGTGGTCCTAATGGTGGCATAGTGTTAATGTTACTGTAGTGTTTTGTGGAAACCGGTGCTTGACCACGCCTCCGCTTCCAAATGTTTATAGTAAAGAAGTTTAATTAAATAATTAGTGTTAAATGAGGTTTTGACCAATCGCCTGTTACAGGAAGTAGATTTCTGTGTGTGTGTATATATATATATATATATATATATGTCTTGTGTATATAATAGTGTGTGTATGTATTTAGTTTGTGTGTTTGTTTAGCTTGTGTGAGTGTGTGTGTGTCTAAAGTGTGTGTGCACCTGCTAATGTGTAAGATGATGCAAGATGGGATTGATTTAGGAAGAACATGATAGGAAGACTTTTTAGACTACTGCTGTAACCATGACAACCAGGTAACATTATTTGTGTGATGTTGAACGCCGAGTCTGACCAGCAGCCCACACATCTGCAAGCCCCGCCCACTGTAAATGCCACATCAGCTCATAAGGTTTATCCTCCTTCCCCTCCCCTTTTCACAAGCACTGTGTCCTGTCTTTCTCTCTGTGCCTCTGTGATTGGCTGACAGTCAGTAACACAGCAGAAGCACACTGTTCCTCATCTGTGCAGTGAAAGCAGTGTATGTGAGGTTTCATTGTGTGTAGTTGTGTCAGCTCCACCCAATGGTCTCCAGCTACACACACAGAGAGAACACTGCATGTGTCACTGGTTCTCTGGGGTTACTCTGTCCTGGAAGATGTAAAGGTTGTTGGAGGCAGCGATGGCAATGATGTTCTCGGCCGGGTGCCATGCCATGTGCAGAATCTTTTTGCGGAAGTCCAGGCTGTCCACTCCCACATCTCCACGGCGACGACGCCCCCCGGTGTACACACGCCGCGTCCGCAACACTGCACGAGGTTTACTGCTTTCACGCCACGCCTCAAGTGTAACACCCCGCCCCGAGTCCCGGTCAAACATACGGAAAAAACTGTTATATGCTCCGGTCATGATCACACTGAGAGACAGACAGAGAAAGATACCAAACAAAATTCAACTTCAGATCAAATTCAGTTACAGATTCTGGTCTGTATTCAGAGTTTTCAGTCCAAATTTTAAATTTTGTGTTTACTCTGGGAAATTTACCTGTCCGTGCTGTTCCACACACACTCGAACTTGTCGAAGATGCAGTCATTCTCATAGAGTGAGCAGAGTTTACTGCGCAGGTACTCATGAACCTGAACACATACACATCAACCCACCCATATTAACACATACACACACAGACACAAATCAGTTCACTGCAGTGTGTGGAATTATAATGCCAGATAATATAATATAATCAGTGCAATGCAGTGTCACTGCAATTCACTGAGGACACAGTGTCTACCCTGCTGTGTGTTTAGTGAAGACATTGTCTCTGCTGGTGTGTGTTTAGTGAGGATACTGTACCTATCACCTGATGTGTGTTTAAAGAGGACACTATCACCTGAAGTGTGTTTAGTGAGGACACCATCATCCGGTGAGGACACCGACTAACCTAGTGTGTGTTTAGTGAGCACACTGTCTTACCTGGTATGTCTCTACTGGTCCTTTCTCCATGTTTAGGTCCCACACCTTCACCGTGAGGTAGTCTCGTGTTAGCAAATAACGTCCACTATGGCTGAACTTCACATCAGAGACGGAGGAAATGATCTCAGAGAAGAACGAGCGGTTCCCTGGATCTTCAGGCTCTTCAAAGACTGAACAGAGAAATATAGATTCAGTCCTAAAGTCAAACCCCAAACGCGAATAAAAACCTGCAGGATAGGAGATCTCTACTCCTGTAGATATTTTTACAATTTAAAAATGTGATTTCTTATTCTGCCACATTAAACATGTCTGTGTCAATAATCATTTCTCTTAATGCTTAGAACACAGAGAGTTTGAATGAAAATATGAACACCCTTCTGTTTTGGCACTTCATGTTTTGACCTGTCAGCTTACCCATAATGCACTGCTACATTTTCATAATATTATAAGATACTTCATGGCTGCAATGAAAAATACTGTGAGTATTGTTTATGCTCAGAGCTCTAGTCTGATTGGCTGTTTCAAGATTTCAGTGTCTGTTACTAATCTGTGCTCTCTTATCTGAGGTTATGTGTTGTGCGTGTGTGTGTGTTCACTCTTGGCATGTGTATCACACAGGGCAGATGTCCTCATGTCACACAGGCGGATTGTTCCTTTACTGCTGCTGTAGATGAACAGGTGACAGTGCTGCGGGTGAAACTCGGCTGCTGTGATCACCTCTGTCAGGTCCTCCATGTTCACTGGTTTAATGTCCACAATGTCTCATTAAAGAGTAAAGGATCAAACATCAGTTAGAATAGCATACTAATGCTTAGCTAATGTAGCTAATACAGCTGCACTTAAAACTAGAACACTAATGTTAAACTAATTGAATCACAGTGCTGTTTTTCTACACACACACATACACTTGAGGATACTAAAGCTGCGGTCAGTGATGTCCAGGTGCCACATGTTGATTCTGAGGTCATCAGCTGACAGGTATGTTTCTCCATCGCTGTTTACTGATATGGAATTGATGTGGTAGGTGTGGCCATTCGCAAAGACCCGCCTAGGACGCACCTCCACCATCAAATCAGTTGGCTTCAGTACTGGGACCTGATCAGAAGACTGGATTAATAAACTCCAGGACCAGCAGAATTGATTATAGAATGTGTAGAAACAGGGTTAGTGTTGACGATAAGCAGAAGAGTAGCATTATAATGCCTAAGTAATGCAACATAAACATGTTTACATTGGTGATGTCACAGCCATGAGAACATCATTAACCCCAAACACACAGTACAGAGTGTGGGTTACTGTTAAAGTTGACTCACAGAAGCTCAGAAACATATTATGCAGCGTATTGTATTTTTATTGAGTCTATAATCATGTTTATATACTTAACAAATCATGCAATATTCTCTGATAAATACGAAAAGCCAAACACACACCTGTAGTGAAGTGACGGTGGAAATGTCCTTCATTCGTCCTTCTTCATCTTTCAGGTTGTATCCTTCTGGCCGTCTGTCCCTTTGACTCACCTTCCACAGTTTTATTGTCTTATCTGTTAGCCGTTAAACAATGACATTTGGTGTTAGTTTTGTGGATACTTATTACACACATTTGATTTAACCCACATTAGATCCACTTCTCACTTATCATTATGATAATGTGACTAGACTTCATGCATGAAACTAATCTCCAAAAGCTCAGCCTGATTGGAGAAGAATGTAATTCTGTTCTGTTTGATTTGACAGAATCTCTTGTTCACCATTGGTGGAAAGAAGGAAGTGGGCAGCATTCTGTTGAGGCAGCCAGCGAATCTTATTGATCTTCTCCTCAATCTCTAAGCTCTTCAGGTAATCAAAGTCTGGCTCATGGCTCTGAAATGTGCTGTAGACGTTATATTCCCCCGCCTCTCCCTGCTCCTCTTTATCTCCTTTACTCTGTCAACAGCAAAAACAACAACAACAACAACAACACAAAGCTAGCCCATCAATTGTCTTTCAATGTCAAATTTTTCAGAACTGTAAAGTCTTTGTTGGCTTTCTATGCATTTGTGCTCTACTTCTTCTTAAGCAGTGATGTTTAATCCCAATAAAGAGGTCTGTCCCATGTCTCTGTCCTGAAGATGACAATCGCCACACATAGTGGCCACTAGTATCTCTCTAGCAGTCCATCAGTTTCCATAATTAACAATATCATTGTCAGGTATTAACAGCATTTAGGTGTCAGAGAGTATTTACAGACCACCAGGGCCATATTCTTAATTTCTACAGCAGTTTGTGTACTTAGTTTCAAGCCTGGATGTTTTGTTTAAAAAAAAAAACATCTATTGTTGGGGATTTTAATCTTAATTTTGATAATCCACAAGATACTTTAAAAAGTGTTTGTCTCAGTAAGGGTCAATGAGAATATAAAGTAGGACCCACATTATGGTGGACACGTTTTTTTTTATTACTGACATTTGGATTAAATATATAAAACAGTCACACCACTTAAAATGATCTCAGATCTCATTTCATGTACAATGTGTTTTAGTGATAATAAATCCTCCTTGCTTGTGCTGCTCAATCTCAGTGCAGGTTTTTTTTATACCATAAATATTGATCATAATATTCTTCTAGATATAAAATGTTGTTGAGTTTAGGGAAATGCTCTTTCCTGTCTCAGTTCTTATTTGACCGATTGTTACCAGTTTGTAGATGTAAATGGTAATGTCTCTATGCATACTAAAGTTTGGTGTTACCCAAGGCTCTGTTCTAGGTCTGAGCAAACATTTGTTTTTTCATGATCTGCCATGACTGCATCGATCAAAAGGTGCAGGATCTTTATTAGGACGTAGGATAATGAATATTACAGCAGGGGGCAGAGCTTTTTCCTACAAACCCCCCAGTTATAGATCAGTCTTCCATTTAGTCTTTGGGACTCAAACACAGTCTAAATCTTTAAGTCTAGGTTGAAAACCTATTTTAGTCAAACTTTTAGTTCATAGCTTTTCTATTAGGTAATCCAGAAGAGGATGGGTTCTTGTTTGAGTTAGGGTTTCTTCCTCATTTCTTCTCAGGGAGATTTTCTTTGCTACCATTGCCTCTGGCTTGTTCATTAGGGATCTAAATCTATATCTGGATTTCCGTAAAGCAGTGCTGTGACAATGTCTACTGTTAAAAGTAGTTAATTTAAGTCTTGACACCTAAGCTGTGTCCCCTGACCTCAGTCTCTCTCTGGAAGATGACCACTCGTCCCCCTTTGTCTCCAGTGGCCAGCAGATCCCCTGTGTGGTTAAACTCCACAGTGGAAATGACATCAGCTGCAGGAAAACAGATAAACACAGTGAACTTTAATATGTTTAATTGTTTTTAATGCTTACTGTACAAAATAGTACATCTTCTAAGTAAATAATAAATTATTTAATAGCAGGTGACTTATGTTTTCTCTGAAATTGGAGTTATTTCATTTTTAAAAAAAAAAATACTAACCATATATTAAAATTACTTCATGTTAGAACATGATGGAGTTTTACAGAATGGGTAGTAATTTACAATAAAACAGTCACAGTAATAATATAATATAATACAATAATTCCAACTGCAAATAAATAGTTTCATTTTCCTTTTAGTGTAAAATATTAAATAATTACTCTGTGTTTAATATTCATAAGAGCTGCTGAGTCAGCACTTGTACAGCACAGTGTATACTGATGTGTGTTTTGTGTGAGATTTGTGTGTAGGTGTTTGTACCTGGACCGCAGTCCTCCCTGACGCTGGGTGGTGAGCTGTGTTTTTTGTGTGTGTGTGTGTGTGTGTGTATTAGGTTTGTGCATGTACAACGTGTATGTGTGTGAATGTGTGTGAGTTTATGTACACACCCTCGGTGACGTAGTCTCGGAGGAAGCTATGGTTGATCTTGGGACTCTCGTCCTCACCCATGGGCAGCGGCGGTTTGTGTGTCTGCGCCTGTCCAGTGAAGAGCAGTCCAATCAGCAGTGTCCTGGCCTTTTGAGGCTCCACCCATTCTGCTGCGGCCTAATGGAGTGGCCTGCTGCACAGCATCCTGGGATATGAAAGGCCTTCTTCAGGCAGAAATGGCTCAGCAAAGCCTCAAGCAGCAAGAACTGATATGCTTTCCTCCTCAAGTGTGTGTGAGCCTTCAGAGTTCATATATCATACACACACACACACACACACACACACACACACACACACACACACAAACACACACACTCAACATACACACTACCAACAAATCCAGCACTGTTTGGCAACAAGAATCCAAGAAACACAGTAGTGCACTCCACTGAAGCGTCCGCGTGTGTGTGTGAGTTCCCGGTTTGCCGTAGCCGCTTTTCTCTGTGGGTGTGGTGATCCTTCACGAAGAGCCAGAGGAAAACCGGATGAACAGAGGGGAGCAGGATGAACAGAGGAGAGTATGAAGGAGAGCAGGATGATAGGGGTCTAATCCTACCTTACAGCCTGTGTGTGAGAGAGATAGAACAGAAATGGAAAAGAGATAGATGGAAAAATTAGGGGGAGGGAGAGAAGGCCAAACAGGGAGAAAGAGAGAGAGAGAAGATGTAGCTTCCTGTCTTTCTGCTGAGCATCTGCACAGCATCACCATGCCACTGCAGCCTCCTACCTCAATAGCCAATGACAACCCAGCACTGTTCTATAGCTCCACCCACTGCAGGTGACAGAAGAAGTGAGCAGAGAAGGGAAGATGGAGGGAGGAAGGGAGAGAGATGAGAGGGAGGGTGGAAGCTCTAGGGTGGGAGGGAGGCAGGGCAAGATGGATAAAGATAGCACACACAGAGTGGAGAATACAGTGAGAGTGGGAGTGAGAGAGCGGTTACATCAATGCAGACATGTGGGAGGAAGTGTACAATAGTATGAGGAAGTGAATGATAGCTTGAGAAAAAACAGAGTGAAGAAGATAATGATAGGGATTAGGTGAAGCAATAGACAGAGGAAAGACTAGAAAAGTTGACAGATGGATAGCGGAATGTTTGTTATGCTGTTAAAGCGGTGTAGCACTCAGTGTCTGTGGAGAGTGAGACGATGTGTGAAAGTGGTGTTTATATGTTAATATTTATTATCATTATAGTCACATAGTAATAATAATACTACCTTCAAAATATATAAAAATATGCCTTTATGACTGATCAGGAAAACAGTTGTGAAAATCGTTCATTAGTTTGTGAAAAAAAAAGAACTTTAAATTTCCCTTTTGACTTTTTTACCTTCAGATTTACCAAGATAACATCTGCATGATAATGATTAAACAATACAGTTATGGAAGCTGTGATTCAACATAATGAAAGCATTCAACCTATGAGAAAAAATTGTCCAACATTTTCCTGCTTTTATATGCCATTTTTCTGCCTTTGTTTTACATTTGTCAGACATTTGTCTGCCCATTATTCCAGCATTTATCTGTCTTTGTTCACTGCTTTTCTGCCTTTGTATGCATTTGTCCACCATTTTTTTCACCATTTGTTCATCTTTGTCCACCATCAAATGTCTTTGCTTTTTCTGGCTATCTGGCTTTGGTCACCTTTTTTCTGCCATTTTTCTGCTTTTTTCCACCATTTTCCTACATTTGTCTGTCATTTGTCCAAAGTTTGGACCTGGTTTTTCTGCCTTTGTTGGAAATTTTTATGCCTTTATTCACTGCTTTTCTGCCTTTTTCTGCAATTTATTTTTTGTCCACAGTTCATTCACCTTTGTCCACCATTAACCCTTTGTTCACCTTTTTTGAGTTAGAGGTACGGTAAGGGGTTAGGGTTAAGGGTTAAGGGTTTATGTTAGGGTTAGGGGTAAGGGTTAGTGTCAAGGGCTAGGGGTTAGGGTTAGGTTTTTGAATTTACAATGACCCCCCATCACAGTCCAAAAACTGCATGGTTGTATAGGGAGCCAAGGAAAGTGCACGGGTCAGCACCTGTTAAGCACTGCTATAGCACCGGTAGATACTGTGTCTTGGCAGTTGCCACTGTTGGGCTTTGGTTGGAAAATAGTTTTGTTTTCAACACTGATTAGTTTAGGGTGCCATGGGAAGGAGAGCAGAGTGGGGGCGAGCCACTAGACTGAGCAGGTCAACCCTGTATGCCTGTATGGGCATATATCTGCTCACCTACACATCTTTCCTACCGTCATTTAATGAATCTAAGGCTGGGCAGGTGTGAGGAAAAGGATAAGTAAAAGCTGAAGTTTAGACATGGACTGGTTTCTTTTCTTTCTTTGGCCACTAACTGTAGCTAAATCTCAATTGGATTTTAAGTTAGGACTATTTGTCTTTGGTCTTTTGATTTTTAGGTATACACAAAACTGTTTTGTCTCAAGCATTTGGCTGGAGTATCAATGGTGGGTGTTTTTTAGTATCATGCTTTTTTTTTAGGTGCCTCTGACTAAGATATTTTAGGACACATCATCCGTAGTGTACCTTAGAGTCACCACGTGTTTTGGCCTTGGAACACTGTTCACCTTTGTCTGAGGCGGTCAGCCGAAGGTCCATCACTCCTCACCTTGTGTGCCATGTCCAATTGGATGGTGTTTACATATGTATTTATTTGTTTATGTATTTATTTTAAATTTATTAAATTATTTGTGTCCCTAGCATGTTTATTCAGTTTTGGATGTGCTTTCCTTGATAAAAAAATCCCCTAGGTTGTTTTTCTGCACTTGCCCTATAATGGAGTAACCATGCCTTATAACATTACCTGTTAATATTAAATATTAAAATATTTTTAGGTACCACCTGCTGGGTTTAATGATTCCTACATGTAGGTGAAGTTGAGAAACTCACCTCTCTGCCAGTGGCCTTTTTTTTCGCACTGCAATGTTTCCCAAGCCACTCTAGCAGACTTCGCTGCCCCGCAAGGTGGGTGGAGGCCGTTTGTCCCTGATGCAGGCTAACAAGCTTCTATTAGAATTGGCTTAAGGTCTAATGGTTTTTAGGTTTTGGGTAATGTTTTTCTCTTTTGTTGTGGTAGATGCTTAGTTTGATATTAGGTTAAAGCTATAGGCTAATTCTAAGTGCTAAAGTATTAAGCCTTGTTTAATGAATTTCAGGACACATCATCAGTAGTGTACCTCAGAGTCGTCATGTGTTTCGGCCTTTAAACCCTAAGGCAGCCAGTCACAGATGGATCAGTCCTTGGCTTGTGTTCCATGTCCAATTAGCTGGTGTTTTTTTATTAAGTTATTTATTTATTTATTTATTTAAATATTTGTATCTGTAGCATAATTATTCAGTCCTGGGTTATTTATTATTTAGTATTACACAATTATTTGTGTCCCTAGCATGTTTATTCAGTTTTGGATATGTGTTCCTTGATAAAACTTCCCCTAGGTAATGCTGTTCTGCACTTGCCCTATAATGGACTAACCATGCCTTAAATATGTCAAATATTAAATGTAATATTAAATATTAAAATGATAATTTTTTCATATTTTTTTTAGGTACCACCTGCTGCATTCAATGATTCCCGCATGTAGGTGGAGTTGAGAAACTTACCTCTCTGGCTGTGGCTCTTTGTTAAACCCGCAAGGTTTCCCAAGCTACTAGCAGAGCTTGCTGCCCCGTGATGTGGGTGGAGGCCGTTTGTACCAGCGGATGAACCACGCAGAACCCCTAAATTGCTGGAAATTTTGTCAGTCCAGGTTACCACATAGTAAGCTCTGCACCATTATGGTGAATAAATAGTGACCCCCCCCCCCCCCCCCAAACACACACAGACACACACACACTTTTTTATTAAACTTAGGATCTTTTAAAACTTCTATTCCCTTAATTCTATGCAGTCTGCCTAATTTGAATAAAATGCATATTCCTGTCCAATTGTATTAAATTAAATTTGTATCACAGAATGGGTTGAGGTTTGGATTACAGTCATGATCCATGTCTAGCCTAGGGGTCAATTTAAGATTGCAATAAAGGTTAGGTTTAGTCTTAGGTTTAGTCTTAGATTTAGGTTTTAAGGCTAGGGCTAAGATTTTAGGGTTAAAATTAGGTTAGGATTAGGTGGTAGGATTAGGTGTAATGATAAGATTCAAGGTTTGGGGCTAGGTGCCTTAAGGGGAAGGTTAGGGTTAGATGTTAGATTTAGAGCTAAACTTTTAGTTATAGGGTTAAACTTAAATCTTAATGATAAGGTTAGGTTTAGGTATTAGAATTAATACCTAATGGGGGCCGTTTGTCCATAAATGTAGGTCCAGATCAAGGATCAATATTTAGAGTTAGAGATGGAATCAGAGATTAGGTTTTTTGTCCAAGGTTTTACGGTTAGAGGTTGGGGTCTTGGGTTAGGGTAAGTGCAGGGCTAGACTGGGTTAGGGTTAGGGTTATACATAGGGTTGTACGTCGGCCCTGGCATTTTTTGGTCCAGGCGGCCCACCACCACATATAGGTATACCATATACGTATATATATATATATATATATATATATATATATATATATATATATATATATATATATATATTAATACAGTGTATATCCCCCAAAGAAAAGGAGCTAAAAGGTCAAAGTACAATTTCCAATTAATAAAAATAAGTATGCAACTGTGTACAACATATAGGCTACTATAATTTAAAATGCTGCCAGTAATCTTCACACTAAGGGACAGCAAAGACCTCCTCAAAGAATGCAACCTTTATAAGAATAAGAGAGGAAGGCGGAGAATAAGTTAATAAATAATGATTTTTTAAACACAGTGATTACAGTACTGGTATCTTTAATATTGAAAGTTAAGTGTTTGAATATACTGCAAACTCACAAAATAAAAAATGGTGTGTGAAAATCCCATCTCGTTTTCGATAAGAATAAAACGTCAGGTCATATTTAAATCTAGATTTATTCGCATTGGCCCATGGAAACCTCTGTGAACAAACTTGACTTGGCCAAAAAATCGCAAGGGACGAATTTTCATTTTATTAAAAAGTGTTTACATAATCTACACTCATGGCGCGCACACGCATGAGGACAGGTTAGATTCCTCTGTTTCCCCTTCATGCGAGCCTGTTATCAAGCTCCTCACCGATGAAGCTCCTCGCCTCCTCCTGCCCGTCCCTTTGGGCCGCAGCACTCACAGCAGAGCAAGCCTGTTCTTGATAATGCTGCTGTGTACATTTCGGAACTGCCGACGACGAGGCACATTTTGCACTTTTCCCTGAGCTTTTCAGCACCACCGTTTTACTTTGGCACAGCCCTCTGCCTCTGACGTCACTTTCTGTTTTCTAATTGTTTTGCCGGGAGTTTCTTGCCTGCGTCGGCGTCTTAACTATACTGTTTCTCTCTTTTTTAAATCAATAATTTTGCGCCATCGTTTTCATCTGTTGTATTTTTCACGTTCTCTTCTACCGTATTTTCTTTTTTTTTTTCTCGAAGTGCGCTTTTGTATTTTGTTAAGACAGCGAGCGGAGGCCATCCACACCGGATCCACGCCATCTACAATAATATCAACAATCTCCGACTAAGGTGCGTTAAACAACATGTCTAACATTCAGCTTGTTCAGTGAGTGTAGGATGTTTAGTCACTCTTCCTCCGTCGTTAGTAATAGCTTTATTTGTGATAAATGCATGTTAGCAGGTTAGTGAGAGTGAGAGCAGCATAGTTTCTGTAGCGGAAAGTCTGGATGCCTTAGGCGGAGTTAGCAATCCCCCAACTCCGGCATTAGAGCCCTCACAGCGGGGCGAATGGGTGACGATTCGGCGGCATAATCGCAAAGCCAAAGCTAACGCTAAGGCTCACCCACGGGAGCACTACTCCTCTCCGCTTCACGTGTCCAACAGGTTTGCTCTCCTCAGTGAAGCACCCGCTGAGAAAGAGCTCTGGTTATAGGAGACTCTATCTTGCAGCATGTGAAATTAGCTAGGCCTTTAGGAGCACCAGCAGCTTTAGTTAGGTGTATACCGGGAGCCAGGGTGCCGGACATAGCAGGTAATCTTAGGGTCTTAGGCAAGCACAGGTTCTCAAAGATAGTTATTCATGTAGGAGCTAATGATATACGCCTTCGTCAGTCTGAGGTTACTAAGAGTAACATGGTAGAGGTGTGTAAATTAGCGACGGTGATGTCCGATGCAGTAATATGCTCTGGCCCCATCCCAATGCGGTGTGGCGATGTAGCTTACAGCAGGTTATGGTCGCTGAACTGCTGGATGTCCAGGTGGTGCTCCGAAAACAATGTGGGCTTTATAGATAATTGGACTATCTTTGAGGGCAAGGCTGGCCTGTTAGGGCGGGACGGTGTCCATCCCACTCGGGAAGGTGCTGCACTCATTTCTTGCAACATAGCACATAGTCTCAGAACAGACCTAGTTAATCGGCGACAATCCAGAGCCAAGGCCAGGGAGCAGACAAGCTGGCTAAACCGACCGTCTGCTAGCTGCAATGAGTCGTCACTTAGGTTCCACCGTATTGAGACTGTGTCTGTTCCCCGAGCTAAACAAAATTAAAGACATACTCAGACAATTTGTTTTAGCAACCTAATTAACATAAAATTAAATCAAACCGAATGCATAGCCAACACCACTGATCTGAAGCTAGGACTGTTGAATATTAGATCTCTTATGTTTAAAGCACTTATTGTTAATGAAACCATTACTGATCAGGAGTTTGATGTACTGTGTTTAACAGAAACGTGGATCAAACCAAACGAGTTTGTAGCATTAAATGAAGCTAGTCGTCCCGGGTATAGTTACATACATCAGCCCCAGTCATCTATAATGATAATTTATGACTAAAACGTAGTCATAAATTCAACGCATTTGAAATTCTTTATAACATAACATTTGTAGCCACTAAAAATAAGTCTGCCCAGGGGATTCCACTAATTATTATTTACAGACCCCCAGGGCCATATTTGGAATTCCTATGCGAATTTGCGGATTTCATCTCTAACCTGGTTGTTTTTTTACACAAAGCATTAATTGTTGGAGACTTTAATATTCATTTTGATAATCCAGAAGACCCTCTGAGGACAGCAGTTGTGTCAATTCTAGATTCAGTAGGGGTTAATCAGAATGTAATAGGACCCACCCATAGTGGTGGTCACACTCTTGATTTAATACTAACATTCAGATTAAATATAGAAAATATAGTGTCATGTCCACAGTCTGAGGCTATCTCAGATCATTACCTCATCTCATTTAAAATGTCTTAATTATAATATATGCACCTTGCCACGTCACCGTGTCAAATGTACGTTCACGTCAACAACTGCACAGAGTTTTATCAGTAATCTAGATTTATCAACTATGATTGGATCACCGTCTGATCCCAAAGAACTTGACCAGGCAACTGAATGCTTAGAATCAACGTTCTGCAACTCGCTAGATAAGGTAACTCCACTTAAAAGAAAAATAATTAGGGAGAAAAAGCTAGCACCCTGGTATAGCGATCACACGAACTTTAAAACAGACTACTCGAAAACTAGCACTGGTTCAGTGGTTAGGATTAGGGTCCGGAGTTTAGGATAGGGGTTGGAAGTTGGGGTTTGGGTAGAAGGTCAGATTAGGGTGAGTGGTTAGTATTAGGGTCAAGGGTTTAGGGTAGGGTTTGGGTTAGAGGTCAGAGTTAGGTATAGGGGTTAGGAGTTGGAGTTTGGGCTAAGAATTCAGGTTAGAGGATAAGGTAAGGGGTTTGGTGGGTTTGGTTTAGGGTTAGGGTATGATCAGGGGTTTAGGATAGGGTTAGGGGCTGGGGTTTGGGTTAGGGGTTGAACTAAGGGATTATGTTTTGGGTCTGGTTAGGGTTAGTGTAAGGGATTTGGGGTAGGGGTTAGGACAATTCCTAAATTGGGTTGGAGGATAGGTTTTGGGTATGGTTAGGGTAGGGGATAGGGTTAAGATGTTTGGTTAGGTGATTAGGGACCTCTGTAAATTTATATTGAAATAACTATATAAGTGCTATGGTTCTGTTCAGTACGTTCAACCAAGAAGAATGGACTAGGGATTTGTAGTCAAAGTGCTTGAAGGTAAGTGCTATTACATTCAAAAAGTAAGTGCTTGATTGTCTTGCACTCTGTAAAAGGTAAGTGCTTAATTTACCCTCCTATTTAGTGTTTTGTGTTCAATCCTATTTTTACCACTCTCAATTTGTGTCATTCTCTATCATCTAAAATCTAAAAAATAGAAAAATTTTCTCCCTTGGTCCCTCGTCCAGCCTCCTGTTGTCAAACCCCGGTGTCTATTTATCCAAACGCACAGGTTTTGTTGTTTTATGGCACCCCTGAAACTTAAATGTCATTTTGATAATCCAGAGACATCGTAAAACCTACATGTTAATCTTTTTCTATGGTCATGAGAATTAAAATGTGGTGTAGACTTTTAGTTTAAACTTGTGCGCTATAAAGAATTTGTATTCTGCCCTTGTGTGGATTATGGAAACAACCCTGGCCTGATCTTTAAAATTTGATAGGGTGTGTAGAGGTGTGTAGAGGTTTGATAGGGTCTTTAGAGGTTTGATAGGGTGAGTGGAAGTTTGTAGAGGTTTGATAGGGTCTGTAGAGGTCTGTAGAGGTTTGATAGGGTCTGTAGAGGTTTGATAGGGTCTGTAGAGGTTTGTAGAGGTTTGATAGGGTGTGTAAAGGTTTGATAGGGTCTGTAGAGGTTTGATAGGGTGTGTAGAAGTTTGATAGGGTCTGTAGAGGTTTAATAGCGTCTGTAGAGGTTTGTAGAGGTTTGATAGGGTCTGTAGACGTTCGCTAAGGTCTGTAGAGGTTTGTAGAGGTTTTATAGGGTATGTAGATGTTTGTTAGGGTTTGTAGTTGTTTGATAGGGTCTGTAGAGGTTTGCTAGCGTCTGTAGAGGTTTGTAAAGGTTTGATAGCGTTTGTAGAGGTTTGATAGGGTCTGTTCAGTTTTGATAGGTTCTGTAGAGGTTTGATAGGGTCTGTAGAGGTGTGATAGGGTCTGTAGAGGTGTGATAGGGTCTGTAGAGGTTTGATAGGGTCTGTAGAGGTTTGTAGAGGTTTGATAGGGTCTGTAGAGGTTTGATAGGGTCTGTAGAGGTTTGATAGGGTCTGTAGAGGTTTGTAGAGGTTTGATAGGGTGTGTAAAGGTTTGATAGGGTCTGTAGAGGTTTGATAGCGTCTGTAGAGGTTTGTAGCGGTTTGATAGGGTCTGTAGATGTTCGCTAAGGTCTGTAGAGGTTTGTAGAGATTTGATAGGGTCTGTAGAGGTTTGTAGAGGTTTTATAGGGTATGTAGATGTTTGTTAGGGTTTGTAGTTGTTTGATAGGATCTGTACAGGTTTGATAGGGTCTGTAGAGATTTGCAGAGGTTTGATAGGGTCTGTAGAGGTTTGCAGAGGTTTGATAGGCTCTGTAGAGGTTTGATAGGCTCTGTAGTGGTTTGATAGTGTGTGTAGAGGTTTGATAAATTCTGTAGCGGTTTGTAGAGTTTTGATAGGGCCTGTGGAGGTTTGCTAGGGTCTGTAGAGGTTTGTAGAGGTTTGATAGGGTCTGTATAGGTTTGATAGGGTTTGTAGAGGTTTGTAGAGGTTTGATAGGGTCTCTAGAGGTTTGATAGCGTCTGTAGAGGTTTGTAGAGGTTTGATATGGTCTGTAGAGGTTTGATAGGGTCCGTAGAGGTTTGTAGAGCTTTGATAGGGTCTGTGCAGGTTTGATAGGGTCTGTAGACATCTGTAGAGGTTTGATAGGGTCTGTAGAGGTTTGTAGATCTTTGAAAGTAGTGTACCTCAGAGTCATCAGGTGTTTCGGCCTTTGAACACTATACACCTTCATCTGAGGCGGCCAGCTGTAGGTCGATCACTCCTCGGCTTGTGTCCCATGTCCAATTTTGCCTAATTAATTAATTAATTTTAATTTGTTAAATTATTTGTGGTCCTAAAAACAATATTTATTACATTTTGCATCCACTATTCCTAGGTTATGTTTCTATATATTTACCCTGTAATGGCGTTATCAAGTTTTATAGCCATTTAAATTGGCGTTATTTAAATAGTTCCTAACTGTAGAAATAAACTGGAGATAAGAAATTTTAGTTGGGAAAAACCGTTCATTCAACTATCTAGAGTTTTAGATTAAAACCATAGTAGTATATGTAGGAAGCTCCTAATTTTAACCTCCTATCTTAAAAGAAGAATTTTTTAATTACTAAAGGGTGTGGTGCACAATGGACTGGTGTATGAGTGGTGCTAATCACCAAGTAGAAGACTTGGTCCCATTTAAGGTCCGTTGGCCTCGGACGTGCTGTCCTAGTGGACCCAGGGAGGCTGGCTACTTACCTCGCCCTACCCAGAATGACTCTTGTTAACACCGCAAGGTTTCCTGAGTCACCCGAGCAGGGCCTGCGACTAGGTCTACCCAGCTAAAATTAGTCTATCTAACTTAGCCAGGACTCCCCCCAGAATGACTCTTGTTAACACCGCAAGGTTTCTTGAGTCAATCGAGTAGAGCCCGTGACAAAGTCTAAGATTTGTCTATCTATCTTTACCAAGCCTCTCTTCGTTAACACCGCAAGGTATCCGAGTTGCTTGGCAAGGTTCTATCTAGCTAAACCAGGGGTCCAGAGGTAGGTCCCGTGCAATACGTCACCTCCAGATGGCCCTGGCTGGGTATCAATACAGCGGATGACTTCCGTACCTGTTCCACCTCACAAGGAGTTGGAACCCTTCGGGAAGCCATCAAGCTTCTACTGGGTTGGGTCCCCAGGGGTTAGGCAGATGCCAGCGGATTCCTCCCTTACCTCACTCCAAAAGCTGATGCTCTTGAATGATCTCGGGAAAGAAATCAGGCTTCTACTGGCGTAGCCGCCCCCCGAATTGGAGTGCAAGAAGCCAGGCTGAGCCTGGTCATTGAAAGGGAATGGTGTCCTGAACACGGTAGGTTTATTTAAAAATATTTAAATTACCCCTATCCAACACTTATGTGATACAGTAGTGAGAAGGAGACACTACCATGTAAAAAGAAAAAAACGGTGCGTGAATAGCTCGAACTGTTCCAGAGATATTTACGTTCAAAGTCGTCATGTGGAAAAAGACCGGGGTTTATTTTTTCGAATATTAAATATGTTAGAGGCTGCGAATCATAATAAGAGGCTTACGAATAATAATTAGTTTTTCACCTGCCCTCAGTGGAAACTGTGTTGATCGGGAAGGGGTCCCTCCACTTTAATGGGCTTCCCTATATTCCCACACAGGCCCAAATGCAAGGTCTGGCTGGCCCGTCACACACTGGGGGCCAAGTCAGGATCAGCTGGGCCTCTGTATGTGTGCGTGTGCGTGTGTGTGAGTGTGTGGGAGAGAAAGGGAGTGTGTGTGTGTGTGCGTGCGTGCGTGCATACGTGTGTGTGTATGTGTGTGTGAGAGAGTGTGTGGGAGAGAGCATGTGTGTGTGTATGTGTGAGTGATTGAGTAGGGGAGAAAGTGTGTGTTCCTGTGTGCGTGTGTGTGTGTGGGAGAGAGAGAGTGTGTGCGTGTGTGTGTGTGTGTGTGTGTGTGTGTGTGTGTGAGCGATTGAATAGTAGAGTGAGTGTGTGTTCTCTAGAGTTGAATTAGGAGGCTAGAGTTAGAGTTAGAATCAGGGTTAGGGTTAGCAGTATGGGTCTGGGCTAAGTTTGGAATAGGGGTAGTTTTAGGATTAGGATCAAGGCCCGGGTCAGGGCCAGAATCAGGGCTGGAGCCAGGGCCAAGTATCAGGGCCAGAGGCAAGTGCTGGGGCTAAGTTTGAATAGCTAGGGTTAGGGGTTGGGGTCAGGGTCAGGGTTAGGGGGTTAGGGTAGGGTTAGGGTAGGGTTAGGGTTTAGGGTTGGGTTAGGGTTTAGGGTTAGGGTTGGGTCAGGGTTAGGGGTTAGGGTTGGGTTAGGGGTTGGGGTTAAGGCTTAGGGTTTAGGGTTAGGGTTAAGGGTTAAGGGTTAAGGG
>CM041002.1:14145664-14157628 GCA_022985145.1 Pangasius djambal | reverse complement strand
TAGTGTAATGTAGATTAATGTATTGTAGTGTACTATAGTGTAATGTAGATTAATGTATTTTAGTGTACTATAGTGTAATGTAGATTAATGTATTGTAGTGTACTATAGTGTAATGTAGATTAATGTATTTTAGTGTACTATAGTGTAATGTAGATTAATGTATTGTAGTGTACTATAGTGTAATGTAGATTAATGTATTGTAGTGTACTATAGTGTAATGTAGTGTAGTAAAGTACATTATAGTACATTTCTGTATTGTACAGTACATTTTAGTATAGTACAGTGTTGTAAAGTACATTACAGTACATTATTGTACAGCACTGTATTGTACAGTACATTGTACATGATTGTATTGTACAGTATATTGTAGTATAGTGTAGTGGAGTATACTATAGCATTGTATATTATATTGTAGTTTAGTGCAGTATAGTGTAGTGTAGTAAAGTACATTATAATTCATTAATGTATACAGTACATTGTAGTGAAGTGTAGTATAGTGTAGTGTAATGTAGTGTAGTAAAGTACATTGTACATGATTGTATTGTACAGTATATTGTAGTAAAGTGCATTATAGTAGAATATTGTAGTAAAGTGTCGTGTAGTATACTATAGTATAGTATTGTATATTATAGTGTAATGGTTTAAAAATTGCAATAATAATTCAGAAATGAAATATGTATAAATGTATAAATACGTATAATATGTATAAATGTTTGCAGTCCTACATTCACACGTATCACTCTGTCCCATGAGGAACGTTCACTACGTCTTCGTACATCTTCTCAGCTCCGTTATTTTAAATAACAGTTTAAAGAAGCAGAGCTCACGCGTGTCCCTGCTGGAGAGAACCATCCCATAATACTACTCACCTGATGAGTGCAAACATCAAGGTCTTGAACGCTAAGTCTTGGCTAAGTGTAATTTGTACTAGCATTAACTCTAAGCTGTGGTGTGAATGAACCATGTCCATGTTCTTCCTCTAGTTCCTGAGTTCAGCATGTGTGGAGTTCCCTGACCTGGTCACCTGCTTCCTCGGTGTCTCTGTCCTGACCGAGCCCATGAGCTCAGACTACGTTACTCAACAGGACGTTACTGAAATTCAGTCACATGACACTCCTGTGTGTAGTGAATATTCATCTCAGGCGGTGAACCGTGAACAAACTGCAACACATCAAAAGACAGCGTTGTCTAAAAACTACCACCGTAAATGAGACGAAAGTCGCCCGGAGGAAACAAGAAGACGAGTCGAGAAGACAGGAATCAGCAGATCCATCAACACAACAGCTGCTTTAAAATAAATAATTACACAAAACAACAAGAGGAGCTTTTCCTGCAGTACATACTGAGCTGACAGCGACGGGGAGGCGACAGAGAGGAATGAAGGAAGGAAGAAAGAAGGACTCAGCACTTCATTCGTTCAGGTGTAAATACTGCACATTAATATAAAGTTGATAAACCCGGGTGTGTTGCTATGGAAACCAGCAGTGGACTCTCACCTGTTTGCTGTACTTGGTGTTGTGGCAGCTGTAATCGGAGCAGTGGTCAGAGCCGAGCGACATGGCGTCGGCGTTCCCGTTTCCTGTGAAGGTGTTTGTGGGAGGAAGTTCCTGCACAGCCTGGTGCTTCTTCCCCTCAACCGGTGGCGAGTTGGGCTGCAGGTGGACGGCAGGTAACGGAGAGCTCGATTTGTAATGACGCGCCAGATCGGGACTGGAGCGGTGACGCCTAGTCCCAATGCGCTGACTCACTTCCTGTTCCTCTTCTGCTTCCTCTTCCTCTTCCTCGTCATTGCGTCTGCAGCTGTTCACTGTGACGATCCCGGCGTACAGCGAGCGGTCAGATTTGGACCGGACGTCACGTTTCTCTGCATCACGACGTTTTTTTTTCTCCGGCGGCGGCTGTGAAGGTGGGCGGGGCGTGAAGAAGTCCTCCTCTGGTTCTTTCTTTCCGGCCTCATAGCCGTTCTTCCCGAGGGCTCCGCACTGACGCGCCATCAGAACCAGCAGGATGATGAGAACCACAGCGGCAGCACCGGACAGCACGCCAATCGCCACGCTGAGACGCTGCTTACCCAGAATCCTCTCATTATCAGGGTCTCCTGCAATGTCCAGGGACAGGGGGACCCCCAAACTGCGCGCCACCTGAAGGGAGAGAGAGACAGACAGGGCGAGAGGTAATGAGAGAGAGAGAGAGAGAGAGAGAGAGAGAGAGAGAGAGAGAGAGAGAGACAGGTGAATAGTAATGAGAGATAAATATTTTTTTATTTTATATATTCTTTTGGAGTGCCCACTTTTTTGTCACATGTTTTTAAAAGAAATTTTTTTTTTTTTAAAAAGGAGTTCTTATAAGTAAGATTTTTGTTAGAAAGAGAGAGAGACAGAGAGAGAGAGACAGAGAGAGAGAGAGAGAGAGAGAAAGAGAAAATGGTGTGTGCACTCTAATATAATTGCATCCTCATTTTACGGCTCAGTTACACACACACTCTACTGTAATGTTTAGACTTTTCAATTATCAAGTCAAGGCGATAATATTCAGTCATACATTGCATGTGTGTGTGTGTGTGTGTGTGTGTGTGTGTGTGTGTTTGTGTGTGTGTGTGTGTGTGTGTCTGTGCGCATGTCAGTGCGGTTCAACAGCAATTTGTGTCATGAATATTTATCAACATGAGACATTTTGCAGTTTTATAGTTTTACAGCGTGACATGCCGTTACATCGGCCGCCAGTTAAGTGCCACGTCGTCCAATAGCTTCCTGTCACGGACCACAATGCATCTCTGTGTTCTGTCCTACACACACACACACACACACACACACACACACACACACACACACACTCTCTCTGGTGAATGTGTCCGTACTTGATTCAGATTCAGCACGGGTTCATCATCGACTCCTACTGTCTGTTATTTAGTGTGAACAAACGCCGTTATCCTGCGTGTGAAGCGTTCATTGTTCCAAACACACACAAATGTTTAGCACTATTATTCCACACTCCATTATTTAACTCACACAGTTACACAGTGTTCCATTAACACGGCTGTACACGATCAGCCGAGGCCAGGTTTACTGTCCTGAGTTTACTTTTACTCTGGAGGAACGAGGCTTTTCCATTGCTCACTGGTTCTGAACTTGTGTTTCTGGTGTTTGCTGTATCTTTGACCTTTGTTTGACCCCTGCTTACCTGCGCTGACCCTCATTCTGAGCTCATATACATCACAATGTGTATATATACACACATTCTACCTCCCAATACACCTCCAAAATACCACAGTCATCTCCCCCCTCCCCTACACACACACACACACACACCTCTCCACTCAGCAAGCGTCTAGACAAGGCCCTCAGACGAGTACAGACATCACACTGACTCTTTGGAATGAACATGTGGACAGACGCTATGCTGGTATTCCAACAAAAACAGTGTGAACAAAGCCTTCTGGGTAGGCAAAATAGAAAAACATTAACCATGCTAGGCTAGCACAAGCCCAAATCAGTGTACTGGCAAATAATCACACTGAGGAAAGTGACACTTTTTGTCCTGCAGGTATATATTACATTTATCACAGAAAACATTTAGCACAGTACAGTTTAAAGCCATATTCAGACGGGATTAGTTTTCCGTGTGGAGCTGCGTAATGTAATTATTCCTGGAGTATCTCCGGGATTTTAGTCCGAATCCATCATGTCAGTCATCTTTACACACTGCGCATGAACGCATCCGGAAAGATTACACCATATTTTAGATGACTTTCTATAAAATGACCAGTTGAAATAACCCCAGCTGACATGTTGGTAAAGATTGTGTTATATCCTGTGGGAAAAGAGGCTTTGTGCTTTTTTCTTCAGTATGAAGACGCTATAGGAAGCACTCGCTCGTTTCTACCGTGTCCCATCTAAGCCAAAACAACAGTCCAAATTTTAAAAGTCGGAAAACCAAATACAGACAATGTTCTAAAGGACGTCAGAGAATCAACACTTCAGGACGTTTTGGGTTACTGAGTTCCTAATACTGGTACACACTACAGACGCTATTCCCATGAAGCGTGTCTGGAAAACTAATCCCATCCGAACAGTACTTAAGTCTAGTCTAAGTAATTCAATAGTTTTTAACATCCAATAGGTCTCTCTGGAGAAGGCTGATAGATAAGCCACACCCCTTTCACTCTGCAACATCGAAAAGCATCACTACAATGTTGACATTGTAGTTGACTAACTAATCGCTCATCGTGTACAACGAAGGATTGATGCTCTGTTGTGTGTGTCTGTGTGTCTGTGTGTGTGTGTGTGTGTGTGTGTGTGTGTGTGTGTGTGTGTGTGTGTGTGTGTTATGTTTTTACCTGAGCGTCCACCAGGGTGGCGTTGGTGAGACTGTCATTGACGAAGACGTGAACAAGCGCCATGGCACACAGCGAGGGAACTCCGCTGTCATTCACTCGTACCACCAGGCGGTGGAGTCCTCTGTGTCGTCTCTCCAGTGGTTCCGTCAGCGTGATGACGCCACTGCTTGGGTCGATCTCGAACAAATGGTACGGGTTTCCACCAATCAGAGCATAGCGTAGGTCTGCGTTGGACCCGGCGTCACTGTCCGAGGCCGTTACGGTTCTCACGACAGTCCGGGCGCCGCTGGACGGGGTTAGGAGCGTGTACGAGTCATTAGAAGGAGCGATGATGGATGGAGCGTTGTCGTTTTCATCCGTTACGTAGAGAGAGACTGTGGCGGTCGCAGATCGAGGCGGGTCACCTCCATCTATGGCCCGAACACGAAATTTATATGTGCTGCGGCGCTCACGGTCAAAGGACAATGCAGAAAAGATGGTCCCGGTGTTGTTCTCAATAGAGAACGTCTTAGTTAAGGTTTCCGGCTTTCTACTTCCTGCTTCGTTTTCCTCTTCATCATCATCCTCCTCCTCCACAAACAACCTCAACTCCGCATTCTCCCCATCGTCTGCGTCCGTAACAGTCAGCATACCGACAGGGCTGTTGGAAAGCAAGTTCTCTTTGACGTAAAACATGAAGACTTCCTGGACGAACTTTGGAGCATTGTCATTCCTATCAGTTATCTGGACAACAACGGTTGTAGAACCTTGTAAAGACGGCGTGCCCTTGTCTCGCGCGATTACACGGAACTCGTATCTGTCACGTTGTTCTCGATCTAACACTCCAGTAGCACGTATATCTCCATTATCAGTGTCTATGTAAAACGCACCGTTCACAGATGGATCCAGGGAATATGCGATTTCTGCATTTTTGCCGCTATCGGCGTCGGACGCTACCACGGTGACCACTCGCTCTCCTGGTGTGTTGTTTTCAGCGAAATGAACTTCCACTAGATTTTGAGCGAATGTCGGAGCGTGATCGTTTATATCCACCACTCGCACCATCAAAGTGCTGTTAACAGACAAACTCGGACTTCCAGAATCCACCGCAACAATCGTGACCGTGTAATCCCGTGTGGTTTCATAGTCCAAAAGCGCCGAAGTGTGCAGGAAAAACTTCTTTTTGTTTCGTTCAAAGGCATCATCAACAGCTGGAGGAGGAGCTAGTGCATTTTCTCCTGCAGGTTTTAGCGTAAACGGGACGTCTCCCACCACCGTGCAAGTCACAGCGCCGTTTTCTCCTTGATCACGATCTGAAACTTGGACCAAAGCTACAGGAGTGTCCACTAGAACGTTCTCGGGTACCATAGCAGCTCCGTCTCGCACAAGGATGCGTCCGATTTTGCGGATATCTATAACAGGAACGTTGTCGTTTTCGTCTCGGACATTGAGTATGACTGTGGCACGGTCCGTTCGAGGTGGTTGGCCTCGGTCTTTCGCGGTCACTATAAAGCGAAGTTGGGAAACTTCCTCTCGGTCAATACGATGCAAAACACTGAGCCAGCCTGAGGCCTCATCGAGGCGAAGCAGCCGCCGTACGGATTCCGTTGCGGCACCAAAAACATATTCCACCTGTCCGTTTACACCGACATCACGATCCGAAGCTCGCACCTGAAGCACAGGTGTTCCTGGAGGTGTGTTTTCAGTCATTTCAGCTTCATAAACAGCTCTTTCAAAGCGTGGATTGTTGTCATTGACATCGGTGATGGAGATACGAAGGAGGGCTTGAGAAGAACGTGGCGGATTTCCGCCATCTCGTACTCTGAGAATTAGCTCATAGGAATCACGCGCCTCTCGGTCCAACGGGCCTTTTACAATCAACTGTGGCTGTTTCTGTCCATCAGGCGTATCGGCAACTTGCAACTCAAAGACACTGTTGCTCCGCCCATTTTGAGTAGGCCCAGCCTCCTGGACACGCCTCCTCTCACCACCGCCGTTCCTTTCGGTTCCTGTGGCCATGCTGGGATTGGGTCGGCGTGACCCAGAAACGGCATCCTGGTGCACGAGCTCGTAGCGGTCGATACCGTTGCGTCCGAAGTCGCGGTCCGTAGCTGTGGGGAGAAGGTAAAGCGTTCCGATCGGTCTGTTTTCCTCGACGGACAGAGTAAGCATCGGAGACGGGAACGATGGCGTGTTATCGTTGATGTCGGTCACAACGACACGGCCTTCGAAAAGATCAACCCAGCTTTGAAGCGGCCCGATCACCGAAACTTCAAAGTCCAAGAAGCACTCGTTCTCATCAAAGATCATGGCACACTGAGGTAACTTCTCGCGGTCTATACGCCGGGCGCTGGTGGTCAGCTCGCCCGTCACGTTGTCGATCTTGAAGTACTCTGCTCCAGATTCCAGCGCAAAAGTCACATCACCTGTGCCAATGCCAGACGTCGCGAGCCCGAGGTCGCTGGCCACGTTGCCGATGCGCACATCCGCCGGACCTTCTTCAGCGACCCGGTAGCGCAGCGCTGAATCGACCTGAGTCAGCAGCTGCAGCACGAGCACGAGGTAGCAGCCGAGCGGCGTGTTCACTGCGCCAACGCTCATGCTCCCCATGGCTCTCTCTCTCTTTCTCTCTGTCTCTCTCTCTGTCTCTCTTTATCTCTCTGCAGCTTCCTCGTGCTCCAGTTCCAGTAATAATTTTTAGTCTCTGCTTGTGTGTGTGTTTTTTTTAGATGATCTTGCACTTCCTTAGTTGCTCCAGTCACGTCTGCACGTGCGAGATGACCGCATTAAAACAAAAAAACACATCCCCTTAAGCGAAATTCCATGTCTGTAATAAAAAGAAGATCCACTCGGTACCGGGTTTTTCTCTCCTTCTCCGGTTCATTTAGATGCTGCACGGCGCGCGAGCCGCTCGCTTTCGCTTTGCACCGGGTTTAAACTGCAATGCAGTAGAACACAAAAGAGAGAGAGAGAGAGAGAGAGAGAGAGAGAGAGAGATCCGTGACTTCAACTCGGGACGCTTCTCTCCCTCCCTCTATCTATCTCTCTATCTATCTATATATATCGCTCTCTCTTCCTTTCCTCAGCGTGCACGCGACAACGGCGGCTTTGTCCTCGCTCGGGAAATAAACAGTCTCCTTTGCTTTATTATCTCTTTTTCTCTCTTTTTCTTTTTTCTTCCCCTCCAAAGTCCTTCTCGGTTCTTCCTCTTACCTCAGTCTCCTCTGCAGTCTGCTGCCCGCGTGCCAACCGCGCGCATTTCTACAAATCCCTTCAATAAATAAAAGTTAAGGACCGCTGATGGAGTCGCGAGCCTTATTTAAAGGAATGAAAGGAAAACGAACGGCAGTGTCGCGCGCTCAGACCGGACAGAATAAGGGGGGAAAAAAGAAAAAAGTAATCGGCGGTCCGGTTCGGGAGCTCGCGCGGGAGGGGAGGAAGTGTGTTGCGGGAACTGTTCCGCGTGCTCTATGCGTCTTTTGCCCCCTGAAGTCCAAGTCCCGCATGCACGGTCCACGCACCTCCCTCCTCTTCCTCCTCCTCCTCTCATCACCTGCACGTTCTACCGCACTGCACGCGCGAGAGAGACTCTCTCTAATGATGCTGCAGAGACACACACACACACGCACACACTCTCGCTCTCTCTCTCTCTCTCACACACACACACTCTCGCTCTCTCTCTCTCTCTCTCTCACACACACACACACACACTCTCTCTCTCTCTCTCTCGCTCTCTCTGTAACGTAACTTGATCGGTGAATGGGAAACCAGGAAACAGGACAGGCAGAAAGAGAGAAAGAGAGAGAGAGAGTGTGTGTGAGAGAGAGAGAGTGTGTGTGTGTGTGTGTGTGTGTGCGCGCGCGCGCTATAAATAAAAGTAAAAAACACACTACTGAGGGAATGAGTGTGCAAAAAACAACAAAGTTACAACAATGCAATAAAAATAAATGCGTTATTAAGCAACAATGCACGCGCGCGAGTGTGTGTGGGTGTGTGTGTGTGTGTGTGCACGCGCAATGCCCGTTCAGTTCTGCGTTTTGCAATGGTGTTTTAATGTCTATCAGTTCACACAGACACAAGTGGTTCATATTTTCCACATTTTTGTAAAATCTTCTTTGTTCTGCTGCACACAAGACAATAATATAAAGTCTGAGGTGATATATGTATACACGTGTGTGTGTGTGTGTGTGTGTGTATTTTATATTGTTCTGATTTGTAGTGGTACCATCAGGGGCACATGTTCAGTACCTTTAGTGTGTATCTTTTACCTGGTGTGTGTAGTACCTTTACCTAGCTTTTAGAGTAAAGCTTTAAAGGTACCTCAGCGCTCCTTAAGGTCCTCGCACATGTACATGTCTCCTTGCAGCAAGGAAAAGTACCCTTGGTACCTTTATTTCTTATTGTGTACTATAGTCAAAGTAGTACGCTCTTAAAACTAAAGGTGCTAAAAAAATGTTAAAATTATGAACCAAAGAAGAACCGCATTCGGTTCCTGTAGAGCTCCTTCTAGTGGTTCACCAAAGGAACAAACATTAACGGTACCACATCAAGGAAAAGTACCCTTTAGTACCTTTATATCTTTTGAGTGTACTAGTAATAGTAGTATGATGAACCAAAGAAGAACCACGTTTGGGTCTGTAAATGTTGTAGAAGGTTCATTTCTGGTCAATCATGAGAAATCCATACAAATGCACCTGAGCAAAAAAGAGTACTAAACAGAACTCTTCTATATCAGTGCAGTGGTACCATCAAGGTGCATGTTTAGTACCTTTTAGTGTGTATCTTTTACCTGAGAAGGTGTGTGTGGTGTAACCTTCTTTAGCTTTTATAGTACATCTGTGATTCCAAAAGGTCCAGTTATATAACTTATTTTTAAAGATACATACTGAAGGTACAAAACATTTCTCCTTGTGACAAAAGTAAAAGTACCCTTTGGTACCTTTATCTCAGAGTACTTCAAAAGTTTCCTTTGAAAGATGAACCAAAGAAGAACCACTTTTTTTTCATTTTAGTTAATCATGAGAAATTCATAGAAATGCAAATTATTAAAAAATAAAGGGCGGTGTAGTGGTTCTGGTACTGGTACTGGGGTCAAGGGTGGTGTAGTGGTTCTGGTTCTGGTACTGGGGTCAAGGGTGGTGTAGTGGTTTTGGTTCTGGTACTGGGGTCAAGGGTGGTGTTCTGGTTCTGGTACTGGGGTCAAGGGTGCATGTTTAGTACCTTTAATAAATCCATAAATGGATAAAAAGTGAGACATGTCCTTCATTAATGAATAAAAAATTGTAATCGCTGTGGTATAAGAGGAATAAAACACACAACAGCCATCCGGTTATAGAAAAAGAATCAACTTCAGGTCACGTCAGGGCTGTTTCACACCACACTCCACCCCGCGTGGATTATTTTCCTGCAACAGCATGACCCAGAGTGTGTTATTATTATTATTATTATTATTATTATTATTATTATTATTATTATTATTATTATACTACAGTCTTACTGCAGAAAGAGATAGGAATACTATTTGAATGCAGCACGGCACAGCCCCGATACATACACACACACACACACACGCACACACGCACACGCACACACACACACACACATATTTATATCTCTCTCCGGTCCCTGTACAGCCTCGCGAGCGCAATGCAGCACCAGCAGAGTGCTGAACAATGGGGAGAGAGAGAGAGAGAGAGAGAGAGAGAGAGAGAGAGAGTCGCGACTTCCGCATCCGCTCGGTTTAAAGAGCTATAAATAAGAACACGTTGTCGTTATTATATAAATTTTAGAATTGTAGTAACAGAATGTTGCCTAAGTAAATGGGTTAAAACGTGTGGAGAGAGAGAGAGAGAGAGAGAGAGAGAGAGAGAGAGAGAGCCCATTTATTTATGCGGAGTCTAAAATCTGGCACTAAAACAGCAATGGCTCAGAATCGGTGGGTTTTGAGGAATCTCTCCACACACACACACACACACACTTCCGTAGGGAATGCCGCGGTGTAAGAGAGAGAGAGAGAGAGAGAGAGAGAGAGAGAGGACCAGGATGAGGAGGAGGAGCAGCGGATCTCCGTACTTGCCGCAGCCGGGGCTCGTTACAGATTCCGTCGGCGTCGCTCTGCGTCCTGCTCCGCTCTCTCTCTCTCTCTCTCTCTCTCTCTCTGTTTGTTGTCATATCACTCATTCACTCACACACACACACACACACACACACACACACACACACACACACACACAGACACACACACCCCTGCACCTCTAGTCAGCCATTTGCTAGCGTGTTCCCCGTCCCTTTATTACGTCATCGCACCGAGTCGCATGCGTCATCATTTCGATTCTCATAATCAGCAACATTCCAGAGGAGCACAAATCACAGACTGAACAGGTTCTTGCTGATGTAACCCTCCTCACTGCGAGAACCCTCACGATGTCCCTCTTAGCACGAGTTCGCCCGATCAGCCGAGACGTGTACAGCGTCTGAGGGTTTGACACTCTAATTTTGAAGCTAATTAACCACTAACAAGGAAACAGAAGAGCATAACCGCCAGGTTTAGCGTTGTGCAGAGTCATCACACCCTCGCTTCAGAGCGTCACACATTGTTTAGCTTAAACATTATCAAAGAGACACGAGACTAAGATGGAAGATGCTTCATGATGGTGCTTCTTCGGATGTTCTGGCTGTCGCTTTGTGTAGTGTAGTTCTTTTCCCTGGCTGCACATTTATTCAGTCATGTCTAGGCATTTTAATTTGCCTCTCCAAAAACAAAAAAAAATCAGGGCTAGAAAATACAGACTGAAGAAAAAAGTTTTCTTTGTTGTCAGCTGTAACATAATGTAACATAACACGAAGATTGAAAAATGAAAAATAATATGATGTATGAATGAGAAGACTCCAAAACTTTCAAAAAAGCTAACAGGAGTCTTATTAATAATAATAATAATAATAATAATAATAATAGTATAGTGCAGTAAATATGGTTTAATTGAACAAAATGGCTTCCACTCTCATTATTCAGCAGCAGGCAAAATAGCACTTGATCCAGCACAGACTGTTATTTTACACTTTATTTTTAAGATTTATTTATTATATTTTAACATAATCAAGCCACGAGATACTAAATTGAGGTAAAGAAATCGTAAGGTGTGTGATTTGTTGAATTAATAAAATAACATCAGTGTTTGTGTTAATTCAATATGAAAGAGAAACTTTTACTTCATTCATCATTTTATCCATAAAATATTCACCGCTCGAGTTAAGCATGAAATCGTAATGTGTGCATTTAATGAAATTCACACCATTTTGAATGCAAAATTCTTTTCATAAGGACAATTTGTATTTTGCTTTCACTTTAAAGTGACTTTAATGAAAAACAAACTTCATTAAAAATTTAGGACGAATGAGAATTACATGACTGGATTTTTTTAACCCTAACCCCTTTTCCTTTAATTCCATTCCGTAGATTGTGCCGAACTCATCACCACCTCCTTCGAGTCAGCCAATGGAAGCAGAGCTCATTACCATACAAAGGCCCCACCCACAAAATTTCCTAAACACACCATATTAAATCTGAATTATAAAGCGTTATAAAGGTACTCCTCATAGATGTCTTAAAAACATTAAAGATTCAACATGTTTTAGAGACTTCTTAATCT
>CM041002.1:14140664-14143164 GCA_022985145.1 Pangasius djambal | reverse complement strand
ATTAAATAAAAGCATCATCACACATCAGAGAGGCATCAGTGCTGTAGCTAATCGTTACCTACAGCTGCAACTTAGCTAGCTAGCTAAACACTGTAACATAAACAGGATGAGTGTAACATCACACTCAGAAATCCAGGCAGGTTAGCTTATACAAGCTAGCTGGCTAGCACTGCACTGTTTAGAAATGTCACTTCCTGTCATGTTAGCCCAGGTTAATTTTTTGAACTAGCATTAGCAGTGAAAATTATGAATATTTTGAACTTGACTAAAATATTCCCCTCAGAAATCCTGTCAGATTTGAGAATGTTAGCAAACTAGCTGAGTTAGAAATATATAATATGAACATTTCTGAAATCCTGTCAGATGTCAGCTAACTGGTTTCAGTGAACATAACGAACATTTATGAATCCAAACATTTAAAATCCTCTCAGAAAATGTAAGGTTAGTGAGGAAGCTAGGTTTACTGGCAAATCCTGTCAGATTAGCTCATATTAGCTACCTCACTACTGGTAGCAAAGAAATGAAATATTTATGTAAATATTTATGAAATATTCTGTAAAAATATCAACAGAAATTCTGTCAACTTAGCTCAAAATGGCTGACTAGAGTTCATCAATAAATCCTGTCAGGTTAGCTCAGATTAATTAGCTGTCCAGCTTTGCACAAACATCACTTCCTTCATGTCCACAATCACTTCCTGTCATGTTAGCTCAGGGTAATTAGGTAGCATTAGCAGTGAAGATTATGAATATTTTAAATATGACTTAAAGAATTCCTCTCAGAAATCCTGTCAGAGTGGCAAATGTTAACACACTAGCGTTAGCACTAAAGTTAGCGTTAAAGACGTAAAGTTTCGAAAATCCTTTCAGATTAGCTAATGCTATTTATAGACATTTAAAATCCTCTCAGAAACTGTCAGGTTGGTGAATGTTAGTGAGGAAGCTATATTTAGCAGCAAATCCTGTCAGATTAGTTCATGCTAGCTCACTCGCAGGTTAGCGCATATACAATGTTCATTTAAAATATCTATATAAAAATCATCACTAGTTTTGGCGTCGTTCTGAAGCACTTTAAACACAAACGCGGCTGATGAAGGACTTCTGTCCTCTAGAAACTTCTCACTCTGACTGAATGTGGTTAAATGTGTTCTCTCTCAGTGTGTGTGTGTGTGTTTGTGTGTGTGTGTGTGTGTGTGTGTGTGTGTGTGTGTGTGTGTTCACAGCTCGGCTGAAGCTTGTTAACATCCAGCACGAGTTCACAACTTTCCCCACATGAGATGATGGAACGTTAGCTCCTCCACACTTCTGTCTGTCATGGATTCTCTGCTACAGCGCTAACATCTGTTTCTCTCTCACAGAAACTCAAAAAAAATCTTTCACATCACTGTCGCGTGATCATTTACAGAGTGGAGCCGATAGAACACACGTTTATCGTTAGCATACAACATATAGCATACGACTCCAGTGGTGCTAAAAAGATATAAAGTTTAGGGTTGGGGTGGGGCTGGCGTTCATACTGTTTCATCTATTACCTAATTCTGAATAAAATGCCAAAATAAAATGTCTCCCTTCAAATCTGTATGAATTTCACATGAATCTTTAATTTACTTGAGCCATTTCAAGATTAATTCACTGATTCATTCACTGATTCATTCACTGATTCATTCACTGATTTGCCTGATTTCAAACAAAGCAGTGATTCATTCACACACAGCTTGAGAGAGAGAGAGAGAGAGAGAGAAGAAGAAGAAGAAGAAAGAAAAATTGAGAGAGATAGATAGGATATGGAAGAGAGACAGAGAGAGAGAGAGAGAGAGAGAGAGAGAGAGAAGAAGAAGAAAGAAAAATTGAGAGAGATAGACAGGATATGGAAGAGAGACAGACAGAGAGAGAGAGAGAGAGAGATAGGGGGAAAAGAGAGAGAGATAGACAGTAATAGAGTAACAGAAAGACAGATGGAGAGAGAAAGACAGATAGAGACACAAAGAGGAAAAGAGAGACAGACAGGTAGAGAGATAGTAACAGAGAAGCAGAGCATGAAAGAGAGAGAGAGAGTGTAAGAGGAAGAGAGACAGACAGAAACAAAAAAATAAGTAGATGGAGAGAGAGAGAGAGAGAGAGAGAGAGAGAGAGAGAAGGATAGAGAGACAGGAAGAGAAAAGGAGAGAAAGAGCCAATAACAGGGAGATAGACAAATGAGAGCGAGATAGAAAGAGGAAAAGAAAGACAGAGTGACACAGAGAAAGAGAGACAGAGACAGGAAGAGGAAAAAGGTGAGACAGAAATAGAGAAAGACAGAAACTGGACAAGAGACAGACAGTAATAGAGAGAGAGAGAGAGAGAGAGACAGAAAAAGGTTGAGAGAGAGAAAAAGGTTGAGAGAGAGAGAAGGTTGAGAGAGAGAGAGAGGGAGAGGGGGGGAGACATAAAAAGGTTGAGAGAGAGAGAGAGAGAGAAAGGTTGAGAGAGAGAGAGAGAGAGAGAGAGGGAGAGAGAGAGAG
>CM041002.1:14112647-14120147 GCA_022985145.1 Pangasius djambal | reverse complement strand
CAGGAGCTGAGGGAGAAAACGCTGACACAGCCGAACCTGACGGAAATAAAATCACAGCGGAGCTGCTAAAGATGGAATTACTGCAGTGCACCATGTAAATCTAATCCCAGCCAAATACGGATACTGTCTCAGGCTTTTTCCTTACCTTTCTTTCTTCCATCTCACACACACACATACACACACACACACACACACATAAAAAGAAGGTGCAGCGAGGTTAGACAGAGCAAAGATGCGCAGTCATGCTATGCGTGTGTGTGTGTGTGTGTGTGTGTGTGTGTGTGTGTGTGTGTGTGTGTGTGTGTGTAAACAGTAAGATGACTGTAAGATGATTCACATTCTCCTCCTCTTACCTGATCCTCTCTTCCATTCTTTCTCCCCCTGGGGATACAGGATCACACACACACACACACACACACATGCACACACACAGCTTAAAGATTACAGACCAGGGAACTGTACCAAAGCCCTTCAATGTTGTTTTACCTCCTGTGAACCACAGTATGACTAACTGCACACACACACACACACGCACGCACACACACACACGCACACACACGACTTAAACAGAGGGAGCAGAGCCCAATTATGACTCCACGACCTTCATGAGGACAATGACACAGACGGAGGCAAAAAGTGGACAGGAAAAGAAATAAGTAATTTAGGTGTGTGTGTGTGCATGCGTGTGTGTGTGTGTGTGTGTGTGTGTGTGTGTGTGTGTGAGTGAGAGAGAGAGAGAGAGAGAGAATGTTAAAAGTAGGGGAGAGTGAAGGAGGCGTGAGGGAGGAGTGAGAGACAGTGAGGGAGGAGTGAGAGAGGAGTGAGGGAGGAGTGAGAGACAGTGAGAGAGGAGTGAGAGCACTTAATGAGAGTATTGATTTTGGAGCGGAGGTTAAGTGTTAAGTGTTTATGTTCAGTGTGTGTCGCCCCTCAGGCAGGAGGACTTCAATTCACTACATCCAGCGTTTCTACTGATAAAAGCCTCTTCAGAGAGACGACAATAAACTCAAATCAATAGAAACATTTATCATGCACTTTACACTTTACACTTTACACTCCGAGACTCTCTGCTACACCTGACATCCTGCTAAAGAACACACTCGCCGACGTTCGCCTTCTCGCACGCCGACGTTCGCCTTCACGCACGCCGACGTTCACCTTCTCGTACGCCGACGTTCGCCTTCTCGCACGCCGACATTCACCTTCACACACGCCACTCTGGAGCACTCAGTTGTGTGTATACATCATGCCAAGAAGAAAGGACATCAGCCATGACCTCAGAGAAGCAACTGTTGCTGCTCATCAATCTGGAAAGGGTTATAAGGCCATCGCCAAACAATCTGAAATTCACCATTCTACACTGAGAAGGACTGTTTACAAATGGAGAGCTGCTAAAAGTCTCAGCATGCTAAAAGGTATTGAAAGGTCAAACTCCTGCAATGAAAATAGAATTTATATTTTAATTCTGTACACAAATTAAGCTCTTAGCTTTCCTGCAGCCTGGCTCTGACGTTCTATGATATTTATGCAGCACAGCACTGTTACTGAGTGGACTGCTGCATGCTCATTAGCAAACATTTAGGCTTAGATGCTAATTCATTGTTCATGCTAGCGGTGGCTGGACATCATGCAATTTTAATTCTAAGTCACATTCAATGTTATAAAAATAATAATATTTATTTATAAGTATTGAATAATATGTTCTCTCCTTATTTATCATGCTGTAATTAAAAGGACACAAAAACAAGCTTTTCCAGTTGGTGTTTAACGGCTGAGCGATGACAGAGACGGAAATTGGCACAAGAACATAGCTTAAGGCTGGCAGAGTCAGCCAGCAGAATATGGTGAAGTGGGTAATTGAGCAGTTTGAGAAAATTAGCAAAGAGGGCAGAGAAACGCAGCAAGAGCAAAACAGAGTATAAGAAAAGTAAGGAAGCAGTGAGGAAAAAATAACACGATGTCAGTTTGAGTCAACGTCGCGTCCACAATTAACCCTGTGTGAATTAAAATACAGCGTGCAGACAGTTAGCGTGACACGTCTAACAGCGTACCGTCAGGACACGCTAGCTAGCTAACACTCGTTAGGTAACTTTCTTGAGCTGTTGTCTGCTAAAGTGAATCGAGATCGGCACTTGATTCGCTGTCGAGAAGCCATGCTACGTTTTAGACTGGAGTATTTTACTGAATTAGCACTGAGCTCAGAATTGAAGTTATGTTCATGATTATTATATGATTAATAAAATGTTTTATTTCGCTTTAGCTTTTTAATTTAACAAAAAAGCTTTCTCTTTTATATTGTATATAATATTGATAGAAATAGAAATAAGTTTGAAATATTGTCAATATTGCCTTTTATTGACAATACTGACGATAATTAAGTGTTAACCCTTTAAATGCTATATAAATAAACACAAAATAAATATAAAAATAAACAGCTATTGTTAGCCAGTTGGTTAAATTTAGCTATGCTTGCCAAGATCATTTTTCAAAATTCTTCTACTTATTATTATTATTATTATTATTATTATTATTATTATTATTCGCCTTCTCTGGCTCTGTACGTCTGTAGTTTGGCTAAGCTCAGTGCCACAGTGCATTCAGAATTGATAGTTCTTTCTGTATCGCTCTGTTCTTTTTCCCTTATCCTTCTCTCCACTCTTCCTCTCACTCTCCCGCCTCCACCGCGCTCTGCCTCTCTCTTGCATTCTCTCTCTCTCTCTCTCTCTCTCTCTCTCTCTATCTCGCCCTCTCTCTTCTCTCTCATTCCCTCTCTCTTCCACCAGTTGTCTCTCTGATGACTCAGCTCTAATCCCTCGGCCTGAACGAGTGATAAAAGGTTTTACTTTAAAGTTTGTTCCTCTGTCAGAGTCTCTGTTCTGTCTTTAACACGACTCTAAAAATAACGTCTCAACTGTGTGTGAACTTTAAACACCAATCTAAATGCTGTGTGTGTGTGTGTGTGTGTGTGTGTGTGTGTGTGTGTGTGTGTGTGTGTGCGACTAGCACCTTTAACGTCACTGTCATGTTTCACTGTGCATATATTCCCCTTTTTTTCCCCCGGAATTTACATTCCCAAGGTCATATGTTTTGTGGGACTTATATTCCCAGGACATGTTCCCAGAGCACTATATTCCCAGCACACTATATTCCCATGACCCTGAATTCCCAGTGTCCTACCTTCCTAGGACAATATATTCCTAGAACACTATTTTGGTGTTAAGTGTTATATAATCCCAGGACTCTATATTCCCAGGACACTATATTTCAGAGAGTGCTATATTCCCAAGGTCCTATATTTCCATGTCACTATATTAACTGGGTCTTATATTCCTAGGACCCTGCATTCCGAGTGTCTGTCTATATTCCCAGGCTTAGTATTCCCAGGTCCCAAGATGTGCTACTTTGAGAAATGAGATAGCGGAGTAAGGTAACGAAACTCCACCAGTTGTTGTGCAGGTATGGGGGCGTCCAAGGAATAAATCTCAAATCCGAACACAATCACATATTATATTTCTGAAGTATGGAATATTTTATTGCTCCTGTTTTCTCTTATAAAAAGCTCCATCCGTCATTTTGACCAGGAATCTGCATGAGATTTCAGCGATGCCTCTGGGGTCTACAGCAATGTCGATTCGATTCCTCTAACACTCGCACTCATCACTCGAGCTGGGAGAGTAATGAAACAGTCGTCATGATGGCAGGAAGTACAGGAGAGTAGGGTTAAAAACGTCTCATATGTCCATGCTGTACTCCGATAAGGGAAATTTCCAGACTCCCCACAGAGCGGGAACTTTAATGTGCTGTAACAGTTAATATATGTCAGGGCGTCTGAGGAATTAACTGGAATTAGCAAGTATTCCCGACAGAGGCATTCCGATCCTACACACTCCATTTACCAGCTGATCACACAGCGAGAGAGGCGAAGTACCAGCTAATAGGACACACAGCTCATTTTACTGGGCAGATTTAAGCTCCGTTTCGAACTTAATCACCCAGTTAACACGGCGCAAATTAGAACCGAAGCCCAAATTAGGAATAAGAGCAGTGACCCGAGTGGTGTTTAAACCATCAGTGTTTGTACATTTCTGTATTTATATGTATGTTGTGTATGTGCAAGCTAATAAAGCTAAAAGCAGCTTAATCTGTAACGTAAAGCTATTAGCTCTATTACAGACAATGTATTAGCCATATGTATCAATTTATGTGTGTATTTCAACCCCTAACTGCTAATTATCCAATTAGCTAGTCAGCTGTGAGGTCATTTGTCCTCCTTGCTGGTGTTTTCTCTGTCTCTTGAAAATCAAACAGTTGTAAAATTTATTTTTTTTATTTTGTATTTTTGTGAACCTGAGTCCATGTGCACTGAGAGTTTGGTGAAAGCTTTTGGACTCCTAGTCTCAGCAGTGAAGTTACTTGGATAGGAAACACATTAATGAAATCTTTCAATAAGGATTTAGGCCTCATCAAAGTACTGAAAAGAGCGCTGGTTAAAGTAGTAAATGACCGAATACTGACTTCTGATCAGGGTTGTGTCTCCTTGCTTGTGTCGCTTGATCTCAGTGCAGCTTATAAAATCATGGATCATTATATTCTTTTAGATAGAATACAAAATGTTAAAGGAACGCCCTCTCCTGCCTCATGGTCTCATTTGACTGATCATTATCAGTTTTAGATGTAAATCATGAGTTTTCTATGCATACAAACGTAAAGTCTGGGTACAATTATCCATCAGCATTGTACTAACTTCCACTGCTATGCCGATGATGCACAGCTGTATGTTTCAGCAGAGTCAGATTTCTATGATTCTGGCTTGTTTATTAGGATCTAGATCTACATCTGGCTTTCTGTGAAGCTGCTTTGTGACAGTGTCTACTGCTAAAGGTGCAGATTCATTCTGAAATGTGATTCCTGTTTTCTTCAGGCTGTGTTCTGTGAAAGCCTTCTGGATAAACTGAGCAAAAAACAATCAAAAACAAAAAACTGACCACTCACCTCAATAACCAATAGTCATTAATATGTATGCAACTTTTCACTGAAATTCTTCATCTGTAGCACAGCATCAAACAAGCTGTTAATAACACACTAATGAAATAAAAATGTAAAACAAAACTAAAAAGGATGTGCCTGTTATCTTTCATTTTGTAATGGTTTCACACACAGCAAGAGTGACGTTAATTAAAGCATCTCTTCGATCTGCCCGTCTGCAAACGAGCCCAGAGTCAATCCTGAGTGTGGGCTCGCGTGTGAATGTGTTGGATTTAGCCAAAGTGATAGACACATTTCTGGTTAATGGCTTTTTTTTTTTTTTAACTCTTTTTGTCTTTGCTTTGAAAAAGAACTTCAGATACAAAAAAGAAATGGACAGGAAAAGTTACTGAGACCAAGGGGACACTTACTTATGAGTAGAGAGCACTCTGTTGGCTATCTAGGGCACAAATATTTATATCTATAATGATATCACATCTGTGCACATCTGGCATACCTACAACGAAACGTCAGGAAGTTACCAGAACATATTTTAGTGTGCGATGCGCCGTGTTCACCGGGACTTTATAAAGTCACCAGGTTTTAGCAGGATTGCTGAACGCAGCACGTAGCGCCGGTCCTGATACACACATCGGAAGAGTGTGTGTTAATTGTGATTAACAGCCTTGCGTTGTTGGCAAAGTGTTTTATAATAACGTCACACTCTCGCTGTGTCCTTTTCTCCATCTGTCCCTCGTCTCACTTCGCTCTCTCTCTGTGGTTCCACCTGCTATTTAAAAAGCACAGCATGTTAGCGAGCTCAGTGTGCTGCGAACGTCTAACACTCTGAGCGACTTGCTTAGCACGCAGCCTGTGTGTGTGTGCGCGCGCGTGTGTGTGTGTGTTACGACACAGGGCTCACACTGAGCGCTCTGTGTGTGTCAGTCACAGCATCTGATCACGCTTCTATTTCCATTTTCCACTGGGCCGTGTGTGTCCATAAACAAAAGAACACAAGGTCTATTTTTAGTGTGTGTGTGTGTGTGTGTGTGAGAAAGAGATAGAGGGACTTGGCAGAGCTGTACATGAATTATTACTTTGTGTAGTGGAGGTCATGTGACCATGTTGGCAGTGCCAAGATCCAATTACTGATAGAAGCTGACTAATCAGGCAAGACAAGCTGTCCCTGTAGAAATACCACAAAACAACCTTTACAATTACTGACATCCTGTAGAATTACTGACATCCTGTAGAATTACTGACATGCTATCAGATTCTATAGAAATATCACATTCTATACAATTACCGACATCCTGTAGAATTTTACATCCTATAGAATTACTGACCTTCTGGATAATTACTGGCACAGAATTACTGACATCCTATATAGAAATATAGGAATATCATCTATAGAAGTATCATATTCTGTAGAAATACTGACATCCTATAGAATTACTGACATCCTATCAGATTCTATGGAAATATTACATCCTATAGAATTACTGACCTTCTGGATAATCACTGGCACCCTGTAGAATTGCTGATGCTACAGAATTACTGACATCCTGTCTAGAAATATAGACCTTCATAAAGAATTAGCAAAACCACACAGAACTGTGTCCTATACTGACAGTGTGGCATGATCACGTCTTATAGCAACATCAGAATCAGTGACACTATAGAATTATCTCTAATCCTCTTATGATCTTATTATCGTAATGATGATAATCCTTCTCTTATTAGTGCGATGTGTTTTGTTCATTTAGTTTTCTTGCCTTATTCATTTCTTCGTCTTGTCGTTTATTTAGTAAACAGAACAGACAGCTCGGTTGTTGGCGGTAACGACCCGGTAACCATAAACCCAGCGTGCGGCGGGATTGGAGGAGCTCTGTTTTGATGTCCTTTATAAAAGATTCAGAGATCAGAGATCACATGATAAAAGATTAATGCTAGTGAGAGAATTCAGAGAGAGAAATAAAATTACCTCTACAAAGAGAGAGAGAGAGAGCAAAAGAGAGAGAAAACAGAGAGGGGAGAGAGAGAGAGAGAGAGAGAAAAAAGAGAGAGAGAGAGAAAGAGAGAGAGAGAGAGAGAGAGAGAGTGCAAAAGAGAGAGAGAAACAACAGAGAGAGAGAGAAAGAGAGAGAGAGAGAGAAAACAGAGAGGGGAGAGGGAGAGAAACAACAGAGAGACAGTGAAAGAGAGAGAGAGAGAGCGCAAAAGAGAGAGAAACAACAGAGAGACAGTGAAAGAGAGAGAGAGAGAGAGAGCGCAAAAGAGAGAGAAAACAGAGAGGGGAGAGAGAGAGAGAGAGAAACAACAGAGAGACAGTGAAAGCGAGAGAGAGCAAAAGAGAGCAAAAAGAGAGGGGAGAGAGAGAGAGAGAAACAACAGAGAGACAGTGAAAGAGAGAGAGGGAGGGAGAGAGACAAAGAGAGAGAGAGATTTAAATTTTTAATGCTATTAACAGAGAGAGAAAGGGAGAGAAACAACAGAGAGACAGTGAAAGAGACAGAGAGAGAGAGAGAGAGAAAG
>CM041002.1:14066924-14071334 GCA_022985145.1 Pangasius djambal | reverse complement strand
GAGAGAGAGAGAGAGAGAGAGAGAGAGAGAGAGAGAGAGAGAGAGAGAGAGAGAGAGAGAGAGAGAGAGAGAGAGAGAGATGAAAGTGCTGAATCCTCGTGCTGAAAGGTTCTAACATCATTGGGCTGAAAGTGATGATCACGTGATCACGGGGTCTCCAGTTTGTCGTGGAAAAAAAAAGGTGCAAGATCATCATCATCACCATCATCACCCCGAGCTGCGCGCGCGGAGAGAGAGAGAGAGAGAGAGAGAGAGCGGGAGCACGCGCTGGGACGACAGGCATCACGCGCTCGCAGGACGCACGCACGAGCCCGAGGATCTCCCGCCAGCAGGTACACAACCCCATACTACTGTACTAATTAGTGTGCATGCACAAGTATTATATTATATTAACTTCATTTAAACCAGAAATCACGTGATTTTTAATCAGCAATAAAACGTCTTCACCTGCCGGTCGCCATGGATACATCACTAATAACCCGCATACTACTCTACTACATAGCGCGGTAACCGCGTCAGTGCGCTATGGCTCTGTCCTCAACCGCGTACTAACCTGATCTAGCCTGCTATAACTAGGTCACCTACAGTTAGCATTAGCACCCTGTTTAACTAGTAGTGTTAGTTATCAGCAACCTGACTAGCGACTTCTGACTAATCCGCATATCCACACTAGCTCACAGGTGAGCGCTCGCGCGCAGGAGGATGCGGTTTAGCGGTTTGGGACGCAGCCAGTGTTCCTGCCTGACAGACTGACGGAGTGCGCATGCGCACATGAAATGCTCTCCTGTACAAAACAGAATGTACCTTTTAATGTTTTTACTAAAATATCTGTAATGTTTGTTTTTACAAATATATCCTGGGTGTTTATTTAGTTATTTGTTTATACAGACATACATACAAATATTTAGTAGAATTTGGCACCTTGTTAAAATAATTAGGTTTATATTTATATTAAATATTTATATTAAATATATATATTAAAACTCTAATTTCACATTGACGTAGAGAAATGAATCAACGGTTGTAGAAATGTAGTAATTTATTTTGGATTAGAATAACAGCTGATTCAATCAAATCAGAAATCAGAAATTTACGCTGACAGAAACAGTTTATAGCATTACCGGCTAAGGACTCGACAAGGCAGAGAATTAAATTCACAACCTGTAAACATCAACAATGAAAAAATAATGCTAGCTAGCTTTAATAGGTTAATTGTTTGCTTCCTACGGAAGTAGCTAGAGGTCATGTGCGGATGTATTACATCATCATGCTATATATTTATGATCAGTATATCTCTTCAAATGACATTACGAGCTTTTCTGATCGTAAATAGCTTATTGTAGCTAGGTATTAGCTAAACATGTAGCTAGCTAGCTGAAGTTCAGAGGGAAATTTCCCACGGTTAAGTAAAAACGTTTGATTTTTATTGCTGGTGCGATAAATTAAACTTCATCGTGTAGCTGAATGATGAAATGTTATTTATATATCGGCGGCCATCTTGAGTGCGGTTTGGTATAGCTCCGCCCCCTTTAGTCCCGCCTCCCAAATTGAAAGTTGGAATTTTTATCAGAAATCGAGAAGATTGTAAGATTGAAGAGTCGTAGCTTTGTGTATTATTTATTACACAATCATAGTTTAATGACATTGTTTTAAGCAGCGTAATCTTTAGCGTAATTTCCTCAGGATATGTGAAAATAAATACAATTAAATTAAACATGAAGTGTTTGTGCATGAATGCATCCTCAGTGTTGTTGCCTTTTCCACTCAGCAGGTGAACACGAGACTCTGTGATCGTTACTGATCCCAGTGACTAGACCAGAGCCATGAATTTCGTAATGAAGGCAGCGTTGGGAGGTGAGTGCAGTGTGTGTGTGTGTGTGTGTGTGTGTGTGAGGTTGTGTTAAATGGCCTGAGTCAGCACTCGAGTGCCGCAGCAGCAGCAGCAGTGTTAATGTGTCCCGGATTCAGCCGCAGTCTGAATCTTCTGTCTCACTGCGCTCAGATATCACCGGCACTGACTGATAGCTAGCCGGCTAACGTGAGCTAACCTGACAGGATTTTTATGTCATATTTAAGTCATAAGCATTCAAAACATTCACAGCTAACGCTAGGCAGCTAGCTAACATGAGCTAACCTGACAGGATTTCTGACAGGATTTTTTTTTCTTTGCTATATTCATAAAATGTTTGTAATTTAAGATCATTAGCTAATGCTAACTATAATTAATAAATAACGCTAGCTGACAGGAATTCGGACAGGATTTAAGTCACATTCATAAATGTTCAATACAATCACAGCTAATGCTAGGCAGCTAGCTAACATGAGCTAACCTGACAGGAATATTTTAAAGATGATGAACTAAAGATGATATTTATAAATGTTTAGAATCTTTGTTTCTAATGTTAGCAAGCTACCTTAAATGTGCTAACATCTGATACCACGTGATAACATTTGAACAGGATTTCTGTGATTGCGTAACTTATATCTGTACGTGTTATAACGCATTAATGGATCCAATGAGCTGAAGGTTTTTTTTTTCTGGGGGGTTTCTTGCTAGGCAAATTTTATCCGTGTTGTATCCAGTCCAAAGCTCGGTGTGTGTGTGTGTGTGTGTGTGTGTGTGTTTGTGTGTGTAGGGGACACAATACCTATGAATCTACATAAATACAGTTAAATGCATTTGTATTAAGCGTGTATTAGCTGATATAACCGTTAAAACCCACACTGAGTGGAGTGCTGAAGTAATCTCATTTAATATACACACACAACACTGCTGACTCAGGACTCACTGCTGCATGTGTGTGTGTCTGTGTGTGTGGTGTGTGTGTGTGTGTGTGTGTGTACGAGATCGTGCTTAACGATTCAGTGTTCCTCTGCATCAATACGTGCTTTACACTATTGAGAGTGAGAGATGGGAGAGAATGAGTGAGAGGGGAGGGAGAGAGAGACAGAGATGGGAGAGAGGGAGGAGAGAGAGTGTGTGTGTGTGTGTGGGGGGGGGGGGGGGGGGGGGGGGGGGGGGATACAGAGATGAAGAGAAAAACAGAGAGAAACAGATGGAGAGAGAGAGTGAGAGACACAAAGTGAGAGAGAGAGAGTGAGAGAGAGAGTGTGAGAGAGAGTGAGAGAGGGGAGAGAGAGACAGAGTGAGAGAGAGTGTGAGAGAGAGTGAGAGACAGTGAGAGAGAGACAGAGTGAGAGAGAGTGTGAGAGAGACAGAGTGAGAGAGAGTGTGAGAGAGAGAAAGAGAGGTATATATGGGTCAGTATCACACATCAGCCATCAGCAAATACAGCTGTTAAACCTCCAATATAACGTGTGTGTGTGTGTGTGTGTGTGTGTGTGTGTGTGTGTGTGAAGGCGGGCCTCCTGATGTGGGGAAGATGCTGGGAGGAGAGGAAGATAAAGACCCCGAGGCAGAGAGAGAGAAAGAGGAGGAGAGACAGGAGGCTCTGAGGCAGCAGGAGGAGGAGAGGAAGGCCAAGTACGCCAAGATGGAGGCTGAGAGGGAGGTGATCCGCCAGGGCATCCGAGACAAGGTACGCCCCCCACGCTGACCAATCACAGGCAGCCGGGCTGCGTCCCAAACCTCTCACCTCAGCACTGCTCAGTGCCCTTACTGCAGCGTGCAGGAGCAGGCCGCTGTGAGAAAGCGCTCGAGCACATGGACTCCGTTCGAACTACTTAATGATCTGACTTCATGATATGATGAGTGTTAATAGTCTCCCCTGAGAACCCAAGGAACATAGAACCCTGGAAACATATTCCCTGGGAAATTATACTGCTGGGAAGATAGGATCCTGGGAACAGAACCCTAGAAAGATAGAGCCTTGGGAACAGAGAACCATGAAACATAGAACCCTGGAAAAACACTGAGCCCTGAACCAGAACACAGGGAAAATAGGATTCTAGAAACCTAGAACCCTGGAAGTATGGAACCAAAAGAACATAGAACCCTGAAGGATTGAAACATAAGTCTCTAGAAACATAGAACCCAGTAGACAAAGGACCCTGGGAATATAGAACCCTGGATAAATAGGTCCTTGGGAATATAGGACCAAAAGAAGCATAGAACCCTGAAAGTTTGAAACATAAGTCTCTGAGAATGTAGAATCTTGAAAATTATAGAAAACAGGAAATATGGAATCCTGGGAACGTAGAACCATGAAACATAGAATTAAGTGAACACAGAACCCAAGGAACACAGATACCGTAGAACCCAGAGAACACAGGACTTTGGAAACACGGTATGCTGTGGTTCTTATAGTATAAAGGATTGCAGTATATTTTTCATAATATTAACGTTATATCTGTGTGTGTGTGTGTGTGTGTGTGTGTGTGTGTGTCAGTACGGGCTGAAGAAGCGTGAGGAGGCCGAGGCAGAGGCTCAGGGTGCGATGGAGGCGGCGA
>CM041002.1:14046924-14056924 GCA_022985145.1 Pangasius djambal | reverse complement strand
TTTTGACAGAAAGCGTGTGTGTGTGTGTGTGTGTGAGAGAGAGAGACCTCTCTTCTCTCCCGTATACGGCACCAAGTCGTCTCGATCCGGATGCTCCTTGGCCTGTTTCTCCAGGTGAGCCAGCAGGTTGTCTCTGTGGAACGTTCCGGTTGGAGCTTTTTTCGTCTGATCTCTCTGTCTCAGACCCGCCGGTAACAGAGCGTTCTGTCATAACACACACACACACACACACACACACACACACACACACACACACACACACACACGTATAATGTGGTGTAATTTTGTTGTAACTGTTATCTTGATTTTACGTCAGTGTTATGTGTCTAACTATACGTGTTTAATTCATTCGTTAAATAAAGACCACTTTGTAAAGAAAAACGTGCATGGTCTTGCCGCCATGTTGAGAGCAAGTGCTTCTGGGAAATAATGCACACGACTTTACTGCAAATCACACATGATCAGTGTAATAAACACGTCGTGTGTAGCTCAGTGTGATGATGAGCCGGGTGATTTACAGAGCCCAGATTCTCCTGAGGAACCACAAGAAGAACCACACAGCCTGTGAGTGCACTAACTTACACACTTATCATCTGTATACGGCTATTAATAACCTCCTCTACAGCTGGGGCCTATCACTGCCTCAGACTCCTGAAGTGTGTGTGTGTGTGTGTGTGTGGTGGGGGGGGGTTCATGTGACACTGGATGGACTGCAGAACCTGTTGAACTTCAAGCACGTCCTTATCTCATGTTCCAGCTGTTTATCTTTACACCAATCAGGGAAAAGCAGGAGAAGAAAATACACTGACAGCATTAAAACACCAACTATTCAACCAATCACAGCACTACAACCATTTCATTATTAATTAACCAGTAAACAGACATATAACATGTAACAAATAACCAACACACACACACACACACACACACACACACACACACACACACTCACACACAGTCCATTAGTGACCTGTAGTGTTAACTTGCAGTCAGTTGCATCATCGTGTCTGACAGACTGAAAAACTTTCTAACCAGCACTAGACTGAGTGAAACACGAAGTTCTCTGACTGAGTGAAACACGCAGTGATGATATTCCGAGGTTTCCACGGTGATAAATATCGTAATTATGTGGTGTAAGCGATGATTAGTTCTTACGTCAGGGTCGAGCTCTTCGAGTTCATCCTCGAGTCTCCTGAGCTCTTCCTCACTGAGCTTCTGCAGGAGCTCATCCTCATCCACGTCCCGGTATTTCTCCATCTCCTTACGGTACGACATGGTGAAGGACAGGCGGAGGACAGATGAAGGATGGGTGGAGGACAGGCGGAAGACGAGTGAGGGACAGGTGGAGGAGGAGGAGGAAGGGGAGGCAGGAACCAGGATGAGAAAAAACGTCCTCCTCAAACCCTCAGACCTGCACAGAAGAAGTGTAGTTTATGTCAGTTGCTAATGCGGTGGCGTGGGTTATACTCACCTCTCCCGCTAGTCACAGCGTGTTAGCATGTTGGTTAGTAATCTAACTAGCAGCTAATAACTAGTAAAACAGGAATATGTTTTGAATATGAATATAAACTGACATTTGATTGGTTACAGTGGCAATAAGGGTGGGGCCTGTGATTTAATTAGTTATAGTAGCACTAAGATTGGGAGCTGCACGTTGATTGGTTAAAGTGGCACTGGGGGCGGGGCCTGATTAGTTACAGTGGGATTGGTGGAGAGGTGGTGGACTGTGGTCATGTGGAAAACTTTTTAAAGAATTAAAATGTGGTGGTATGCAATATGTTTTGATTGTTTTTTTTTTTAATGGCTACAATAACCTTATCCAAACAGTTTTGCTTTCAGCCAATCAGAGCGCAGTTTCAGACTGATATGAGGAACAAAGGGAGCTTTGTTTAAAATGCCACTGGACACAAAGGATTTGTGTGTCCAGTTTGTCCTCTGTGAGTGAAGCCTCTACAACAGACTGGGAAGGTCTCATGGAAAGGACACACACACACACACTCACACACTCACACACACACACACACAGTTGCTCCATTAGGGAAGGCGAGAGCGACAGGTGGCAGGAGTCTCACTGTCTCACGCGATATATTTAGACTCAGACTCGGGCAATAAAAGGCCGAGGTCAGAGGATCTGATAGAGAACAGAGTGACGCTTAAACCTTAAACCTGCACATCAGTGAGAACAACAACAAACAATAAGAGCAATGACACGTTCGCCACGTCCCTGAAACAAGCAGTCCATCAGATGAGACGTGTTCAGTGCTGCGCTGGAGCTCCAAGGAGTTCCAGTTTAGCATCTAAATCACACACTCACATCAAAACACGTCGTTTGTCTCAGTAACACCACTTACACACAAAGTGTCAAACAACACAAACTTTATCATCATTCAGCTCCCTGCTGACGTGTCGTGTTACCGAGGAACCGCAAAGAAGCGTAAACTCCTCTGTCCTGAAGACGCCGGAAAACTTACAGCTTCAGCTCTGACTGATACAAAGCGCTGACACTGGAGACTCCTTCCATCAGTGTTACATAAGCACATTTCTCCTTACACAAAACACAGTTTTTAATCTGTTTATGATAAGCGGAGCGTCCGCTGTACACGTTACTATAGAAACCACAAGGTCTCAGGACGAGCGCCCTGATATAAACCTGCGCTACTGTCAGAGCCGCTGTTCTAGAAAACTAATCAACGCCTGACGACCAATCAGAATGGCAGTAACTGATTGGAAAACAAACACACACTGTTGTGTTAACTGCAGAAAACTAAGGCGGCTGATGTTACACTAATAGTCCAGGAGTGTGTGATGCTGCGTCATGATTCATTTGAAACTGTTATTTGAAATATTGTAATTATTTTCTCTTTACTCCGCCTCTTTGTTCAGTATCACACACTTCACAGCTTTCTCACCTCAACTTCGTGTTACACTCATAAACTACACAAAAGCACATGATCAGATGAACAGAGTGTGAAATACAACACAAGCGTAAGAAACAAGAAGCGAAAGTTCAGCTTTTTAAAATCGGATTTTTCTCATTTAATTCGAAACACTGATTTCATATATGTTTTAAATCAGTGCATTATTTAAAAACTCTTAATGAACTCTCACTGGATGGAGCTTGTTTGCGTTCTGTGACGAGTTCTTGTGGTGTGTGTGTGTGTGTGTGTGTGTGCGCGCAGCTGACTGACAGCACACACACACACAGCTACAAATGTACAAATGCCACTTTACCTCTGATTAATGAAATAATGACTCAAACACCGTCTAATCATTAATGATGCAGTTTCAATCCAGTTAACCCAAATTTTAACCGAAAACTTACTGAAGTGGTGCGCGAGCTGCTTCATTAACTATTAATCATTTAAAAAAAAAAAGTGTAATTGCAATGCAAGTGTAATTAAAGAACAACCCGTTCCCGTTATTTTCATGCACGCGCATGTGTGTGTGTGTGTGTGTGTGTGTGTGTGTGTGTTCTCACCGCACAGTCCCGCGCTCCGGTGTTATCTATATATAGCGCTGTTGAATACTTTGCCCAGATATGGCTTCTTTCGCGGAGCCGGTAAAGCGCGCGCGCACAGCCGGTCCGTACACCGCGAGCGTGCAGCAGCGCAGAGACACACGGGAGCGAGCTTCCTCCAGAACCAGCGCAGTCACACTGACAGCACACGCACGCACACACACACACACACACACACACACACACACACTCAGCTCACAGCCGGTTAACGCGGACCGCAGCGCGGCTTCTCTCTTCTCCTCCCTCACTGCTGTGAAATGACCGCCGCTGTTTGTCCACGCGCGAGACTCCGGAGAGCCGCCCACGCGCACGTGTCAGTCAACCGACGTCACAGGAACGCGCGCGCCTCTTACACGAGCTAACAGCAGCCTTAGTACAGTTTATAATAAAATCATTATTATTATTATTGTTATTAATATTATCATTATTATCAGTAGTAGTATTACTACTCTTACTATTATCATTATCATTATTATTATTATTATTATTTTTATCATCAGTAGTAGTATTACTACTCTTACTATTATTGTTGTTATTATTATTATTATTATTATTATTGTTGTTGTTATTATTAATTATTATGCAGTGTTATGGCAACTAATATTAAAAAAGTTGAGTTTAAAGGTGTAAATATAGGTGTAATTATTATTCGCTGTAAAAACAGAGGATAATTATTAATAATAATAATAATAATAATAATAATAATAATAATAATAATAATAATAATATTATGAGCCTTTTAAACTGTAACAATATTTATTTTAGCTTTTTTTTTTTTTACATAAAATCTAAGAGGTAAATATAACTATAAATATAACTATAAATATAAATAACACAGATGATCTGGTTACACACTGACTAATAAAACAGCTTCAGGTGTAAGACTCTTTAGTGGGGAAAAAAAAAGTCCTGGTGAAAAAGATGTAGAGGAGAAAAAAAAAAGATTAATTTGGGTTAAAAAAAAAAAAAAAAACTATTGAGGGAAAAATGACTCGCATGGAGATAAAAGACTCCTTTAGGGAAAAGACTCGGTGGAGGAAAAGTGACTCAGAGGACAGGAACGAGTCAGTAGGGGGAAACCCATGGGAAAGGATTCTGAGGGAAAAAGAAATCACTCCGGATAAAAATGTCTCAGTGGGGTTAAAAAAAGACTGGATGAGGAAAAAGACTTGCCGAGGAAAGATTCTGAGGGAAAAAGAAATCACTCGGATTAAAAAAAAACAAAAAAAGACTCCTTGGGGAAAAGATTCATTTAGAAGTTAAAAAAAAACTCGGAGGAAAATTAACTCAGTCTTTAGAGAGGAAAAAAAAAAAAGAGTTGTTGGAAAAGACTTGATTAAAATAAGACTTTTAAATCGCTGAAAAATGTGCTGTGAGTTTACGCCTGTCTATAACACACACACACACACACACACACACACACACACACACACACACCATTACTATTCTGTATTTAATAAAACATATGAACAAATCTTGACAAACTGAACACATTCCTTTACAATTCAGCCATTTTTCTCTTTTTTCAGTTCAGTACGAATCACACACACATCACAAAATTTAACAAAAAAAAGAAAAACACACCAGCAAGTGCAAAAAAGTGTTAAAGTTTCAGTAGAGCATCACACACACACACACACACACACACACACACACACACACACACACACACACAAAACCACTGCAAACGGAGAAAGAGAGGAAGAAGCCCCCGGGGACGGAGGGACGAGTGGAAGACGGCGAGCGGCGTCTTTCGGGCGAAATTAACTTCTCGATAAGCTGAAACATATTTACACGCGTGACGAGTGCTGTAACGAAGAACCGTAGTGAATACGCTCGCGGCGCCGCTCCACGTTCTGCAGAACACCTCAAAGGCGGAAAGTAGTATTTATTTTGACTGTTTTTTTTTTTTAATCATCAGTGAAACTTCCTTAGTATTTGGTATTGTGACATATAGAGGTATGTGGTGGTTTGGGACGCAGCCCTAGAACCGTTCTAATCAGAACGTCTCGCGTCCCAAATCACATTCCGGCCTCAGCATAAGGCCACGGACAGCTGCGGTAAACACGTGCGTTCAGGCGTCGTGATGGTGGCTCACTACGCTTTAGACACTACGTAGTACGGAAGTGTGCGGTTTGGGATGCAGCCTGAGGATCAGTTAAAGGGTCCTGGTTCTGATCCCAATCCCGATGGAAAGTGAACGTTTGGGTCGACGCCGAGGCCCGAGGACGGAGGCAGGACCTTCAGGGGCTGCGTCTCAAACTGCACATCAACAGCACTGCAAGGTAATATTTATTTATTTACATTTTTTTAAGCACACACACACTATTTAGTGCATCAGTACGTGATTTGACACGCAGCCCTAAAACCGTTTCGTTATACACCCTTTCTGTATTTTATTTTATTTAAGTTTTGGACCATGTGACTATCTGGGCTACGTTCAGCAGTTTGGGACACAGCCGTGGGTTCAGTGGCGTCTGTGTAAATCCAGAGGACGATGAGCGTTATGCGTCGCTGCTGGTTTCGTCCGTGAACTCAGCCATGATGTCGTGGATCCAGACGTCGCTGTGGTCCTGCGACGTGTCCACCAGGTAGACGGACAGTTTCCTCTCCCAAGGCTGCGCCCCCTGCTGGATGGAGTGGATCAGCGCCACCAGCGGCCGACGCTCCACGTGGTTGCGGAACACGATGGCGGCTTCCTCGCTCCAGCCGCCGAGCCGCACTCCTGGTACAGCACACGAGAGACTCAGCCTCAGTCACAGGATCAGTCTGAGTGATGAAGTGTGTGTGTGTGTGTGTGTTTGTGTGTGTGTGTGTACCTGCGAGCTGGGCGGGGATTCCCTGGAAGGGCAGCTGCCTGAATTCATTAATGAGGGGGCGGAGCTGAGAGGTGTGCACAAGCTCATGCCTCCCGTAATCGAGTTCGTACACGGAGACCAGAGAGTTCGACAGCACGCCCTTCACCAAGACACGGTGCCAACTACAGAGAGAGAGAGAGAGAGAGAGAGAGAGAGAGAGAGAGAGAGAGAGAGAGAGAGAGAGAATAGGGAGGGAAAAAAAATGTGTGGTACAAATAAAGACAGAAAGACAAGGTGAAAGAGATAAAAAGAAGAATAAAGGACGACAGACGAATGCATGAATGAATGATGGAGGAAGGAAGAAGCAAACGAGAGAGAACAAAGAAAACAAATTAAGAAAAGTGGAACTGAAGTGAAATCCAGAAAAGTTTTAAACAGTCACATCATTTAAACGCCCTCAATTCCTCTCCGGTTATCCCCCTCCCTCCGTCCCTCTCCCTCACTTGCTGTCGATCTTGGCGGCGTAGATGTTGTTCTTCTTGGCGGTGATGGGCGTGGCCTCCTGTCGGTTGTAGTAGAGGATCATCTCCCCCATCAGCACCACCAGCTTGTACAGCTCCTGCCACGGCTGCAGCACGAAGTGCCCCGGGTGACACGCCACCGACACGAACACGTCCAGGGTCTGCCCTTCCTCAGGCAGCTCCAGTGTGGGAGGCATGGCGGGGGCGCCGGAGCTCCAGGAGTCGCCGCCCGACTGGGGCGGGGCCGGGACGGTAACCGTGGTGACGGGGTGACAAACCGGGGTGGATAACGGGAGCTGCAGGTTAATGCTGGAGGTAGGATCGTGAGCTTCAGAGCCAAGGAACAGGTAAACCTGGACCTGACCTGCTGAGTCCAGACAGGATATCTACACACACACACACACACACACACACACACACACACACACACACACACACTATTATTACAGAAATCAGGTAGGCCTTGTGTTGAAGGTTACATAGTCAGAAAAGCATAATTCTGATCGGTGAGGATGTGCTTGCATCACCTTTACGCATGATTAGCCCCTCCCACTTTCCTTAAAAAAAAAAAAAAGAGACAGTTAGAGACCTTCATTGTGCACTCAGGAGCGTTGATCAGCGTCTCTCTGAGCCACAGAACAACATCAGGAGGCCAAATGTCTTCATTTAGTTCCACTCCAGCTAAACGGCACTTAACAGCCTACACACACACACACACACAGAAAATAAAATGAGAGACATACACCACTGTTTTGGTTTTAATCAGCACTCAGTAATAAATAGTGAGAAGTAGAGTGATTCTGAGTGTATCTGCAGTGGTGTGGTACACGTACGTGTGTGTGTGTGTGTGTACCTGTGTCGGTATGGTGAGGAGTTCTCTGATGAACACTGCTGGAATCTCTCTCAGCTCACTGAGCTCCAGAGAAGCAGGAAACCCCAAATCCACAAACTCTACGTCCAGAACACGGCTGCCGTGCAGGTTAGTGATCTGAGGAAGAGATTCACTCCCTCACTTCCTCACTCGTCTATTAACTCACACAGTCTGAGTCATTTGTTCAAGCAAGTCACAGAGTCATTTAAGAGAGGTATTCGTTGAGTCAATCCAGAGAGTCATTCACTCAGTCAAGGCAGAGAATCATTCCTGAGAGTCGTTTGTTCAAATCATATCAGAGAGTCACTTCACAGAGTCACTTCAGAGTCAATTTTTCAAGCAAGTCAGAGAGTCATTTAAGAGAAGCATTCATTGAGTCAAGGCAGAGAATCATTCCTGAGAGTCGTTTGTTCAATCATATCGGAGAGTCGTTCCAGAGAGTCGTTCATTCAGCAAGGCCAGAAAGCCATTTCCGAGTCGTTCGTTCAGTCAATCCAAAGAGTTGTTCGTTCTATTGTTCCAGAAAGCTGTTCGTTTGGCAGCCAGAATGAGCAACTCTATGGAACGCTTTTCAGTTTTGATCGAGCTCGTAAGTTTTGAGGAGCCAACGAGTCGTGATCAAACCAGAGAGTTGGTTTTTCAAGTTGCGTCGCTCACTCATTTATGTCCATGCAGATAAGTTAGAAAAAAAAGAGAAACAAGTGCATGGGAACTGAACACTTTTCCACGCTCACCTCCACTCGGGCCCATTTCCCTTTGTGTCTTGCCAAACACACTTTACCACAAAACGGATTGGAAACCAGCAGCTCCCATGAAACCTGGTAAAAGAAAGAAAAGGAAATTAACGATGCTTTTAGAGTGGAAATGACCTATAAAATGAAACAAAACGTGAATGAAGAGAGCAAACCTGAGACAGGAAGTACGACTCGATCTTGTCCATGATGCCTCGGAGCTTGGAGAGGCCTCGTGATGGAAGCTGACAGAACACGCTGCCGTCAGAGCCCACGTTCATCACGCGCACGTTCGAGTACGAGCTGTTCACCTGCACACACCATGAGGAGAGTTCTTGAGCACCTTTAATATATTCCTTTACTGAGTATTTCTCTAAATATCAGTTACTCAAAATATTAATAATAAAATTGAACACTATAACCTGCAGTGGATTCTGCATGGTTTTGTCCTGCAGCGTGCTGAGGCACGCGGCGTTCACGTTAACGTCCGTCTCGTCTGACGTGTCGTACAACACCATGAGGGGCGGAGTCTCTCGCTCCACCAGCTCGGCCAATAGCGTTCTGCCACGTGCTAACAACTCCAGAGTCTTCAGCACCACCGCATCCTCACTGAAAAGCTCCAGACCTCACACACACACACACACACACACACACACACACACACACACACACACACACACACACAAAGTAAAACAGTAACAGAGTACATCCTCTAATGCACACGGTAAAGGTGAAGATGCGTCAGGTGTGCGTCAGGTGTGCGTCAGGTGTGCGTCAGGTGTGCGTCAGGTGTGCGTCAGGTGTGTTACCTGCGAGCTGGCAGCTGGTGGCCTGGAACGGCAGTGTGAGGAAACGATCGGTGAGCTGCAGCAACTTCTCACTGTTCACCACCTCAGAGAAACCATGATCCACGCAGTACACCTACACACACACACACACACACACACACACACACACACACGCTTAGTAGCTGTTTTTTTTCTTTCCATATGCAAATTTGCCAGTCCACATCCTGCATCCTCTGTTTTGATTGGTCGTCTGATCGCATCAAAGCTAATCACATGATGATTAAATCTCCTGTAACACACACACACACACACACACACACACACACACACTTACCTTCACATCATCCTCTGTGATCTGGTGCACCTGAGCTCGGAGCACGGTCTCGTCGTCCACGGCAACTGCCACCAGCTGACCAACTGCACGAGAGGAGAGGCTAAGCCCCGCCCCTTCGCCGTGGTAAAACTCCAACATGGCCTCCTCCATCTTCTCCAGAGCCTGAGAATATTCCTCGCCCACATACCTGAGAGAAACAGAGACGGGAGACGTGATGTGCACAGGATTGATTCGGATTTTAGTACGTTTTATTCCGTGTGTGTCCGAGGACCTGAATATGACGTTGTTGGTGCTGTTGGCCTCCATCACCAGCACGGATGGAAACTCCTCCCTGGGCAGGGGCAGCTGTGGCACCTCCGGGTTGCCGTAGCGGGCGATGATGCGTGATCTGGGCTGTGGGCGGGGCTTAGAGGGCACGCTCACAGTGGGCAGGGTGTATA
>CM041002.1:14038616-14044324 GCA_022985145.1 Pangasius djambal | reverse complement strand
TGTCTCTGTGTCTCTGTCCCTCTCTGTCTCTCCCTCTCTGTCTCTCTCTCTCTCTCTCTGTGTCTCTCTCTGTGTCTCTCTCTGTGTCTCTCTCTGTGTCTCTCTCTCGACTGCACAGTGCAGTGACACACGGCTCTTTCCTGGTAATGTCCTGGCTTGTGTTCACACACCAGCCCCATCGTGTTTTAATCGTTTCCTGTTAAATTCCATGTGACCGTGTAGGTCGTGTGTCCATCTCACCTCTCCGGTGTGGGAATGTCGGAGCTGCACCACGTCGGGAAGGCTCCTGAGGAAGCTCTCCAGGTTCCTGTAGCCGAGCTGCGTGTGCGGGATGAAGTCTCCGGTCAGAGCGCGGTAATCCGCCTGCACCCGCGACAGCGCCACGCCGCTCTTACTGCTCTGCAGCACGGCACGCAGCATCTTCTTCACCAGCTCCACGTCACACATCCTGCACGCGCACACACACATATATGCATATACACACACACACACACACACACACACACACACACACATATGCATATACACACATATGCATATACACACACACACACACACACACACACACACACCATGAACACACACAGCATATGGCATCATTCTTAATAACAACACAGTGCTCATAAAGTATATAATATCTTTATAAAACTTCACACTAACAAGATAACACTCTGCACATAGTGTATATTATTTATGGTGTTTTTAAATGTAATTTTTAAATAATTTTTAATTAAAACACATCTGTATTGTATTTTGTAAAATAAAATTATCACTAGTTCATGTGAATCCTTAAACAGAAACTGTTATTGTAGCTGAAATTTACAGAGTATATTTTTATTATTATTATTTAAAATGTACACGTTTTGACTCCAGCAAAAGCACTTTAGAATTTTATAAATCTAATAATAGTCTAAACTTTTCTAAAATAAATATATCTGCAATGATTTGAATTTTTGCCATTAAAAACACTCAAGGGAGTTACTGTTAAAATCTGTTTTTATTTAATTTTTTTGACACACCAGTAATTAAAAAAAAAAATCAAAACATTACTTTAGAAGAATAAAGGAGGCTAGACTCTAACTTTGTTAAATCAGAATAATATTAATGTAATTTCTGTTATATTAATGAAGTGGCCTGCCTCATATGCTAATTAACGGTGCTAATTGTTTTTCTCCACACTGATTAGCCTTCAAACATTAAAAGCTGATAAATTCGCCAAAATTAGCAAAACAAAGCAAGCTAATTAATCCAGTCCGGGTCACACGCAGACAATACTGTCATTAAAACACTTCACATGCAGGATATCATCTTTAATCACAGTTAAAAGATTTAAAATTGTTTTATATCTCACCTGAAGTTTTGCTAATTTCCACTCGGTATCGACTCCACGCGCTCAGTGTATATAACGCATTTGCTAATGAATCGGTTCCTTGTTTTAATGAATCGACTCTTTTAAATGAATCGATCGCGCGAGATGATTCGCAAAAACAAACGAATCCTGCGTTTTGTTAGCGAAGTTGCTAAAACGGTATCGTGTATTACGATTAAAATAGAACATTTGCTGTATTTGATTCAAAACTACACTGGATTGTTCATGAATGATGATGTAATTGTGTTTTTTATACGCATTTTCCGCTTTGCTTCATTAATATATTCATAAAATGAGTTAAATTCAACAAAACTGAAGTATTTTTCAGCCATACAAAGTCTCACTGAAACACATAAAAACACAATTCACAATATTTCTTTTATTGTAAAACATATTTCATAAAAAAAAAAAAATAGCAAGCTGCAGGACAGACTAGCGATAAAAAGTGAGTGGAACCCATGAAATGTGTTGGTTAGCATTTAACGCTAAGTGTAAAAAGCATAATTCCCACATTTTTATTAGTATTTGGTATTTTATCAACACATCTGAGGTAAATGTTGATGTTCTGGATGGTTCTGTCTCATTTCCACTCTCACTGTGTCTTTACATTGTCTATATAAAACAAAACGAATAAAAATTAGCTAGCTAGATAAGTCCATATTTTCCAGTTGCCTAGCAACAGTGTTCTCACAGCTTTAAGCACTTCCACAACGTGTGTCATGTCTTCACCTTCATGAATTAACAATTACAATAACTCTATTGCTGACTTTAAGTGAATGCTAAAATGCTCTAATAATAATTCTTTATACTTTTTTTTTTAAGTACTCATACAGTACTCATACGGGATTGTGAGGATTACCCATAATGCATTGCAAGTTGTGAGTCAGTCAAATGTAACATTCAAATGAGTGTGTAGTAAATTAATAAAGTATAACACTAAAGCTGCGTTATTTATACAATCTGTACTCAGTAGCTAGCCGTCATGTGTTTAGCATTTCTGTGTTAGGATGTACAGTTTGAGTGCCAACTCGCTAATCGCTTAGCCTACTAGCACACTGCATATTAGCTAGCTATCAGGCTACAATTCTAATGACTTCTCTTTGTACAGCAGCATGTATGTACATCGTCCCAACACTTTTTTTTTTTTTTATTATTTTGCAACCACTGCTACTCTTCTTTCATGATGCTAGCATTAGGGATCTAACGCTCTCGCTCTTTTCCAGGAGACCCTCTGGAAGTTTATCATTATCCGATTGTAGCTACATCATCGTTATGCTCTTGGATACGTTGGTTTTTCTCGAGCTGTGATGACAGCGTTATCACCCGGGCGATGGTGAGAGGGTCGTGGTTGCTATGGAGGTTGTTGCTATGGTGTCTCTTCCTGAACAGAATGAGTTTTGGGTTTCTGAGCAAGGTATAGAGGAGAAGCCAGCGAGTGCGGACCCTGCTGACGCCTGGGAATTCTGCGTAAGAGAAGAACAGTTTATTAAACAAATACCACTTTTGCAACCACCTTTTGCTACAACCGCTATATGTTTTGTACATTTAGAACGGTGTGTTCCTATTGGCTGAAGCCGCAGGTATTTGTTCCCTGACCTGCATTGTCAAACGGTGCGTACATGTTCACGGCCCTCTGTCTCCGCACTGTGTGTTTGAGCAGCAGGTGGCAGAAACACACCAGAACTGGATTACTGTGATGATGATCTGCTATTATCATTCCCACCCACGTACAGTAACCTGAGAACGAATAAATAAACAAACAAATGGTTGTAAACTGAGGTTATAAAATTGTAATCTGTAGTGTTGCGAATGTTCTTCCATTCATAGTCGTGATGATGGGAACCGAGCTAGTTAGGATCTTTATTACCACAAAGCAACGTTACGAAAATGCTATTCATTTTACGAACATTCCTTAACAGAAATTATTTGATTTGTTTGAATGTTTGTATGTACGGCTCCGAGCATCATATGGGTTTACAAAAATAGCATTCAAGTCATCGTGTAATTAAACAAAGAATACATTCTTTTTTAAAAAACATAAACCTTAAAGGTCCTTTAGTTGTCCCTCTAGGTTCTGTGTACCCTACAGCACCCTGCTGGAAGCTAGGAGCCCTTAAAGAACCCTTGAAGAACACTTTTCTTCTCTAAGAATGGCATTATTCAGTTCTGAATACCTTTGCTTCTTGGTATTTAGTACACTTTTTGTTAAAAAAAAAAAAAAAAAAAAAAAAGTTCTTCAAGGGTTCTTGGCTTCCAAAAAGTGATAAATCTTACATTCTTTCAAGAATTCAAATCCTTAAGGGTTCTTCAGTTGTCCCTTTGGGGAAATCCTTAAAAAGTTCTGTGTAGAACCTACAACAGAGTGTTTCCACAGCAAAATAGCCACCAAGCAGAATCCATTTCAGAACCTTTAATTATCCAAGGAACCCTTAAAGAACCCTACAAGAGACATTTCTTTCCACTACGTATTGAGACAGTTTTGCTAAATATTAAACTCCTGACAGGTTCTTTGAGATTGAACTTCACACTTACCCAATTAATACACACACTTTCACAACAAAAGGGTTCTTCATGGGTTCTTTAAGGGTTCATGCCTCCTAAAAACATCTTACTTGGAACCCTTTCTTATAGGATAATAATTTGTTGTAGAGTTACACATAGAACATTTAATGGTTCCACCAAAGAGACAACCAAAGAAACCTTAAGGGTTCTAAATGTTCTAAGAGTGAAGAGATAAGTATGTTACCTGCTACATATAGCTAGAAGAGCTTCTGTATTCTTTACCTGGATCCATGGCCTCGTAGCCCCGCTGCATGATTGTCCGGTCGATGCGTGAAACAAGCCAAGTACCCACAATGCAACTGTTTAGCAGCCTGAGGATGCAGTTGCTCAGCCCCATGATGACGTTATAGAAGAAGAAGAAGTAGGTAAAATTGTTAAAGGCTCTCCTGCAAAAAAAAAAAAAAAAAAAAATCATTAGCACTGTTGAACAAACTACAAGCTGTTCACTGCGTAGTGCACTATTCTGGAAGTCCATCATGTTGTCATCATGTCTGAATAGTTCTGGCTGTGCAGGAAAGGGAAAATGTCAAAGAACCCAAAAGGAGAAAAGGATCCGCAATATCAGGCAGAAACGTAAGAAGCACAAATGTGTGTGGCTTAACACCACGCAATCTGGTAAAGAGAATTCATCAGCAACTACTACAGAGACTTCAGGACGAGGTTCTTCTCGTTAGGAGGCACATGATGCTCTGAACATGGAATTCTGGAACATATCGTGAATTTCCATAGCAAGGCACTAGATTATAATGTAAGTGAGAGTTTTTTCACTGATGTTCCACAACATTAAACTTTATTAAAGTGTTATTTCACCTTAAATGTCAACATAAACAGATAAAATTCTAAATATATAAAAACTGTATCGCTGGTATAAGAGGAGCGAAACACAAGGGATGTAGCAGTTGTGTTACCTGTTGTTGAGTGCTAAAGGTTTTTCTTTATCTTCAGGTGAAAATTTGTCCTGCAGGAAGAAGATCCGAACCATCACAACCTGCACCACCACCATAGCGACCACAATGAAGATCGTCAACCTGCAGCCGCACACACACAAGTCCACCGCTATGGAAGTGCATTTCTCCAGCAGCCTTCCACTGTGACATGGCTCTCTACTACAAGGAGAAGGTGTCTACCAGACCAATTTCCCAGAAGAAGATCTGAACCAGCAGAACCTTTACAGTTCCACAATCACACCTCACACCACCATTAGCTCTGAAGTTTATAAAAGTGTGCTCTTATTGTCAGATGATTGCAAAATATGTTTGTCTGAGTGAAAGGATGCTCACAGTAAGATGGCCAGGCTGGAGAACCAGGGTAGGAACCCATTTTTCTGGATCGGTAACACAACCAGATACACAAACAGCAATGCAAACATGTACTGCACGTAGTGCACGATAAGATAACCTGCGAAGGAGCAGAATACAGATTACAAATGGCAGGGAAGGAGGGATATAACGCAACGACTCGCTCTGTACCTGTATCTGTTTACTGCTCCAAATATCTGTATCTGTATTCGGAGTTAAACTCAGAGTGGGAGTGGCCTAAACAGGAAGGGTTTTTCGTTTTGTTCTTTTTTTTTTGTTAAATATGAGCGTTTTCACTATACCCAGACAGCTCACAGAAACTGTGTGTGTGTGTGTGTGTGTGTGTGTGAGAGAGAGAGAGATAAGAGTTCACTCACCCCAGAGCGTGAAGGCGATTTGCCAGCCTGAATATCGTGTAATCGCAGCCTGGAGTGGAAGAGTTCTTAATCATACTGATTTATATTTTATATTATTATTAT
>CM041002.1:14031116-14036116 GCA_022985145.1 Pangasius djambal | reverse complement strand
ACACACACTCCGTCTGTGGCACTGCAACATTATACACTTCACGTCTAAATACTAGTCCATACATTTACACACTAATTCAAATAATTCAATAATAATTAACACCGTATACAAATGATTCAAACAGCAATTAAATCGATTTTACATATAAAGATGTTTACTCACTTCACCTTCAGGACACGTGATAACTTCATATAATCTCACAGTCAACCTAATAAACACACACACACACACACACACACACACCAAAGACAGTGCTATTACAGTATGTGTACTCTAACAATTTGTCATTACAGCTCAAATTAAAATGTCTTCATATTTACCCAGTGTGTGTAAGTCTGTATGTGTGTGTGTGTGTGTGTGTGTGTGTGTGTGTGTATATATACCAGGCCACAGTGTACAGCAGGCCCAGAACTCCTCCGAGCGCTCGGTGTGGTGTTGACAGACAGAGAAAGAACGGCAGATAGGCCACGCCCACCTCCAGAGCGCCAACCAAATACACAAAAGCTGAGAGTAACACACACACACACACACACACACACACACACTTATACAGTGTATGTTAGAGAAGCTTTATATACTATCAAACATTGTGAAGTTGTTTTTGAGGACGATAATAAATGTTTTTTTAATTTAATTTTAGCTATTTTAACTTTTAAGCGTTAAATGGAAGATTATTTATGAGGATGAATGAAAACTAGACATTTTTAAGAGATGTTTTAATTAGAGATGGCACCAATACGATCAGTATCTTGCATCGATACTAAAATAAATAAATAAATAAATAAAATAAAATAAAATAAAATGCTGGATCAGATATCGGGGAAAAAAGGAATGAATTTGATCTGATTGGAATTAGAATTTGGAAAAGACTTTATTATATGTATTATATTTGCCATGTGAGTGAAAGAGTTTCATTGAATAAAAAACTGCAGTTTTTGTGTGTCATGTCTTTTAGCTGTGTATTGTGTGTTGTGTATTTTTTATGTGCTTCAAAAAACAATTTTAAATACCTACATATATATATATATATATATATATATCCTGGATATTGATATCGCTATCGTTATCAGAAAAAAGCGGTGTCACTAGTTTTACTGTTAGAAATGGTTTTAACGCGACCACATTAGATGTTTTTGGATGAAAGTCTTAACTGGATAAATGGAAATGGATAAAAATAACACAGAGGTGTGTAGTGTGAGACAGTGTGTACCTCTGGCCCAGGGTGGAACAGGAAACGGTGTGTAGGACTCGGAGAAGAGCAGCAGGACGCTGGGAGTAACGGCACCGAACGCAAAACCGTACGACCAGCGATTACTCATACTGCCCAGAAAATCCAGCGGCCTGAAGACAGCAACAAACACTGAGCCGTGACAAAATCCGACACACGATCAGACAGCATGTTAGTGTGTGTGTGTGTGTGTGTGTGTGTGAGACTCACACCACGATGCCGAATCGGCCCTGTAGGTACGGGAATCTCCCCTCAAACGGGTGACTCTTCTCTCTGCGCTGCAGGAAGGACAGCAGTGCTACAATACACACCTGATTATCATAAACGCACACACACACACACACACACACACACACACACACACACACACACACACCATACCACATTCAGCACAGTGTTATGTTTTTAAAGCCACATTAAAGTCAGAACACAAAAAAAGTCCCATGTTTTAGTTCTGTTCTTTATCATCAATGAAAACAGAATATTAACATGTAATATATACGAATAATAATAAATGTTAATAATAGATCCTCTAGCTTGGTATTTGCAATGCGTATTGCTGTTTTTTCACATCATAACTCTGGTATTTGTTTTCTTTTTCATATAGCAACCAATTTTTTAAAAAAGAAGTCAGTAAAATAATCATAATATTATTAGCATTATTAGTAGAAATGCAATGAGAGTAATATTTATTACGTTTAAAAGCAATATTATTATTATTTTGAGTAGTTGTACTATTGCTATTAGGACCAGTAATTTAAAAAATTATAATTATTATTATTAGTAGTAGTAGTAGGAGCAATAGTAGGAGTTGTAATATTACTATTAGTTGTATAAGTGTTAGTCATAACATCAATATGAAAATTAGCAGTAGGGCTACTGTGTAAGTGCAGGATGCACATTAACACCTGTATTATTATTATTATTATTATTATTATTATTAGTAGTAGTAGTAGTAGTAGTAGGAGGAGGAGGAGGGCTGGGAGTAGGAGTTATTACTAAATAATATTATCCTCATATTCATAAGATTCATTTAGTAGTAACTCTGTGACGGTGACGTTATGCGGAAGGCACACGAAATTCTGACACACGGCCAAAAATAAAGTAGAACCTGTTCGCACTGGAGGTCAACGACCTTTTATAATGAAATCATCTCATCCAGAGAGTTTATAATGACTCACAGAGGGAGCAAGAGACACATGGAGGAACAGATCCATCGGAATACATTTACTCGCCCTGTGCCAGAGAAAGAGAGAGAGAGAGAGAGAGAGAGAGAGAAGATGAGTGAATGTAAAGTTGATCTGTTCCACCATTAAGGGTTCTTCACTTTGCTCCTCTGAGGTTCAGTTCTTCTGGACACGTTGCTTTTCATTTTCGCCTTCTTCATCTGAAAAGTGCTCAATTACTAAACATCTAAATATCTCACTTTCTTCAATCACAAACACACACATTGCTCTGTGATTCATTTTTTTATGCGGAGTTGGGGATGTTAAAATGAGAACATTTCAAAATCAAAGATTTGCTCATTTTTTACTGACACAGTAATGCAGAGGACAGAGAATAAGCATCTTAGACAAACAACTGTATAAAAAACAAGGGTGCCGAGACTTTTGCACAGCACTGTCGATCAGTGAATCAGGCTGCACTCTCGCTTGGTTTTGCGTTAGTGTATATTCAGAAATGTTCCTGATTTTCCTGAAAAATGTAAGTTTGCTTTGAGAATAAAAATGTTGAGAACAGAATTCCTAAAATCCTAAAAATTCATAAAATTCTACTGCAAAAAAAAAAAATTTAAATCACAAAGTGCTATCTATTAGACATAACTAAATAAGTATTAATATTATCACCATAGTTCTACAAAACATTCAGATATTTGACTAAAATGTATGTTTTTCTTTAGTACATATGGAATCTGTGTTGTACTGTGGAACTCAGAGTTAAAAAGCAGAAGTTACTCACATGCTTCCGGTTCTGGCTGAGAAATCCTAACGCGGGTGAACGCAAGACTTCATTCTTAAACGCCACCAGTTTTCACTTCCTCTATGTGAATCTCTCGTTTCTTATTCACCCGAAACTCTTCCAAACACCAGTGTTAATTTCTGATCACATGACCGCGTGTGTACTTTGGACCCTGGCTTCTGACATTGTGTACAACACACACTTGACTCACAGTAGAGGTGTGAGCATCACTGTTTTTATCCTTTCATTATGTCTTTATGTATCTAATCGTGATTTTTTTTAAACGAATTTAGTTGGTTCTGTTTCAAAATATGAACAGGTTAATAATTTAAACCACACAGACTGTGACCCTACACTCCATGTACACTCCTATAGCAATGAATATGTCTGTTTTCACGTTTTTTCAGCTTCATATCTGACCCGCTTGCTCAACATTTTTGTTGGGTTGTTGGCAAATCTACTTCTTCCTCTTTTGTTCATTACTGAAAAACTTCATCTCGGATGCTTCTCCTCAGGAAAAATCCTCAGTAACCTCAGAGGACTGAACTACATGCAGGTCATTTTAATGATCTGAGCTCAGAAAATCCGCTTAAGCAGTTGCGTGACCCGACTCTGAATACCAGGAACTTTCCCTGCGTAAATACTGACGTAACTTTTGGACTTGTTTCTCTGACTCTTTATACGGCTGTGTATTTTTAAACATTTAATATATATATATTTCTTGCATATTTAGAACCCATTTATAACTCTATTTATTTAACACATTGTTTTGATGTTTTAATCTACACAAAACACTTTTGAAATGTTGAACTCAAAATGAAACGTGGTCATCTAGAACGTTAACGAGTTTAACTTTAACATTTGACCGCAGCTGGAGTTATTTGCAAAGTTTTCTAAAGGAAATTGCGCCAGACTGCAATGTATTCTGGGTAATTTTTTCAAGTCTCATCATCAGTGTAATGAATTTTAGTCTAATACAGTAATAACACAATCTCTAATATGCTGAGTGTGATTCAAACACAGTTAAAAGTTGAAAGGAAGTGTGTTAGAAACTACCGGAATGCGGCCTTTGTGTTAAGTGTGTGTGTGTGTGTGTGTGTGTGTGTGTATACTGATAAGAGCTTGTGCCTGTAAATCATTAAACACTGTGTCTCTAATTCAGGAAGATGAAATGAAGGAATGAGTTTTGTTGTGTTCTGTACATGTCATACTGCATTATTAAACACTATGTAGGGTGTATTAAATGTTAAGTACACACTATTCCTGCAGTAGTACACACTAGAGTCAGGTCACGTCAAGGATTTCATATTTTTGGATAATGTGCATCTATAATGCATCTTCTCCTAAAATATATTAATATTAAAAATATCAAAACGCAACAGAAAAATTTTATTTAACTGTTTTTGTCCATTTGTACGTTTGAAGAAAGCTTTAAGCTCCGCCCACTTCACCACACGTCATGTCCTACCGCAGAAGGCTTCTGCTAGCTCGCTAAAGTTACGACAGAAGGCTTCTGCTAGCTCGCTAAAGTTACCTCAGAAGGCTACTGCTAGCTCGCTAAAGTTACCGCAGAAGGCTTCTGCTAGCTCGCTAAAGTTACGACAGAAGGCTTCTGCTAGCTCGCTAAAGTTACCTCAGAAGGCTACTGCTAGCTCGCTAAAGTTACCTCAGAAGGCTTCTGCTAGCTCGCTAAAGTTACCTCAGAAGGCTTCTGCTAGCTCGCTAAAGTTACGACAGAAGGCTACTGCTAGCTTGCTAAAGTTACGACAGAAGGCTTCTGCTAGCTCGCTAAAGTTACCGCAGAAGGCTTCTG
>CM041002.1:14016292-14031016 GCA_022985145.1 Pangasius djambal | reverse complement strand
CAGAAGGCTTCTGCTAGCTCGCTAAAGTTACCTCAGAAGGCTACTGCTAGCTCGCTAAAGTTACGACAGAAGGCTACTGCTAGCTCGCTAAAGTTACCGCAGAAGGCTATGGTTAGCTCGCTAAAGTTACGACAGAAGGCTACTGCTAGCTCGCTAAAGTTACGACAGTAGGCTACTGCTAGCTTGCTAAAGTTACCGCAGAAGGCTTCTGCTAGCTCGCTAAAGTTACCGCAGAAGGCTTCTGCTAGCTTGCTAAAGTTACCGCAGAAGGCTTCTGCTAGCTCGCTAAAGTTACCGCAGAAGGCTTCTGCTAGCTCGCTAAAGTTACCTCAGAAGGCTACTGCTAGCTCGCTAAAGTTACCTCAGAAGGCTATGGTTAGCTCGCTAAAGATACCACAGGATATTGCTGTCTCACTAAAGTTACCACAGCACGCTACTGTTAGCTCGCTAAAGTTACCACACAGGCTTTGTAATGGATAGATGCAGAAACTGTTTTTTGTACAGTAATAAATTCATGAATAAAAACATTAAAAAAAAATTTATTCAGCACAAAGAATAATATATTTATCTTTCTGGTGCTAGCTTGCTTAAGTTAACACAGGAGTGTCATTATAGCTAGCTCCAGAAAGTCACATCTACAAGTTTTATCATGCATGAAAACACATAAAAATAAATTTATTGACCAGAAAGAATAATATATTCATCCTTCTGACCACTGGAGAGCACAGCTGCAGACAGTTTTTATGGGGTACAGTAACACCATGAAGAAAATTTGACTCCATATTTCAGACAAAAACGAGTTAAAGATCTGTCATATGAACCAAAATGATTTGTTTGTTGCATCGTGTGAATGTTTTGATTGATCTCAATACCCAGAAACCTTAGTCTTTGAGAAAAAAAAAAACATGCTAACACACAAAAACTGAAATAAATCTTTTTTTTTTTTTTTAAATCAAAGAATCATTCCTAAAAAATATACCTAAAATTTCTACTTGGTACTAACATGTTAATAACTCAAACATCACATGTTATAGGAACATAATAGTTTGATGGTAGATCTTGTAATTTTGTTTAATACTTTTGGCAGCATACGTTTTTTTACCGTAAAAAATTAAAGCTAAAAAAGAAGACCAGTGTTCTTTTTTTATGCTATATTTGAGACGGCCCAGGCGAAGGCGAGTTCACCCTCTTTGTCGTTTTTTTGCTTGCGTTTCTTCCTCAGCAGGATGAGTTTAGGGTTCCTCAGTAGGGTGTACATGAGAAGCCAGCGAGTGCGAACTCGGTCCTTTGTTATAGGGTCTGGAGAACAGAATAGAAATAAAAATGTGTGTATTGCTAACCAAATAAGGAGACATGACTGGAAACACTGGAGTTTGAGTTCATGTTGTCTAGCTAAATATGTTGATCTCGCTTGTTACCTGAGTTTAAGCGCGAATATTCGCCGTCTTGGACACTCTCTGAAGTATGTTTGAGCAGCAGGTGGCAGAAACACACCAGAACTGGATTAGTGTGATAATGATCTGCCATTATCATTCCAACCCACATACAGTAACCTGAGAACGAGTAACAGAATGAATAGATGATTGAACAAACATGGTTTGGTAATCTTCTCAATCTCGCTGCTTCTATGCACATTTGGTGTTAAAACCTGGTGCTTTATGGGTAATAAACTTGGCAGTCTGCTTGCTATCCATGTTGTCACAGTAATCCCAATCTGGACCCCTGATCAAAAGGTGACCATTCATCACATCAGTTCCAGAAGAAATGTCCAAGTGGGTCCAGTGTCCCTGAAAATAAGGAGCACTAAAACCAACACCATTCCCTATTTTTTCCCCTTCTCCTCCACTCTGCCCTTCCTCCCCCCTGTCCTCCATGTCTTTATGCACAGTGGTGAGGTCTTGGTGGATTCCAGTACCTCGGTGCATCTAAACTTGGTATATCTGTTCTGCACAAACAATATATTATTTGCGAAGTCTTGCCAACCTTGACATCAGAGCCTTGTATAATGCCATTGATATTCCTGTGTCCTGACCCTTGCATTGACTCTTGTCAACTCTTTAGATTTTGCCCTTTTGTTTTGGATATTTGTACCTTCTGCATTTGATTGTTGCCCATTTGATGATTTTGATATGGGGTTGTGTCTTGAATTTCACAATGCACCTCCTGCACATGGATCTCGAAATTTCTGTTACAGTAGCATTGAGGTGGTGGTCTTTCCTTGTCTGATCCAACTGTTAATCATGGGGACAAATTAGATAAATTTTCTTTGGGAGAAAATCACTGGGGAGGTTGGCTGCTGCTCCAGAAAAGAAGGACTCAGGATTGTTTGGGGATGTCAAGAGATGATCACAAGATGAGATTCTGAGGCATGCCTTCAAACCGAGAGAGAGTAATCAATGTTCAATTAGTCCAATTACTGTTACCTTGACTTTTCAGAATTATATAGAGTGACACAAGACTCATCATAATCCCAAATCGGATGGGCATCTAGGGCAGGAATTAGGGATTATAAAGTAATTTACTTAGTATTAATCAATCAAGGATGTCACAGGACATCCTATTTGCTCTGGTTATGTTATAGAAAACATTCTTTATAATGTTAGCTGGATGATTTTTAATGACATGCATTAGTTACATAAGTTAGCTTGAATCAAGCTGGGTTGCAGTGGGTTTTGTTTCACTTTGGAAAAGCACTTCTGTACAGCACTTCACTGCATCAGGAGTTGTCAATCATCAATGGCGGCTGTTCATCAAGAACAACACGCAGGTTAAGAGCTGTTATTTTCCCTCACTGTAGACAGTTTTGACTCACGTAGCCTGCAGTGTTGGCTGCTGCTGTGTACCGCTAGTATTAAACTCCTTGTACTTATTTAAAAAAATAAATAAATAAAAAATAATAGAGAAATGTCAACATTGAACTGCTATAAAGTCTAAAGAGATGTGCTGTGGCAATGGGATATAACAGTGAACACAACCAGAAATGAGACTAACAGATGAGTTTAAAAGGAAAAACTACAGTCTTACTCGTGTCCTGCTTCTCGAAGCCCTCTGGCATTATGGTCCGCTCGATGCGTGATAGCAACATCAGACCCACGGCGGCACTTTTAATTAACCGCAAACAGCAGTTCATCACGCCCAAGATCATGTTACAGAAGAAGAAGAAGTAGTTAAAGTTGTGGAAGGCCTTCCTGAGGAGGACAGAGAGATAGGAATTAGACAAAGAAATAGACAGAGGGTGAAAAACACACATCCATAAACTGGTGAAAGAGTGTTTCTGAATGCTGAGAAAAAAAGATATGAACCACTACAGATTTCAGTAGTTCTGTTTCACGTCTCAGGACAACCAGAACCAGTGAGACTCACCCGGACACCTTCTTGTGTACGTGAGCATTCATGCCAATAAGTTATCCCGAGTTATCCTGTTTAAAATTTGAACTAAAAGTGGACTTTACCTGCTCGGCTTGGTTATTTATTCCATGTTAATTAACATTCGTGTTACCTGTTGTTGAGTGCTAACGGCTTGTCTTCATCCGTAGGTGAGATTTTGTCTTGCAGGAAAAATATATGGCTCAGCATGCGCTGCAGCCCCATCAGAGCCAGTAAGATGAAGAAATTCGGCCTGATTTTCATAAAACACAAAGCTGGGATCAGACTGCAGCTTCTAAACCTCTAAGCCTGTTAACTGTTATCATTTCTACTTAATATACTGTAATATAATTTTTATATGTCAACTTTTTGTACTGGATACTGCTGTATATAAATATTTAAGCAAATAAGCTAAAATCTTGGAGGCTTTCAAGCACTCCAGGGCCAGTAGAAGAAGGGTACTACTCCCTGTCGCTGGAGAAAGAAACTGATTGGACTGATGGATCAGAACTTACAGACTCACGCCCACCCACTTCAGCCAGTGGAGAAATCCGTGTTGCAGGATCGGTGATATGACCAGGTATACAAACACCAGGCCAACCACGAACATCGCCACGTGCATGATCAGATAACCTGCAGATTTTATGTTTATTTACTGACAGTCCTACTGTGATCTAGCACAACTGTCCTTCTTGTTGTTAAGAAAACATAAGAACATTAGAAAGAAATGCATTTAAACTATTAATATTAACATAATATAATATTAACACTCACCCCACACGGAGAAGGCGATCTGATGGCCAGGATACTTCAAAAGCCCCACCTGGAGGAGGGATTATGATTATGATTATGATTTAATGTTAGCAATTACATTTACCAAGTAAATAACAAAAACTAAAAGGTGATTTAGGTTTTTTCAAATTATTATTATTATTTTTTTTTTTTAACACTTATGCTCATTTTTTTGTGGATTCTGGGCCATTTTCCCTGAGTATATTTTCTCCCCAGTTTGGTCACGTGCTAGCTCTCTCCCATCATACGACAGCTACCTACCAGGGAGCTAACTGCAGCTAACTGCATCTTTTCAAACTGCTGCTCATGCTGTGTCACATCGCACAGTAACACACTCAGAGGAAAGCGCTATCTGCCCTCGTCCACATACATGTAGACTCCCGTGATTGGCTACTCACGCTCTGATTAAAAGGGTGTAGAGAGTATACCCATCTCCACCCAAAGACCACAGAGAAGTTTGCTCTCTTGAGTCCTGGGCACAGATGTCTGTAGCACTGGTGGATTTAATCTCGACAAGGAGAACGGTTCTGTTTTGCGCCACTGAGGTGTGAGCAGTCCAGTGAACCCATTTCTGGACTGTTGTTATGGTCAGCGGAGGAGATGGAACGTCTTACTGATGTATAAAACAAAAATTCAAGAGCAAACATGATTTGGAGCTCCGCCCCCAAACAATCCCAGAATCGGTCCTGGATGAGGGCTCAATTAATCAGACCAAGTGTGAAAATGTCCTTAACGGGAGTTGTGCTTTAGCGCTTACTCTACAACACACAGTAGTTACAATACTTGTGTGTAAATACATTGGAGCTGCCAGTGTGTAAATATATTGTGTGCAATTGTCTGTAAATAAACTGTGTGTAATTGTGTGTAAATAAATCGGAGCTCTCGAGACAGCTCCACTCTGATTGCATCACCTGATCATTGTTACACATTTCTTCATGTGACACATGAGGAAGGAAACACACACTCACCACTCCATACACAGGGTCCAGTTTGTATGTCTTTGGCAAGTATTTTTTTTCTCCAACTCGCAGTGATTGCATGTGCTTCCTGTCAATGGAATGAATTCATAAAAGAATGAGTGAAGGAAGGAAGAAATAAAGTCTCAAAAAAATGAAATGGAATGTAGATAAAGGCCTTATTGTAAGATTTACAAATGATGTACAATGGCCATGAAAATTGTACTAAAATGCCATAAGTACGTAATAAGCATCACATCGGTTGCCGTTACAGTAAAACACTGAGTGCCGGTGTGGTGTGATGTAGCGTGGTTCCTGTTACCACCCTGAAGTTTGACGAAACGAGGTCTTGTTCTCACTTTTAGAAGTTATAGCAGCTATAAACAGTCATTGCATCACCAGCCTCTCTTTTTCCTCTCATGTAAACTTTGTCAGCTTGTCATGTTATCATAATCGTATTCTCAGTGATTGTTTAATAGCACAGTAAGCTATAAAGCGATACTATATCCACTACAATTTTACTCATTAGCTAGATGACATTAGCAGATATTTGAGTCAAATTTATAGCTAATCTTACTTTTTTTCCCAGTAAGAGTGTGTGGGTTTTGGAAGCTAATTTGGGGCTATGATATGATTTATAATACAAAACAATATTCACTCAAATTGAATCAAATTTCATGCTCCAGCGTACCTGTAATACACCAGCACCTGGCTAATGTGGATGACAGACGTCAGCGTGGCACAAGCTGCTGAGATATACCAGGTGTCTAAAAGCAAATCATCATTTAGCATTATTCAACACATGAATTAATGAATTAATCAATAAACACCTGACTGTTTCTAGCTGTTTTCTGAATCAAATGACAGACCTGCAATAGGAAATACTGCACAAATATTGCGATACACTGCACTAAATATTGCACTGAAAATCTAACGTGTCATATCATTACAATTCGATAATTAAATAATTAAATCAAATAATCAATAAATCAATCAACCAATTAAAGACAGAGAGAGTGAGCTTACATGTGGCATAGTTCAGGTGTGTGAAAAAGGATGTTTGATCCAATGAATCGTTTACATACGTTTTCCAAAGGTCATACATGTTTAAGGTCAACCACCAAGAAATTATCTGCTCTGATGTTACCATCTACAGAGGAAACACAAAAACACACACACACACACATCTCCTGCAGCAAAGTACCAGCAAAAACATCAGCATTGTCCTGGTGCTAGTGCTAGCGATCCTCGCGCAGTGACCACTCTTTCATTTATACTGGACTACTAGTTTTAAAAATGATGAAAAAACGAACCAAACGGCAGTAAATAGAAGCGTACAGTATGAGACGGACGTCTAGACCACCAGCTTTAAACACAAGTACTCACCTTTAAAACAAAAAATCAGGGAGAGAAAATGCTGACTAAAGAAAGAAGAATGAATGGACTGAAATAGTGTAAGGACTGAAACACCACACACACACACACACACACACACACACACACACACACACACGTACCATGTACAATCCGAGGAAACACATCACGACAGTGGCGATGATTCTGTTTGGGAATTTAAAATACGGATCCCATTCGTACACTTTCCTCTGGAACCAGCTCTTCTGCACGGACCTGGAGTGTAAAATATGCGTTACTGTGTGTGTGTTTCTTTGTGGGTTTCTGTGTGTGTTCCCTAATGTGTGTATGACTCAGTGTGTGTACGTACGCTTCAGCAGGCCATCTCAGTAAACGTTGTACATATTTGTACTCGTGCTTCTTCACTTCCTCCTGCAGAATCCCATACAAACATTCAGAAAGAGACACACATACACACACACACCACACTCTCACAAAACGATCACAGGTATTTCTGATTGTTATTTCCTGAACAGCAGTTTAACAGCGCCTGGTGTGTACGTGTACGTGTTTATTCTATGTTTATGGTCAGCATTGGGATTAGCATAAAAAAAAAAAACGGTGAAAAAAAATACTTTTCATTAATAAAAGTTAAGAATGAGCCGTCTGTATGTCTTTCAGTCAGTGGTGCTCATCTGTCTTTAAGCTGTGTGAGCATCTGATGGAGAGAAGCCGAGGTGTGTTTACATGGCACACACAGGGCTCCATAATGCACTATAATGACCGGACTGGTGTAGCGTTTGTCCCTGCTGTCTGAGAGGATGGACACCACGGCATTCCAAGCGCTGTTCCGTGTCGAGATGGAAATCCTTGACCTCATTAGTGCTTTTATTTTCAGAAATCTCTAAATAGTACCACTCGGCTGTTACTAAACCATTACAGGCCCCACCCACGCATATACAGTCCTGTACTGTGTGTTTTCTCTTGAAACGGAAAAACGTAAGAAAAGGCAGACACGGAGACGATAGCGAGCGTGCCGTTTGTTTTTTTTACTTTACTGAACTCTTTTTTTTTTTCCAAACAGAGATGAGCATGTGATGTAAGATTAACTCAGAGAAGTCAGCAATAAAGGCTAAACACACAAAAATACACTAGAGTACAGCGTGTCCCAAAAGTCTCCACACATAGAAACGAACACTTTTTAGCAAAATGGAGCTTTATTTACAAAACGTTCTCTACATGACTCTACATGCCAATACTATGTAAACACACAGAGGTCTGAGGAACTTGTGTTAACACATCAGCTTCCTGACCCAGCCGTGAGAATGATTTCAATACCTTCTTCTCAAGTCACGTCAAGTGGAGTTTATGGTCGTTCAACCGTATACGGCCAGTTAGTCAGTTCTTTTGTCAAAGGCGTTCTTAAAAACTATCTGAAAATATAATATAATATAAAGTAAGTATGGGATGTTTTGGAAGACATTTTGCTAAAAAGTAAAAGAAACTTCTGGGACGCTGTATTTTTTAAAAAAAGATTCACATGCACACACGTTAAATAAAATAAAAAACTCCTTACACGCTCAAAGAAACAAAGAAATACCCGTGTACAACGCACCACAGTCGAACACAACCTCCATCTTGTTCCAGGTTCCTGCATGAACCGGGAATAATCCCACTGAAAGGCTGAATTTGTGAATTTTCTTGAATTTGTTCAATTCGTGTCATTTTCTTTATGTTTTGCCTTCCGTCCACACCGAAATGGCGTTTCTGTCCAGCGAAAATGGAGCTTTTCGAAAACGCTCTCCAAAGTGGATAAATTTGATAAGTAGTTTCTGTAGTGTGGACTGAGAAAACAGACATATTCGTATTTTTAGTCATGTGACCCATTCAACTCAAAACAAACAAGATGGTGGACGATGTTGTACTGCAGATGTTGTGCCTGCTGTCTGGTTTGATGGCACTGTTAAAGATTAATGCCACTTTATACGACCTTGGCATCCATTGAGAGAGAAGGAAAATAAATAACCGCCTGATGGAAAAGACTAAAGGTTCTTATGTTTTTACGCACGCGTGGTGTAGGTGTGTGTGTGGACGAGCAATTTTTGGAAAATGTTTGAAAACGCCAGTGTAGATGGAGAGCAGTTAAAAACAAAAATGCAGTTTTCCGATCTGTGTGTCTGACTGAGGTTCAGACACTGGCGGCCTTCTCAAATTTGATCTAGTTTTTTTTTTGACATTCATGTGTGTGTGTGTGTGTGTGTGTGTGTGTGTGACCTGGTTGCTGTGATTCCTCAGGCGGTTCTGCACACCCTTCACTATGATGGAGCCAAAGCGGCACAGCAGGAACCCCAAGCACAGTAACTGTGGGACATCAAATAACTGCACACAAGAACACATTTGAGGTGGGAACAGATTTGATTAAATGTGATAAGCATGAGATCGGATTATCTGAAAAAATATCCTGTGGATGGTGGTTCACTTACCCACTCTAACCGCATTAAATAATCCACGAAATTATCATTTAATACTATTTCTTTGTACCGGATCGACTTCCACATCAGTGCAACGAACCTGGAATCACACACACACACACACACACACACACGACGTGAATAATCCTGTATGTACTGTACGCAGCTAAAGGGTTAAACAAGGCTGATTACTAGCTCCAGCTCCACAAAGCTCTCACAACATCTCTGTGTCCTTCACACACTACAGTACGCAGACGCCCTTGTCCTGCTCGCTCATTCCCACCCGGACGTACGAATGGCGCCTGTAGTGTATCGTTCACTGGCTGAACACCCAAAAACACCAACCTCCTCAGGCTGTAGTATGTGGTTCTCTTCTCATGGTATTCGACGGGTTCTGATCTTTGGCCACGTCCATAACACGCCATCAGCGGCGAGTGCGAGACGATGAACGTGAACGAGGTGGATTATTTTACTCTTTCATTATTTACTCTTTCTCAGACCGGGCCTGAGAAAGAGTCTGAGAATAGTCTTCTTGTACGCAAAGGTAAAATCATCATAACGATTAAAATGTTTGAAGTAAAATTCAAACCCATGTGTCTGGGTGTATAAAATTTTCCAAAAAATGTCTTCTTAAAAGATTAGGTGTAAGAAGCCCATAGAGTGAATTTCCCTGTTTCTAGCTTTTCCCCAAACAAACAGTTCACTGCAGCAAAAGGAAAGCAGCAGTTGGAGAAACAGGAGCTCTCAGGAGTGCATCTGTTTCATTCCTGCTCATTTTCTGACTGAGGATTTGTTCTTAAGACCATTAAAGCGGAATATTTTTGACATTTTGAACTTGGCTCATTTTTTTGCCCAGAAGTATATATATATATATATATATATATATATATATATATGGGTGTGTGTGTGTGTGTGTGTGTGTGTGTGTGTGTGTGCCTAGTGAGATAAAATTGCCGCAAAGTGAAGGAAAAGAAATCAGGAACATAAAACAGGGCCTGTTCAGTTGTCCCAAGCCTGCCTGCTGTCTGCTCACTTCCACGTGAACCTGTCAGAGTCACACAGCGCACTGCCAAAGGGGTGGAAAGTACCAGGAGAGTGAATACAGCAGCCCCAGAACTCCTCCAAGCAACCGGTGTGGTGTTGAAAGACAGGCGAATAGCGGCATGCAGGTAATGCTTAGAACCAGCGCAGTAAACAGAGTCGCCAAAACTGAAACACACACACACACACACACACACACACACACACACACAGTCCAACTGTGAGACAAAACAACACATTATACATGATTCAGGTGTGAAAGAAAGCAGCCAAACACATCTGCAAAATCAGATCTGCCAATTCTACCGTCACACTAACGAGTGACAAAGCGACAGGCGATCATTCGTTTGTCTGTATGTTACAAAGCCGAGCATGTAACACGTACGTCACACAGCCGCTCTTCACTCTGATTAGTGTGTTATTTAATTTCTCTTTAATTAGTTAACTTTAGAAGCGGAATACACACAAGCGACAACAGCAGCACACAGTCACAAGAAACAATCTACAAGCAACGTGCGCTTGCTTTAATCATTTAATTACTGTTAATATTAGTACTGATTATTGATTTTATTAATTGTCCAAGTAAGTTTATTAAAAGCATCACTGTGAACAAAGCCTTAAAAAACTGTGTGTAAGCGTGTGATACTGTAGGTAGTGTAGTGTACCTTGTAAATACGACGGCACGTCAGCTATTCTGATGCTGCGGAACATCAGACTCATCATGAAGGGGGTCACGGCACCGAAGGCAAAACCGTAAGACCATCGGTTCTGCATCTTGCCTGTGAAGTCCAGGGGTCTAACAGTATACGAATAAATCCACCTCAAATCAGCACACTTAAAATAAAATGTTCCTGACTGACAGATTTGCTTTATGCCTTAAAGTCACAATCCTAAATAAATGGTGAATAGTGTGAAATTTCAGGCTTGTGTCTGTATCAGTGTCTGAGATAGAGAGGCTTTAAAAAGGGGGCGTGGCCATAATTTTACTGTAAAACGAGTTTTACAGAAACCTTTACAAACTTCTATACAGTAAGTCCTTCCTTTTAAACTATTCATGCATGAAATTCTCAGGGATTGTTGTCTAGTATAAAATGTCTTTAACTTATAAAATAGAAGGTCCACAGTTGCATATTTACCATTTTATAGCCTGCTGAAAATTGTAAATAAATAAATAAATAAAATTACTTCGGGCCTCAAACATGAAGCTGGTACCTGGAACCAGGCTATATTTATCATCAAATACGCTCTGTTTTACATCATTATTAAATCAGAAAGTTTGAGTTATGTTAACAATAAGAATTCAGATGTATTTACAAAAATATAACAATAAACTACAAACGCACACCACGAAGCCGAATCGGCCGCTCAGACAGCAGAATCTCCTCTCACAGTCCCAGATCTTCTTCCTGCGCTCCACAAATGACAGCAGGAGCATAATAAACACCTGCAGCAAAATCACACACACACACACACACACACACACACACACACACACACGGGAAATAAGTCTTATTCATTCAATTAAATATTTATTGATTAGTTCAACATGAACAAACCTATTCCAATATAATTAGCTTCATTCATTTTCTCTAATTTGCAAACACATACTACTGTCATTAATTAAACAACGACACGTGGTACTTTTTTATCCGTTTGTAGTTACATTTAATGTTAATGAAACGAGTGAGTTCCTGTTGTCGCTTACGTTATAGCAGCTATAAACAGTCGTTCCCTCACCAGCCGCTCTTTATTCTCTCTCCTCAAGTTAATAAGACAAAAATAAAATCGCAGCTTGTTACGCAGGTTAGTAAGAAACTGCCAAAGAGAAGAGTTACAGAGAAACTCCTCCGTCCTGAAGACGTCGGAAAACGTAAAGTTACAGCTTCACCTCTGACTGTTACAAAGCGCTGACACTGGAGACTCCTTCCATGTTAAATAGACACATTCTCTCCTTACTTTAAGAAAACTGCTGTTATAGAGAATGAATCAAACCCAATCAGAACCCAGAACTCAGCAGTGCTGGGAAAGCAGGTTAGACAGAGCTCCTGATGTCAGCACATAGAGAGGTCGAGCAAAACACAAAATCATATTTAATTAAAAAAAAAAAAACGACAAAAACAAAAACAAATGAAGGATTCACTTACAGACACCAGCAGACTCAGCAGCATAAAGAGCAAACTAAAAGTCCTATACTGCAGCAATAAATCTGTTTCGCTCCTAAACAAACAAAGAAAGTTGAAATTTAGACAGATCCAGAGAACGGAGACAGAGCAGCTGTTTATTTCTTAAACGTGATCGAACATAGAGAACTCGTGCAAAGCTGTTTCCTGAGTGATTCAATTTAGCCAATTCTTTAACTTTGTCGCTGAATGTCTTTCTTCGCAACGTTCCTAAACCGTAGAAGGAAATAACTCCTATACGATGCGCGATTAATCTGTGAGAATAAAATCAGTCTAAAATGGTACAGGATGAAGCCACTGACACTTTAACGCTGCTTAAAAGCTGCACATAGTTCGCTCTACTGAACCAGTTTGATTCATTTAAAAAGAATCGGTTCAAAAGAGTGACTCGTTTACGAGTCAGCCTTCACTACAGCATTGTTTAAGATGAAGGCGTGATGCAGCGGGGTTTTTAACATGAACATGACAGTCGTTACTTCTACAGAACGCAGCAGAGAGCCGGAGCTGATGGTGAGATCAGCAGATACTCACGTGGGCTCTGCTGGAACTTCCTGGCCCTGTTGGGAGAAGAAGAGGTGATGAGTGAGACAGTGTACTCAGAGGAGCGAAGATTATAAAACAAATCTCTCAGACTTACTAGCAGCAGATACTCTAAACGTTCCTTCAATGTTCTTTTTAAAAAAAAAAAAATTATTCATGAAACCAAAATTTTGATCGAGTGGATCTCACAACACAAGCGCTTCTTCTTCTAAAGCTTAAAGTCTCTCGCTGTCATTTCTTCCCTCTTCTTTCCTCATCACAGTTTTTATCACATTTTGAGGATAAAAAAAAAAGAATAATGACGGCACAATAATCACTTCCACGCTGTGTGTGAAGCTAAACAGAAATACAGAAGGCAAACAGTCCAGCCTACAACCTCCTGCCAGCTCTCCTCACCGTGGGTTAAAGCGTGGTTTATTCACTGAGGGAAAAATCCAGCGTTACACACGTTAAATACGTTCATATTCTATCAGATGCCATTTAAATCACACGATGAAGGAGTGACATGACGAGCAGAAAGAGGATTTAATAAACCCTCAACTTGAACTTTAACTCTGAACTGAGAAGCTCAAAGTGATTTAAGTTTTCAGTTTCATACTTCTTTCTGAAGCTGATCCTCTTACACCAACAAACCAACAAAAATATATCTAAGTGTTTTATGAACTGAATTAAAAAAAAAAAACAGACTTAAAAAAAATTCATCAATGAAATTTAATGAGGAAGATAAATAATCTGTGATAAATATTCTTATTTTACTGATATAACTGATAGAATTATATAATGAAGTTCTCACCCAATGATATACATCACATCTTAAATAAAAATAAGCATCATCATGAACTGAAATGAAAACAGGACAATCGTGTGTGTGTGTGTGTGTGTGTGTGTGTGTGTGTGTGTGTGTGTGTGACTGAAGTGATTTCCTGATGAACGTAAAAAAGGCGTCAGGAATGGAGACGTGATAAAAATAAAATAAATTACAAAAAAATGCGTGTTATATTTATTAATATTTGAAGATATTTGTATTCATCCATCTCCAGTAAGAGGTCAGGGTCACAGTGGATCTGGAGTCTGTTCCGGGAATACCGGGCACGAGACGGGAATACTGGTCTGTTCCGGGAATACCAGGCATGAGACGGGAATACTGGTCTGTTCCGGGAATACCAGGCATGAGACGGGAATACTGGTCTGTTCCGGGAATACCCAGGAATATTGTCTTAATCTGAATCGGCCAATCGGATCGCGGCGTTTACATTACTGATGTGCATGTAAACATGGTCACTGATTATGATGCTGTTTCATGGAGCTTCTCATAATCAGTTCATGCATCACATCCTGTGTGTACACGTGTGTGTGCACAGCACGGAACTCTGTACAGGTAGTGCTCTAACCTGAGCTGAGCGTGTGAGCGGTGTGAGGTGCTGAGAGATGAACAGAGCTGTTCGGGAAATCGCTCTGTGTAATTAATAACCGCTAGAATGTCTAATGAGGGTAACAGGAAGTAAAGCTGTGAGCGCCGTTAATCATCAGTGCACTGAATCCTGCGGAATCCTGAACACACCCTTTCCTGTAACCGCTCACACTAAACCCCGGCTTTACGTCAGCGGAAATACGCCTTCGGCAGTTTCCATGGCAACACACTGTGAGTCACTCCGATCTCAGGTTTCAGGATCCGATCGTCTCCCTGAAACTTTTCCCAACTAGAAACTAAATCTTCTGTCTGGAATACGGCTCCATCTCCATGAAGACTCTCTTCGCCTCTTATTACAGAATAATCAGAATAATCAGAATCATACTAATACTACTAATAATAGTAAAAAAGCGGATTTCGCACTCTTCACAGCACTGAGACGGCTCTTCTTAAGGTGGTCAATGACCTTCTTATGGCCACTGACTCTGGCTCCATTAGCATTTTAATTCTGTTAGATCTTTCCTCCGCTTTTGACACTATCTCTCACAGTATTTTAATCTCACGACTCTCTGCTCTTGGTATTTCTGGAACTGCCCTATCTTGGTTCACTTCTT
>CM041002.1:13982217-14008085 GCA_022985145.1 Pangasius djambal | reverse complement strand
TGTAGAAACATTTAATTTCATTACTTGTGCATGTGCCCAAGACTTTTGCGCAGTACTGTACACTAACGAACTTTATATATGATTTAAAATATCACTGTGCTTAGGATTACATTTAACACTAATCTGGATTAAAGATGACGCATGCTGTAGTTACATATTTAACACGTTCATCATTTAAAACATATTTCTTTGATTACATGAACAAACCATGACTTCTTTACCGGAGTGTTTCGAAGTGTTAAGGGGGGGGGGGGGGGGGGGGGGGGGGGGGGGGGGGGGGGGGGGGGGGGGGGGGGGGGGGGGGGGGGGCTAAGGGTCAAGACTTCCTGCTCCAAATTCCAGTGGACCAATAGGATTTAAGGAGGACACGTTCTTCTGTGACCCTCCCACCAAATCTCAGAAGCAATGGAAGAACTTCAGGAGAAAAAATATAGAAAAGATAACAGCATTTTTCAAAAAGAATAGTCAGGTGAATTAACTCCAAATAATAATAAGCACAGATAAGCTGATGTACTTACCCGTGTAAGGCAGAAATCAGAGTCTGTGCAGATCTGACGGATCCCGGTGTGTTTTTATTCCCTGTGTGTGCGGTCATGGCCCAGATGAAGGCGAGCTCTAACTCTTCTCTGTTTGCATGCCAGGGTCTCTTCCTCAGCAGGATGAGTTTAGGGTTCCTGAGCAAGCTGTACACAAGAACCCAGCGAAGGTGAGCTCGTTTCTTTGCTGGAGGCTCTGGAGAACAGGGGAGAAGTAAGAGTGTGTAAAATGTGAGTGTGTGTGTGTGTGTGTGTGTGTGTGTGTGGTCTTGTCAAGTCTTTCAGAAGGAGTGGATAACTTCATGAATGAGTTCACACTGGTGTGGGATTAATTTGCACAGTTTTTATGCACTGTGTGTCTTCATGGTGTGAATTTCGAGTAGAGAGAGAGACGCCGGTGCGAGAGGAGCAACCTGATGTGACGGCGTCTTGCTGAGCTTGTGTGTGTGTGTGTGTGTGTGGGTGTGTGTGTGTGGGTGTGTGTGGGTGTGTGTGTGTGTGCAAAAGTGAGAGTTTCACTTCTTTTCATTTATTTACATTGAGAAATTTTTCTGTGCTGAAGTTTTGTTGTTTACTTTTTTTAAAAATCATCTTAAGTTAGAAACAGTTAGTGATCAGATCACTGTTATTTATTATTATTATTATTATTATTATTATTATTATTATTATTAGTTACCTGGTTTTACGCCCTCGTCCACTCGAGCCCTCTGCAGTGTGTGTTTGAGCAGCAGGTGACAGAAACACAGCAGAACTGGGTTACTGTGATGATGATCTGTTATTATCATTCCCACCCACGTACAGTAACCTGCCACCAAATTAAGGCAAAAAAATCAATTAAAAAAATGACATTATATATCGTACACGGAGCGGAGTATAAGAGAAGTGTAGGTGTGTGTTCATCATGGTGAATAATAACAGCTTCCCTAATATCACGATCAGCATCCAAATCAGGGCTCAGTGTTAAAAAATACTGGAAGGCAGAAAGCAAAACTCTGAAACACTACAAAGCTGTGAGAAGGAAAACGCAGACGAATGAGCATCGGCGCTGGAGCTGAGGAACGATACACAGGGCACTTTTACGGATCGGTAAAATTCCCTTCAAAAGCCTCTTCAGAACGGTTGTTTCCGAAGGGAATGATCAGCGGACACTTCGCTCTCCACATCTGCATTTTAACATTTATATTTATTGCTATAAATGAATAAAACAACTGAAAGTTGTTCTACAGCAAATCAGCACTCTGATGTACGTTTCCTGTTTGCTCTTAAATGTATAAAAGCAGACTGAGTGAACAGCAGCAGAGAAGCGTGGGGAAGTTTCTTGTTTGCTGGGAGGCGGGGCTTTGCGAGCAAGTGGAAGTGAAGGAGTCATTTCCCTGTTTTTTTGTCGTTCATCTTGTAACAGCTAGAGAGCAAATTTGACCTGATGCAGGTTTAATTATAAAAGCACGCTCGTACTTGCGTCCAGCTTCATGAAGCCCTGAGGCATTATGGTCCGCTCGATACGCGGCAGCAGCATCACGCCCACGATGGCGCTCCTGATTAATCGTAACACACAGCTCCCCATGCCCATGATCACATTAAAGAAGAAGAGGTAGTAGTTAAAGTTGTGGAAGGCCTTCCTGTGGAGGAGGGAGAGAGAGAGGGAGAGAGAGAGAGAGAGAGAGAGAGAGAGAGAGAGAGAGAGAGAGATTATTAGCCAGACAGGCAAACCGGGGCTTGCTTTATCCATTGCTGTTACGACTCTGCACATATTAAAATAATTAAAATAGTAAATAACATTAAAGTTACCTGTTCTTGAGTGCAAGTGGTTTCTCTTTATCCTGAGGAGAGATTTTGTCTTGCAGGAAGAACATTTTGACCACAATGCGCTGAAGCCTCATGAGAGTTAGCACGAAGAAAAAATTTGTCCTGTTTTTTTAATAACACAGAAAAGACGTATGTTAATTAGGTGTCACGAATGCTGCGTGTCTATGAGTTTCATATCTCTGTAAGATCATGACTCATATTCAGCCATTCTGAACAGTTAAGACTAAAGTGGTCTCGCTTCATTAAGTCCTGCTGTGAACAGTTCTGCTGCCGGTGCAGTGGAGGAACCACTGAAGACACTTTTCTACATCCTAGCTAGGGTTAATATCCTTATCCATCACCAGCACCTCCACTGTAGCGCTCACTGACATATTACACCACTACAGACTCTCAACAGAGTGAGGGATGATGGACCGAAGGAGTGATGGACAGATGGAGTGATGGAGCGAAGGACTGATGGAATGATACATGGAGTGATGGAGTGATGGACAGATGAAGTGATGGACAGATGGAATGATGGAGTAATAAACTGATGGACAGATGGAGTGATGGACTGATAGAGTAACAAACTGATAGAGGACTGATAGATGGGTAGTAACTTACAGAAAGGTGATGAGCTCGTGCAGCCAGGAGAGGAACCCGTATTCCCGGATCGGTGATAAGACCAGATACACGAACAGCAGGCCGGCGGTGAACATCGCCACGTGCACAATCAGATAACCTGAAAACGTCAGGACTCAGTGTAAACATTCACTGCACGCACAGCGCCACTCAACCGCACCTAAAGTCTGTTTTAGAAGATTGTTGGGATTAAAGCTGACCAGCTGCACTCACCCCACATGGTGAAAGCGATCTGATAGCCAGGGTACTTCAAAAGTCCTGCCTGGAGGAGCGAGACTCACATTATCTCACACCGTCTACACCACGATATTTTTAATAACATCATAACAGATATCCAAATTGGTAGTTGGACAGCACAGTGGTGCAGTGGGTCGTGTTCTGACGGTTCTCCTTGTGTGTTTGGACACACAAATTGCCCTCCAGCTGCAACAGTGTGTGTGACGGAATGCCGTTCGAGGAGGCCGAGGTGTATTGCTGTTTGAAGCCCAGTGTTCCCAGGACAGACTCCGGGTCCACCACCACCCTGACCAGAATAAAGTGCTTACTGAAGGTGACTGAACTGAACTGAAGATGACATCCTTGGCCCACTAACTTTATGTGCTGCAGAGCTAAACTCATCAACTCATGCTCTGCTTCATGGCTCCAGCCCATGAGCCAAAGTCCAGTGCTAGCTGAGATCGAGTTCAAGCTCGAGTCCAAATGAAGGCGAGACCGAGTCAAGATCAAGAGTGAAATCATTTTCAAGGCCAAACCTTGACGTCAACTTGTTTTATTCATTTGTGCATTGCACCAGCGATCAGGCTGTTTTCTACAAGAAGGAATTACCTCTCCTGATCACGACCATGACCTGGGTCAGGTAGTTTGTCTGCACAGTGCGCACGCACACACACACACACACACACACACACACACACTCACCACACTAACAGCAGGTCTCGGTTTGTACGTCTTCGGCAGATATTTTTTGTCTCCAGCCCACAATGATTTAATGTGTTTCCTGTTAATGAAACGAAATGAAAAGTAGATCTACAGGAATGTACTAAACTTCAGGTATTATATATATTCCACGTTTATCTGATGCCATCATGGTGACTGAATTATCTAGAGTCATAATTCTGGGATTTTGAGAATTGTTTTGAACTGTAGATGCAAACAATATAGCTCCTACAAATTTATCCGAAATTAATCCAGATGTGCTCAGCTTCATACCTGTAATACACCATCACATGACTAATGTGAATCACAGACAAGACTGCAGCACACACTGATGAGATGTACCAGGTATCTGAAAGCAACAACAACAACAACAACAACAACAACAACAAACCCAAACCTTTGTTATTATTCTTCACATGAATCATACACTTTTCATAAACAGATATCATGTTAATGTAATGAGTCAGAAGACAGAGCTCTCACATGTTACGTAGTTCAGGTGTATGATCCAAGTTGACTCATTTACGAACATGTTTATGAAACTCATCCACTGTCCGTACATATTCTTGGTACACCATGAAGAAGCGATCTGCTCATTTAACACAATCTACAGCGAAAAACAGAAACAAAACACAAACTAAACAGATGTTCAGTCAGAAACACAGCAACATTTTCATCATTAGGAGCAAAACACTGAGCTTGGCCCTTAAACGCTGATGTTTTCTGTTCAGCTCTGCGCTCTGATTGGTCAGGAGGTGTTGATTAATTCTCTATAACAGCAGCTCTGACAGTAGCGCAGGTTTATGTTAATGCGCTCGTTCTAATACGTTATCGTTACTATAGTAACAGCTCATTCACAGTGACTCCACATACACACATCATAAAAATCATTGATATGAAGTTTTTTTGTAAGGAGATGTTTATTTAACATTTATGGAAGGAGTCTCCAGTGTCAGAGGTAAAGTTTTCCAACTTCTGTCTTCAGGAAAGATATAATAATAATAATCTAATGTGTTGTGGATGATTTACAATGAAGCATAAATGATGTCATGCAAAAGTGTTTCAGAGACGAAACCATGTTTTTTTGTTTTTTTTAATTTATTACCTGAGTTTTATTAACTGATTATTTGCATTGACTCCGCCCACTATGCTGCAGATTCATTGAGGCAAACACGCAAAACAGAAAAGACGTGTTTATTTTGCTCACGTGAAAGACACAATTTTACTGTGCCCTTCACTACCTCTCTACATTTCACAGTAACACACACACACACACACACACACACACACACACACGTACCATGTACACTCCGAGGAAGGACAGCATGACGGTGACGATGATCCTGTTTGGGAATTTAAAATACGGATCCCATTCATACACTTTCCTCTGGAACCAGCTCTTCTGCAAGGACCTGCCATATAAAACAAGGGTTATACTCTGTGTGTGTGTGTGTGTGTGTGTGTGTGTGTGTGTGAGACATAAGTGATGAACACTAAGTGTTTAGAGGATGTCAGTGAGGGTACGTACACTTCAGCAGGCCGTCTGAGTAATCTCTGTACATATCTGTACTGATGTTTCTTCACTTCCTATTGCAAGCCAGAGATCTCACACACACACACACACACACACACACACACACAGACACACACACATGGTTTAACCCTTGTTTTATATGACACATACTCCTATTGCAGTATTTTCTATCATTAGAACGAAATCCCTTTTCAGTCTTTACTAATAAAATGCGGTTATAATGATAACGAAACCAAAAGTAATTTCCTTCCTTCCTTCCTATTTAACATGCTGTGGTTTGTGGCCAGAAAAGTGTACAAAACATATTAGATGCTGCCTGGCCTGAGAGTGTAGCGCCTACGAATATGACTTCCACTTATAACTGGTCGATGAACTGTACTATATTCTTTCAGTCTTTTAGACAAATATGAACCAGAGTTTATTAAAGACGGTATCATGCACAAGACCTGTGCTAAATGATTAACTTCTGAACTAGTTCCCTTACACACACACACACACACACACACACACACACACACACACACACACACACACACACATTTCCTTAAACACATACTACCAAAAGCAATCAAACCTCTATTAGAAAATAATCAACCACTCTCTTAAGACAGGCTATGTACCTAAATCCTTTAAATTGTCAATATCAAACCACTGACTAAAAAACTTTAACCTCGACCCTCGTCAGCTGTCTAACTACAGGCCAATATCAAACATCCCCTTTATCTTTAAGATCCTAGAAGATTTTGTAGCACAGCAGTTATATATATGCATATATGCATAGGAATAAAATTCATGAAATCTTTCAGTCAGGATTTAGACCTGAAAAAAGCGCTGGTTAAAGTAGTAAATGACCGGAAGCTGGCTGCTGATCAGAGTTCTGTCTCCTTGCATGAGTTGCTTGATCAGAGTGCAGTTTTGCTACCATAGTTAATAATATTCTTCTAGAAAGACTAGGGAATATTGTTGGTGTTCTGTTTTCCACAAGACTCTGTTCTAGTCCTGCTGCTTTTCTCTCTATATATTGTTATCTGTGGCTACAATTATTTGTAAATATGGTATTAGCTTCCACTGCTATGGTGATGATGTTTCCGCAAAGCCAGATGACAGACACCAGTTTAACAAAATTGAGGAATATTTTTATACTTAGACTGAGACTTTAGGGTTTAGGGTTAGAGCTTAGGTTTATGGTTAGGATTAGGATATGTGTGTGTGCGTGTGTGTGTGTGTGTGTGTGAGAGAGAGAGAGATAGAGAGAGAAAGAGAGAGAGAAAGAGACCTGTTCGCTGTGTTTCTTCAGGCGGATCAGGATGTCCTTCACTATCATGAAGCCAAATCGGAACAATAGGAACCACAAAGACAGTAAATGTGGAACGTCAACTAACTGACACACACACACACACACACACACACACACACACACACACACAGAGAATTACAGGCTAGAAATCCTGGAATATGACCTTGACATTTCAGGATAAATGGTATCTGATGAGCATGAAGTCATGTTTCTCTGCAGACTCACCCACTCATACTGCAGACAAAAACCAAGAAAACTCTCTTTATCATATTTTGATGCGTCTGTACACCAGATTAAATCCCAAAGCTGCACAATGAACCTGGTAACACACACACACACAGTTTTATAACCAAGGTAGTAGTGAGTAATTGAATAATAAAATATACAACATACTTGTATGCGAGTGTGTGTGTGTGTGTGTGTGTGTGTGTGTGTGTGTATACCAGGCGAGTGTGTATAGCAGGCCCAGCACGCCTCCAAGCATTTTGTGTGGTGTTGAAAGACAGACGAAGAAAGGTTTGCAGACGACGGCCACCTCCAAAGCTGCTACCAAGTACACAAACACTGAGAAACACAAACACACACACACACACACACACACACACACTAAATTATTGTGATTTGAAGGCATCATTGACTATGCTGCTTTATTAATCAAACTACACAAATTGTGATTATGTTCATAGTAAAAGCATTTTAAAAAGTGTTACAATATGATAATTGTGCGTTATGGTGTAGTATGTGTTCTGGTGTAGCATTGTGTGTTGCAGTGTAGTGTGTTATAGTGTGTGTTGTACCTTTTAGGTACTGCGGCAGTGTGTATGGAAACGGCTCGATGAAACCGAAGAGCAGACTGAATATCAGAGGTGTTACAGCACCGAAAGCGAAAGCGTAGGACCATCGGTTCTCCAGAGAGCTTGTGAAGTCCAGGGGGCTAACAACAACAACAACAACAACAACAACAACAACACAAAAGAGAAGTGAATTTCATCAAATAAACTATTTACATCCACACAGAAGCTCTGTACATCGTGCTGGGAACCATGGCCTGGATGGTGTTTGTTTTATTCATGACAGAAAAACTCGCTGCAACAATGGATGTTTCTGACCCAGACAGGCAGCACAGCCCTGATCTTCGCGAGACCGTTACCTCGGCAGTTATCAACATCGGCAATTATCAAATGTCCCTCATCGATGGCTCATCTAGCCCTTCCAGATTATTAGGGTAAGCCAACACAACGTTGTGGCTTCATGTTAGGATGCTCCTACATTTTGCTCACGTGTAAAACAGGAGCTCGACCCTTGGACAGTGTTAAAATCACCGGAATAATTTATCTAGTTAATGGTAAAGCAGTGGAGCAGGGAATGACAAGGACCGGAGATAACCTCGTATAAACGATGAATGGCTCTTTGAAGATTGCCTTTGATCATCCACCAGAAGGAAGGGAGGTTGGAGAGGAGTTAATACATCATGCAGGACTGCACCATGGAAGTGGAGTATGCTCTTCATTTCTTCACTCTAGCCACGGTGGAATGAACCAGCTGTCAAAGGCGAGGTTCAACGTGAGTCTTGATTCTCTCATTAACACGTCACTCAGATGGGATCACGTGCTACGGCAACGTGACCAGCGCACCATCCCAACAGCCACTGTGGATGTTTTAAGATGGAGGAGGAACCAATGCGCCCTGACGCAATGGGGTCTCCATGGAACCCCATACAGTCAGAGGCTCCTGCAATCGACAAGTGGATCTACAAAGCAGAGGGTACAGCACTTTAACATCACAAGACCATAGCAGAAGAGAAAACCTCGACCTCCACCCTGGAGAGAGGGCTTTGTTGTCCAACCAGGATCTCCTCCTATGGCAGTCAAAATCATTACTAAAATCATTTCTTGCTAACCCTGTATCAGTGACAATGTACCCTTACTGAGACTGATGGCTCCTGGACCTTTCATGGACACACCAAGAAACCACAAAGAAGCGTAAACTCCTCTGTCCTGAAGATGTCAGAAAACTTATAGTTACAGCTTCACCTCTGACTGTTACAAAGTGCTCACTGACACTGGAGACTCCTTCCATACATGTTAAATAAACCTCTCCTTACAGAAAACAGATTTGCAGCTGCACTACTCTCAGAGCTGCTGTTTAATCAGAGTCCTGAATTCAACGGTGATGTAGGAAATAAAATAATATTAAACTCACACCACAATGCCACATCGGCCGCTCAGACACGGGAATCTCTTCTCAAACGTGTAAATCTTCTTTCTGCGCTCTACAAATGACAGCAGTAATAAAATAAAACCCTGCAACAAAGTCACACAAAGAAAAGTGGAGTACATTAAAATATCTAATAATTTAACTAGCGACACCAGTAAAGGGATATTCAAAGGGATGCAAACGATTGAAATCTTAAAATCTTAATTATAGTTATCCTAAATTACATCTTAATTTTTTGAAGTTAGAATGAATAACAATTAATTCATATAGAAAAATAATTCCTATTTAACTCCTTCACCTGTACGTACTACAGTAGGCATGTTCAGATAAACTGTTACACAATAAAATTTGTTTAATAATAAATATCATTAAAGCATCACAATATAAGGAGGTTTCGCAGTAACTCACAGAAGGCAACAAACACAGAAGCAGGAAGTAGTTACAATAGAGCTGGCATTGTTCATTCCTGTCGGTTTCATTTCTAAAGTTTGAGAAAAAAACATGCAAGAAAGAAACATGCATAAAGACATTTATTTAGAAAGCGTGTATTATCATTCTATAATCTGTAGCACCCGTGTTTTCGTAGCCCAGTATTAGTGTTGTGTGTAAATTATTAATCATTAAACAGTTCGTTTTTATCTTTAGTAGCATTTTATTCCTACATTTTATCATATATAAGTAAAGTAATGAGACAAATCTCTATCAGGGAAAAGTAAAGTTTTGAAAGTCTGGTTTTTTTTTTTTCCATCGCTTATTTTCATGAAGGGTGCCAATAATTCTGCAGTTAAGGAAACCTAAAGGGGCAGTGAAACACAAAATAGCTAAAGAGTGTGAAGTTACTCACCTGGACTCTGGTCTTAAACCTGGATGTTTATTCTGGTGAGAGAGAAAGCATGTGGGAGAAATTCTCTTACACTCACTAAAACTGCAACTTGTGCATAGACGTTATGAAACTTTATTAGCTGCTAAGCGTGACTGAACACACTAAAGTTTAACCTCACGGAATTACAGATTTAAAAACAGGGACTTACCAAGTAATCGACCAGGATTGATTGGACGCCTGTCTGAGAAAAAGTAATAATAAATGTCAGTTGCGTTAAGTGCATGTGCTGGTGGTGAAAACAATAAAAGAGGAAATAAAAGATTTTGTACTCATCACTCAGTAACAGTCACATTTTGTCTCAACGTTAACTAACAGAGTAGGAACATGAAGCTAGCTGAAGCTATAGAGTGCTAGCCACGGCTGCATTAGCACACATCGCCCCAGACCGCGTGATACGGCAAAGCTCACGTCGGCAACTAATCTCCTGTACAACTGGAACACTACACCGTGGACAGAGTGGAGTGGAAAGAGAAAAAGCCCTTGGCTACGGGCTCAGCGCACAAACAGCACCATGTTCTTCTGAGTACGCCGTTTCTGCAAGAGCTCCTGAAGATCAACATCAGCAACGTTCATCAGATATGGAAGAACACCCGAACAGTCCCTTCTAGAGAACTGGAGAAAGGCTTCGATACTTACACAAAACACTCTTATTACCATTATAGCCTCTAAACATAACCTGTAAAGATGATTGTTGGGCAAACTGCAGATTCAGGGCAGTGTGTGTGTGCAGTAGTGATGCTGAGTGTTAAGCAGGAAAAAAACGATATTTACACTTTTATTCGCTCTGTCGCTGTATTCGTAATTACAGCAGCAGTGTTATTTACACAGTTGTACATCTGGGGGTCAGATTATGTGATAAACGTGAAGCCAGCGCTCGAGTTGGAAGCTATAAAGGACAGTATGAAAGTAGTGACGTGAAAGGAAGGATACGTGATGCTTTGTCTACCGAAGGGTAATCGGTGTATACATCATCCCTGTGATGTCAAGTTTCAGACACTTCATGACTGCTTCTGTTTGTTTGTTCCAGGAAATGAAACATCGCTCTCCAGCCGTACTTACCTCGAGGGCCGAGATGTTGCTCTGTGGAAAACCAAAAGATGGGTTCAGTGTGTGTTAGAGAACCGTTTCAGTTTCCTCACAAAATATTAAAAAGTTAATGACGAATCACATTAATACAACTATCTACACTGATTAACGAATCCATTATCAGCAAGCTAACAGGATTTTGTCTCGCTCTCAGATTAGCGTGTCATGACACACTACGCAGCTATTAGAGGGAATGATTTATAATCGCACTATCGGCCGTCACCCAGATGAGGATGAGTTCCCTTTGAGCCTGGTTCCTCTCAAGATTTCTTCCTCATGTCATCTCAGGGAGTTTTTCCTCACCACCCTCGCCTCTGGCTCACTCATTTGGGCTAAATGTATAAGTTTAAAATGTATATCCTGAGTTTATATATTTCTGTAAAGCTGCTTTGTGACAGTGTCCATTGCTAAAAGCGCTATACAAATGAATTGACTTGAATGACAGCAGTTAGCACTTTTCAGAAACCCTGAAAAGCGGTTGTGTAGAAAACCCCAGACGAGTCTCTGAGGCTGAGATTAAAGAAATCCATTCCAGCAATCAGTCTGAGAGCTTTACCCACCAGCAGCCCGAGCACATTACTGACACTGATTTATAATAATAATAATAATAATAATAATAATAAGAATAATAATAATAAAAATGCAATTTCTCATTATATCACCTTTGTGTGTTTGAATTTTCCATTTTGAGTTTTTAATGAAAAAAAATTGTGCATTAAAGTATAAAATGAGTGAAACATTAAACCAGAACATTATCAGAACATTTATTGTCTTGATCTGGTATTAATATGATTTTTCTAAAGAAGAAAAATGGTCATCGTCAGTAAACTGCTGTGGTAAAAGTGGAATAAAACGCTTTATTCGACGTGCCGTTGTGTGATAAGAGTAACGCCACTTCGCTGATTAGTTTCCGATATCGGCACCGCAAACAGTTTTATTCCTTTTTGCATGATTCCATGAGGGTCCCTCAGGGAAGTTCTGCATGCGCATTAGTGTGTGTTTCTGTGGTTTAAAACTCTTCCATTTGGCCATTTAAACCATTAGTACTGTTAAGTGCTAATCCACTGAGATTCCAGCTGCTTACATCATCAAGCTGATGAGAAATGTCGTGCACTGTCTTGGCTGAATTACACATGTAAGAACAGAATAAAGAATAAAGAAAACCGACAATCAGAATGAAACACAAACCTGTGACATGGATGAGCATTTTGGATTAGAAATATCTCTCAGTTTCATTATTATACATTACTTTCACTGGTGTGTAACTTGTGTGGCTTTTGCTGTCCAAATGTTTTTTTAAAGACTTCTCCAGCTACAGCAGGCGTGTTTGCTCCTCGTGTACAATGCTCCTAATCCTGGCATGGATCCTGACAATGCCATACTTCAGTGTATGGATATAAAATATTTTACACACAATGTTTAAAAACTTACTTTACGGGGATCAATGTCTTGGTCAGTCCTGTTGAAGAAAAGAAGGTCCATTTGTGGAACGATGAAAATGTCCTGAGTGTCTGCAGTAAATAAAATTAAATAAAATGAAATCTCTCGTCAGCTCCTCTGCATGCAGCCTCGATGCTTCTTTATGGTTATCATGCAGAAGATTGCGTTAAACCACGCCCCCTAAAATACATCAGCAAAGCGTCTATAAAACATCCAGAAACATCCATAAACATCCATAAAGCATCATCATCAGCCACAAGAGACGTCCTCTAAAGCCAGTGCCTGTAGAGTGGATCATTACAGTCATATGCACACTAAAACCCTAAATAATAATAATAATAATAATAATAATAACAACAACATGAAGTGTGGGCTATAACACTTTTTTTAAATTAAATTATACAGATGTAACAATTATAACCTAATTACTGAATTGAAGAACAGTTCTTCTGTACCCTGGACAGAAGTCTACAAGACTCTCTTGAGTGACCACTCTGGCTTTGAGGTGCAGTGGACGTGCACTCGGTTGCTCTGGAGAACCTTGGACCAGCCGTCTGCTGACACCAGGACTGGCTCGAATGAGAAGGACGTGGAACTGCAGGCTGTCCGAAAAACATCGCCTCCTTCATGCACATCAGAACAAACCAAAAAAGCAGCATGCATCAACATGAGCAACAAAGTTCAGAAGAAGCTCTGTGAGATACTGGACCTGGACCACCATAGGGTCCCTCAGAAGTTTAAAGACACCACCATAGTCCACATCTACAAGCAGGACAACCACGTGGGAGGGGGATCTCCTGTCTCTCCTGTCTCTCCTGTGGTCCTTAATCTTCTCCTTTCGCCACGTGTCTATCTGATCTGATCTAATCATCTGTTTATCATCATGTAATAATAAACTCTTGTGTAATAATAATAATAATAATAATAATAATAAGCTAGATACTAATATCCCATGCATATGTCGAGATAATTCCAAAAAATAAAAATAATTATAGGCTAATTATATTCATAGACAATAATTTTAACAATTTATTTTCATATTTTATTTTTAAATTATAGTAAAAATTATTTTAAAATGATTTAAAAATGTATATAAAAAGTACAGAAATGTGCTATTTTAATCATTGACGTTAGTATTATTAGTGTTATTAGGACCAGCAGTTCCACGTGCTGGCCACACGGTGTCACTAATGATTCATTTATCATTACGATCAATAAGTTCCGTCAATAATTCAGCCATCTTCAGTAAGCGCTTGATCCGAGTCGGATTGGACTCTTTCCTGAAGGTTTGGTGGTGTTCCTGCGCCCTCAGAGCCACACAACCCCAGACTCTTCCCCCGGGGAAAGTCGTTCCATCCGCGAGGAGAGCGACTCGACGCATTTACAGCTTCACTCCTGCACAAACACCTTCAACTGCAGACTCCATCACAGTGTGGAGATAAAAACATCTGCACTTCCACGTGCTCTATAAATCAGAGTGGAGTTTCAATTCTTTTACTCTCTCTCTCACACACACACACACACACACACACACACACACTACACACACTACACACACTACACACACACACACACACACACACACACACACTACACACACTACACATACAGTTCAGGGATTGGTAGGACGTAGATGCAAGTGCAGATTATTTATAATGTGAAGTACAAACAAATCTAAAACTGTGAAAATATGAAGCGTAGAGATGGAGTGTGGATACGAGGCAGGAGACGTTACGAGGCAGGAGACGTTACGAGGCAGGAGACGTTACGAGGCAGGAGACGTACACACGATACTGCGACACACACACACACGACAATCACGACAGAAGCTTGGCAGGGAGACGCTGAAAGACTTAAACAGTGGTGCTGAACAAGGCACAAAGAGACACAGTGAGAGTGATTGAGACATGTGACGTGCTGGGGCTGATGGGTAATGTAGTTCTGAGCCCTTTGGCGCTACCATGACATGCAGAAACACTGTGCAGAATCATTTTATACCTTCCATAAATGCACACAATATCATGGATTTTATTATTTATTTAATGCATTTAGTATGTTTTGAATGCATTATTCTATTCTAACAATGCATACACACACACACACACACACACACACACACAGGTCTAGCTTTGTCTCCTCACAGCTCCAGGATCTCCAGGTCGAGTGTTGCATGCTCTCCGTGTGGGTTTCCTCGGGGTTCTCCAGTTTCCTCCTCACACCTCCCACCTCACACACACGATTCCCGGGATAGACTCCGGATTCACCACGACCCTGACCAGGACACAACGCTTCCTGAAGATAGAGGAAGGAATCAAAGCTTCTGTTTTATTATTTTTGAACTTTACACACACACACACACACACACACACACACACACACACACTATTTTATATCTTATATACACAACTTTCCCTAAAATGTATGTGATTTTGATCCTGAGAGAGACAGAAAGACACAGAGAGAAAGAGAGAGAGCAACAGAGAGTGACAGAGAGAGACAGAGAGAGAGAGAGGGAGACAGAGAGAGAGAGAGAGACAGAGAGAAAGAGAGAGGGAGAGAGAGAGGGAGACAGAGAGAGAGAGAGAGAGAGAGAGAGACACACGCACACACACAGAGACACAGAGACACACACACACAGAGAGAGCAACAGAGAGAGACAGAGAGAGAGAGAGAGAGAGAGACAGAGAGAGAGAGAGAAAGAGAGAGAGAGAGAGAGAGTGACACAGAGAGAGAGAGAGAGAGAGAGAGAGAGAGAGAGGCAGGTGTGTTAGGCGTCAGTGAGTAACGCCTACAGCTCCTGTGTGTGTGTGTGTGTGTGTGTGTGTGTGTGGGTGTGTATGTGTGAAGGAACCGGCTCTGTCTCAGCAGTGTTGAGCTCGCGCTCTCACACACGGTAGACGTGTAATATATATGATAAAGCAGTTGCATGAACTCTCTCCGCGCGCGCTGATGGCAGAGTTTCACGGGAGTTTCGGTCTCTTGCAGCGCACGTGCGTGCTGCTGGTGGCCGCGTGCACCATCCACCTGTCCGTGGTGATCGTCTTCTACCTGAGGAGCTTCGACGTAGTCGCGCGCATCCCGGTGCCGCAGCACGAGCTCACCCGCACCCCGGAGACCAGCGCGCGCAACAGCAGTGCACCGGACACACCGGAAGTGGACGCGGAGAGAAATCAAACCCTGCAGTACTGTCCCGAGACTCCTCCACGATTAAGTACTTCTCTATCTATCTATCTATCTATCTATCTATCTCTATTTTTGTCTGTTTTATTCCATTACATTACATCGCTCTGTCTCTGTCTTTCTCTCTCTCTCACTCTTTTTCTCACTCTCTCTCTCTGTCTCACTCTCCCTCTCTCTCACTCTCTGTCTCTCTCTCTGTCTCTCTCTCTCACTCTTTCTCTCACTCTCTGTCTCACTCTCTCTCTCTCTCTCACTCTTTCTCTCACTCTTTCTCTCACTCTCTCTCTCTGTCTCTCTCTCACTCTTTCTCTCACTCTCTCACTCTTTCTCTCACTCTCTGTCTTACTCTCTCTCTCTCTGTCTCTCTCTCTCTCTCTCTCTCTCTCTCTCTCTCACTCTTTCTCTCACTCTCTGTCTTACTCTCTCTCTCTCTCTCTCAGAGGGGCCACTGTATGTGGAATTCTCCGAGCCGGTGAAGTTGGACAAGTTGATGAAGGACACTCGTCTGTCTCTGGGAGGACACTACAGGCCGAGCGAGTGTGTGTCTCAGCAGAAGGTGGCGCTCATCATCCCGTTCAGAGACAGAGAGATGCACCTCAAATACTGGCTCTTCTACATGCACCCCATTCTGCAGAGACAGCAGCTCGACTACGGCGTCTACGTCATCGAGCAGGTCTCACACACACACACACACACACACACACACACACTTCCGCTACTTAAATATCATGATGTATTGTATATTGTGAAATATCTTTTAGTAAACTTTTACAAAGGTTTCGCTGATTTCCTTCATGTTGATTAATGCACGTTCTCAGCGTTTCTCACTTTACATTTAGCCACACCCACAAAACTCCATAAAAGGAGAGCTGAAAACAACAAAATGGCGACTAAGTGGTGAGCGAGCGCCTCCTAAGCACGGCATGTGCTGAATCTTCCAGTAACGCAGCTCAGCCACTGCAGCGCATCAATATCGTAGACACACACTAACTCCTCCTCCTTTTACAGGGTGCCATTACTTTTGCCCTAATGGAACGACTAGTCTTATTTGCCTTAACTGAACTTTTTCTTTTACTCGTCATCAGTTCTGTTTCCTAGTTCCATGTGTTTGCCTCAGCGTGCAAACCGTAAACTCTGACACTGGAGACTCCTCCTCACTGCAGTGGATTCATGATTAACGTTAAATATATGTTTAAATCTCTACATAGCATCTGTTTAAAATCTGTAAAATGTCACTGTTTTTGTTGTTTGTTGCCTTTTTGTTATTTGTTGTTTGCTGCCTGTTGTTGTTGGTTGTTTGTTGTTTGTTGCCTATTTGTTGTTTGTTGTTTGCTGTCAGTTGTTTGTTGTTTGTTGCCTGTTGTTTGTTGTTTGCTGCCTGTTGTTGTCGGTTGTTTGTTGCTTGTTGCCTAACAGAGCAAAAAATATAAAAAATATATAAACAAACAATTCGATGTAGAATAAAATATTTAAAATGATGCTTTACACTTAATTTGAGATTTCTAGCGATAAAGCATGAGGGCTTGTGGATAGCGATTGTTATGCTTCTATTCAGAAATCAGATTGTTACGTGTGTGTGTGTGTGTGTGTGTGTGTGTGTGTGTGTGTGTGTGTGTGTGTGTGTAGGACGGTGATGAAACCTTTAACCGAGCGAAGCTGTTGAACGTGGGCTACGTGGAGGCTCTGAAGGATTACGACTACGACTGTTTCGTCTTCAGCGACGTCGATCTCATCCCCATAGACGACCGAAACCTCTACAAGTGCTACGACCAGCCGAGACACCTCTCCGTGGCCATGGACAAATTCGGCTTCAAGTAAAAAAATAAAAGAGAGAGAGAGAGAGAGAGAGAGAGTGTGAGAGAGAGAGAGAGAGAGAGAGAGAGAGTGAGAGAGAGAAGTGTTTTTATGCTAATTTTAAACTTGCATGCAGAAATCTGAAAATGAAACAGCACAGAAATTCGAAAAATGCATAAAAGCCTACATGCTTATCTGCCAATCATTGGTTAGCAACTGTTGCTATGTGCCTTTACAAATTTTCAGCACCTAGCAGCATTTCCTGTTAGCATTGTCCATATATGGTCAAAGATTCATGCTGAGTTTTAGCTGTTTGTGATTGGATTTATCACATCAAATTGCTAAACAGATTTCAGTCAGACTGGACTCCGAATCATTTACGTTTCTCAACATAATTATCGTCTGACATTAACCGAAAGTGTCGAAGCTCCGCCCCCATGTGACCCCGCCCTGATTTGAACCCCCAGCTAGAAGTCGCACGTGTTCAGTGTCCCTGTGCTTGGTGATCATTTATATTAATCAGTGGCTCGTTTTAATTTAAAGCGCGGTAATTACAGCAGGCGTGACACACACACACGCACGCACGCACACACACACACACACACACGCACAACCTGTCCTGCTAATCCGCACTAAAGAATGTGTCAGTATATGAGAACACTCTGTGTGTGTGTGTGTGTGTGTGTGTGTGTGTGTCTAAAATGAAATTTCCAACACACACCAGGAAAGAAATCATTCACGACATAATAAATCACTTTAAATATGTAGAGTGGAATGCAGGCTAATAGGAAACAGTAATGATAAGAGCTACGAAACTCTTGGTAGCTAACTAGGAGTGGAATTGCTGAACATTAAAAACAATTAAAACAATTAAAATGCAGGTCAGAGTTTCCTTGTGCAGTTTTCTAATGAAGGGTGCCAATATTTTTTATATATATATTTTACACTATTTACTTTTTTATATATATTGCTTATTTCAGCACATTGATCTGTGAAGGTTTTGTGTACACTGGGTTATAGTGTGTGTGTGTGTGTGTGTGTGTGTGTGTGTGTGTGTGTGTGTGTGTGTGTGTTTAGGTTACCGTATAATCAGTATTTCGGTGGTGTGTCGTCTCTAAGTAAAGAGCAATACGTGAAGATCAACGGCTTCCCAAATAACTACTGGGGCTGGGGGGGTGAGGACGACGACGTCTACAACCGGTGAGACACACACACACACACACACACACACACACACACACACACACACACACACACACACACACACACACCCTTCATTAATCAGTGTGCTTTCTTTTCATAGTTTGTCGTTTCGGGGAATGTCCATCTCCCGACCCGATCACAACATCGGGAAATGTAAGATGATTCGTCATATGAGAGACAAGCTGAACCAACCCAATCCTCAGAGGTAACACACACACAAACACATACACACACACACACACACACACACGCACACACACATATGTGATGGGGTCTCTGTTCATTCGCAGGTTCACCCGAATCTCCCACACGAGAGAGACGATGGAGAAAGACGGCATCAACTCGCTCAGCTACAGCGTGGTGAGCTGGGAGAAAACCAGACTGTACACCAAAATCATCGTGGACGTCGGAAAGCCTCCGCATATATAAACCGCGAACACGTTTACGCTTTTCCGGCCGCTTTAAGGATCGCAGCAGCACGTTAACGAGTTCATCACGGAGAGTAGAGACGGAATTAAAGAGCTGCACGTTTACAGCTCGCCAGAAAGCAACACCACATTTACCTGTACTTCTTTTATTATTATGAATATTTTTATTTTTATTTTTATTATATTTGCCAACTGATTGCATAAACCTCGTGGACATTTCTAAAAAGAAGAGCTTGGAGATAAAACACACTGAGAAGCTGAAGGTCTGGAGCTGGAGGGCGTGATCGCAGATGCAGCTGACCCACACCGACCCAGCAGGAAATACAGGCCGTGTGGCGTGTGCGTGTGGTTTCACATTACACCCCGATTACGCCTGGATGCCGATGAACCCGGTGGGCGTGGCCACGCAAAAACATGCCGTAATGTTTAGGGTTCTGTCACAGGACCAGAACGACCTGAAGGACTACATGTCATCAGCCAGCATGTGGAGGCTCAGGGAAAGACGAGTACATACACAGTGGCCTCGTCTGAAAACTACTTCCCATAAATACTGCTAACGTGTGTGTGTGTGTGTGTGTGTGTGTGTGTGTGTGTGTGTGTGTGAACATTAGGCATGTTCTGATAATCATATTGTACTATCCATCCTACAGAATGCTCCGATTCCAGGTGACACTATGCGACGGAAGCCTAGTGTTCGCCGTTGCGCAAGTGAACAAACACAAAATGATTATTAGATTATTAGTAATGTATTAAGAATATATCCTGATAATATCATAAACTGTGATTTAAAAAAAAAAAAGGTGTAAAAATGGAATATCAGCACATGCCTCGGGCTCACACTGATTTGGGACCAGTTTGTTTTAAGGTGGACTTTCTTTTTTTTTTTTGTCAGACTGTTCCTTTAAACTGAACTGAGGATCAAAAAGGCACTTTAAATACATTCACACAGGGATTTGAACCCACAACCTTCCGCTCAGGGATGTCCAAGCTATAAGCACCTGTCACTGGTTACAAGCGCAAAGTTCGTCTCAACGCTGCTTCACAGAGCTGAGATTTTGGGATCTGAGCTCACAACCATCCTGGACACCAGCAAAGAACCATGGACGCCACTCACCACTCCAAAGACTTAATCCAATCCGAACAGTGTCTTTCTGACAGCACTGGGCTTTGAACCCACAACCTTCTGGTCACTAATACAGCATCATTCAGTTCAGCTAGTCATCTTTATAGTGGAAGTTGTATGAAGTCTTTCCTTTTGGGCTCCGTGTGGATTAAGGGCCTTTCAGTGGTTCTCTGCCAGTGTTGGGGTTTGGACTCATAACCTTCTGGTGATTACAACAGAGACATAATTTTTAAAAAAACACCCAAAGCAGAGCTGTTATGGGTTAAGGGCTTTTACTTAGGGAGCCTGTGTTGCCTCTCTCTCAGGGATGGGATTTGAACTTACAACCTTCTGATCACTTGAACAGAGCCTTAATTTTAAAAAAGTTTTTAAAAGGTTTATGGGTTAAGGGCTCTGTGTCAGTGCTGGGATTTGAACTCGCTACCGTTCGGTTCACTAGAACAGAGCGTTACTTCAGTCAGAATGCTGGGCTGAAAATTATGATAATTATGATAATTATGATAATCAAAGGTTAAAAGCCTTTTCTTCGAGGACCAAAAATGGTTCTCTGTCGGTGATGGGATTTGAACTCGCAACCTTCTGATCACCAGCATTTTTTTTTTTGCTACCACGTGGACACACAGACATACATTAAAAGGGAACAATCATGTGTTTTTCTATGCAATGTGATAATCTGAGCAATCCGGTTTTGAATCACATGACCTGCTGTATGGGGATTAAAGGTGGAATAATAAAGCAGATTTGAACTCTACTTGCTGAGAAGTTTAATCCCGGAGCGCAGGTGAGGACGAGTGTACACACTGAGGGGGCAGTTAGTCCCAGGGTGCCACCTGTTAGTGTGTTCTTGCCCCCGCTCCCTCCATTTACCACCCTGTGTGTAATATCCAGGACACGCCTCTGAGTCATTAGAGGCATTAGAGGCTTTGTGATCATTTAAACACGCCTAAAACAGAAATCTTCTAAACACGCCTCTAAATTATCTGCCATGTTATTCAGAAATTATGGGTTAGTCCTCAAGTCCTGATGGTTCCCGTGAGGTGTATCGTTTAGGCACGGCGATCAAGGACCAAAGAGATACTGAGAGAAAAGCTTCCTTTCTTTCTAAACAACATGGTATTACAGTTTAAAATAGGTCTGTGTTCATTCATTCGTTCATTTGTTCCTTCACTCGTCACGACGGTGGTTCTGTGGTTTCGGTTCCATCAGCACGATTGTGATTCTGTTATTAACGTGTGCGACTGCTCTATTTGGAATTTATTTTACGGTTAAAAGCTGCCTGACTGCGGTCGGCTTGAGAACCCGTGAGAACAAAAACCTAGGAAATTAATGCACTATAATATTTAACATCAAAGGTTCTAGTGAAATGAAAGGTTCTCCGGTTTGTTCTTCTAGGAGAACCCTTAAAGTTCTAACTCTGGCTAACTATCTGAAGAACCCTGAAGATAGTTAAAGAGACCTCTCTCACTAGGCTCGTGCTCAGGAGGTCTGAAGCTCCAGCAGAAGTCAGGAAGGGTGTGTTAAAGGCTGCGCTGGACTTCAGCCTGGACTTTTATCTCTGGTTTTTTGTTTGTTTGTTTGTTTGTTTTAGCCCTGACTTCCTGGTCTACATGGGAAAGTCCATCCTTCCTACGACATTGTCAGCGGCGTTGCTATTTGCTGCGACTGTTCAGGCAGGAGTCCGGCTTTGCGTTCTTTGCATTTCTCGTCCACTCGGAAGGAGTAGAAACAATGACTGATCAGTTTCCTCTGACAAGTCGCTGCTTACAGTTTGTCGCTGGTGGGCGTGGCCTGATATGAGATGGGAGTGGCTAAAGTGTATACACTGTGCAGTAAAATTCACACACTTATGTATGTAACTTTGGTCTTTATGAAGAATACGGTACATTTTGACTTGGGAACGAAACCCAGCTGAAGTGAGGGTAGATGTTTGCTAACTAGCTAGCACAGTAACGTCCTGACGTTCCGTAAGAGCTGTAGTGCGCTGAAAGGCGGGGGATGTTTGAGATGGAGCCACTTGTGTAAATATGGCTTCCTTCTCAGCAGTGTTTATGAGTTGATTAAACGCAGAGAGCGGACTGAATCATTTCAAATGCTTTAATCTGAGAGTCGTTTTGTTCTAGCGATGCTTGAAGCGGCGTTAAAGAAAATCAGCAGCTGCCATCTCTGGCGATTAAGATGTCCGTTTTGGTTTTCCTGCAGAGAAAAAAAAGAGAAGACAGGAGTGTTACTTGAATTTAACAGGTTATTTGGTGTCACAGGTACTGAAGTTTATGATTAACAGGAAGCTACGATTAGCATTTTCCTGAAGTTAATTATTTTGGAGTAGAAGGTCTGCTGCATAAAATATTCATGTTAACGGAAATAAACCTGTTAATGGTTTGATTTTTAGCTTAAACTGGCATAAACAGGTTTCTGCAAATGTATTAAATTCTGTAAATGTGCTTGTTCTTCAGTGGTATTCATTCACACGCAATCTCCGCCCCAGAGTGACGAAATTAATAGTTAAGTTAGCTAAATCAACTGATTTGCATTGACTCCACCCCTTATTTTGAGAAAATTTGCATATTCATTAAAGCAAACATGCCACAAAGACATAACATGTTATTCTGCTCATGTGAAAGACACAACACAATGTAAAGCCAGTTAGTAAATCAGCGCGTATTTTGTGGCCGTGGCCTGGTGTGTGTTTGTGTGTATAAACGCAAAAGCTTTAATAACTCAGGACCTTAATTAATTCAACGGATTGTCATTGCTTTTATTTAAATCAAATGTAAAGAAATTCCAATTTAACACAACATATAAACTGGCAGGTTGCGTGTTGTGTGTGTGTGTGTGTGTGTGTGTGTGTGTGTGTTACTCACAGTCGCTGCACACACAGGCCGCACTCGTTGGCGTAGGTGTTTCCATCCGTGCCGCAAACCGGAGCCAAGTTGAGAGGACACGCCATAATTTCTGCCATTTCACTGCAGTGGGGCTGAGACACACACACACACACACACACACACATTCACACAGATACACACACACACACACACAGAGGAAACATTGAAAAAGTTTTTTTCCTAATGGGATTTGATGCAAGTCTTTCTAACTAGGGGGTGCCAAAACTTTTGCGAATTTGTCCATAATAAAGAATTTGCTTGTTTGTTTGTTTCTGTGTGTTTTTGTGTGTTTGATGTAAACGCCACCCGTGCTGATACACTCACCTTCCTGTACGTTTCGGAAGATCCCTGTGATCCTGAAAAACAAACCAGTTGAACAGATTCAAATTACAAACATAGTGAAAGTTAAATGTGTGTGTGTGTGTGTGTGTGTGTGTGTGTGTACGTACCTGTAGCTAGGAGGATCAACACGGAGAACAGAAGAATGGACATTCTGAGAGACAGTGTGTGTCACGTATCACTTACACAGAGGGAAATATGGCGCATGGTGGGAAAACACACACCTGTGTACACACACACTCTCATACACACACTCTCACAGAACTCATCCCTACGTTCACTGATAAGCAGGTTTAGCGTTAATTATTAACACACTTTTATATAATACCATGTTCTCAGGTGTGTGTGTGTGTGATGTCACCTGCTCAGGGTTCACCTGAACATGTACATATTAGAGCCCTATATTGTGAGAGCGCGTTACCTCCCGAGTTACACACGTCAGTACTCAGACCTCACACGTAACTTCAGACTTAAGCGCTATTCAGAAGTTACGTGAGAGTTGCGCACTTGGGGGTGGAGTTTGTTTAAAACAGAGGCGTGTCTTAGTTAGCTGTCTTTGATGTAACAACAACAGAGCTGCACCTTCAACACCTTCAACACCTTCAACACGTCTTCTTTACAGGACAGGGCATCGAATTAACAAAAACATCTGCATTGCTTTATTAATCTATTTATTAATTGCTTTATCAAGAAATCAAATTAAAACTGTGCTAAATATCGGCTACGTCCCGCACACGTTAGGATTTTATGACCTCCGTTTATCACCACGCAGGTGATTTTAACGATCTGAATGTGGCTCTTGGGCAGGTGCGTAACCCGACTCTGAACACACGTAACTTTCACCGATGTAACTTTCCTTTATAAAGTCACAAAGTTACTCACTAAAATAATGAATCAAAAATCACGCGCTGATTCGTGAGCCGCGCTAGTAACGTAGCTAGCTAATGTTCACAGAGCACATAAATAAGCTAGCTTCCCTTAACACACCTCTAACAAGCCTTCCGAGCCAGATAAAGGTTTTTGGATGAGAAAAAATAAAATTTTTAAGTTTTGATTCTATTAGATTATTTACAGTTTATGTGTTTATTCAAGTGTGTTTATTTTCAGGAAACAAACAAACAAACAAATAAATGCAAAGTAATTTTTATTAAATAATTTTTTTAAATTAAATATACACAGTATAATTGTAATAAACAAAATTATTTATTAATATATTATTATTAATATATTCATACATTATTTATTAAATAATAATACAATTTTGTAAATAAATCTATTAAGTAGTTAAAGAATTCAGCAGCTGTGAATAAAAAATCCTAGACAAAATCTTAATTATTTTAAACTCAAGCTATTTAACAAGTGTTTTTTGTTGGTTTGTTTGGTTTCTGGGTGTAAAATGGATGATTGATAATAATAATAATAATAATAATAATAATAATAATAATAATAATAATAATAATAAGCTCTAGCTCTGAGTAATTGAAGATCTGCGACAGTGTGTGTGTGTCTCCCCCTGCAGGTCAGCATGGAGCGGTGATTTATATGGTCACAGAAGAAGAAGAGGAAGAAGAGGAGGAAGAGGAGGAAGAAGAGGAAGAAGAGGAGGAAGAAGAAACAACTTCCTGTCATCTATAAACACTGTCATAAACACTATGGGGCGGCCATTTTGGACTTTTGGTGGAGTTGTAACAGAAAGCTGGAATGATGCAGATGATCATTAAAGGAAAAACCGAAGCCCAGAAGCACATGAAATATGTTTATATATGAATATTTCATATGTGATTAGTGATTCTGGTGTTAATCTGTTGTCGTATTTTCATTTGGTGAAACCCGGGAGTGTGGCCGAGGTCGATTATGAGCTCGGGGGGAGTATCCGAGGTCGAGGAAGTGTATAAGTTCAGGAGTTGAATAAATTCTGCAGATGGCTATTTGTCGTTATAACGGTTCTAAACATTCCCGGGGCAACGCTACGTAGTGTTCACATAAAAAAAATAAAAATAAAAAATAAAAAAAACCCAACTAATTTCCTGTCTTGGTCATGCTCACGTCACGTACCAGAGTATTCTGAGCACTAAACAGAAACACACAGAGATACACACTGTTGCGTAAGAGTCAGAGATCAGATAACAGTATTTTCTGTTGATGCACACAGAACTGCAAAAAAACTCACACACACACACACACACACACACACACACACACACACACATAGATCGAAAGCTTACAGTGTACATCTCACAAACACACAAACACACACACACACACACACACACACACACACAGCCATGCGATTTGTCGTGCTCCTGACACTCTGCTATTGCACTGCAGGTAGGAACTGCTTTAAAATATTTTTTCTTATGATGTAAAAGTAATAAATAGGATTTTTTCCCAACTTAAAGAAAGCCGCTGTTGTCACGGTGAAATTCTCTTCTTTGCACATCTCAGTTTCTCAGGAAGTTGGGGTCAGAGCACAGGGTCAGCCATGATAATTAAAAAATAAAAGACTGCGCGTGTGTGTGTGTGTGTGTGTGTGTGTGTGTGTGCGCGTGTGTGTGTGTGTGTG
>CM041002.1:13966563-13982117 GCA_022985145.1 Pangasius djambal | reverse complement strand
GTCACTAGTTACAGTCGCTATTTACACACACCGTCACTAGTTACAGTCGCTATTTACACACACCGTCACTAGTTATAGTCGCTATTTACACACACCGTCACTAGTTACAGTCGCTATTTACACACACCGTCACTAGTTACAGTCGCTATTTGCACACACCGTCACTAGTTACAGTCGCTATTTGCATTCATTAAAGCCAGATGTAATGTGTTTTTTTGCTTGAGCTGCATAAACAAATGTTTAAATAAAGTTATTACTGTTACTCTGTGGTCAGGGGTCGCTGAGGTCAGACTGGTGGACGGTGATGGACGCTGTTCTGGCACACCGGAGGTCTTTACTGAGGGAGAATGGAGAAGAGTGAACTCTCTGCACTTTACTTATGAAACTGGGGGCGTCATGTGTAAAGAGCTGAACTGTGGATATTTGAATATTGTTGAGCGTAATTTTACATCATACACCACTGACTCGGTTTCTGGAATCACTATTGTTTGTAAAGGCTCAGAGTCTGCTCTGTCACAGTGCATGTCCATCCCCAACTCAACTTTTATCAAAATCGACTTCGTTCTCCGCTGCTCCGGTGAGATGTTTTATTCCCTTTAATCGTAATGAAGATCAAGTAGATACAAGTAGAGCCAAACTACAGGTTTAAATATGTTGAAATATACGAGGTTAAATATGTGGTCTACAGGATGCAGGGGGTTGTGTACCCACTGGTCTAGAATAATCCTGTAAAGTTTTGTTGCTGAATAAGTGAATTGTGATTTCTCTGTGGTCAGGGGTCACTGAGGCCAGACTGGTGGACGGTGATGGACGCTGTTCTGGGACACCAGAAGTCTTTCACGAGGGAGCGTGGAAGAGACTGAGCCAGACGTCCTTTAACAAAGAATCTGCGGTGGTGGTGTGCAGAGACCTGGACTGCAGAGACGTTGTCGACGTTTCATTTCAAAGAAATTTTGGACATGGCAATAATGAAAGATCTGAACTCAACATCAAATGTTTGGGCTCTGAGTCAGTGGTGTCACTGTGCTGGTTCTCCTCTGTTCCTCAGTCAGATTTTCTCAACATCCCCCCTGTACTCACCTGCTCCGGTAAGAGGCTTAGTGTTATTTTTTTAATCAGGTTGAGGACATTATAAAATGAAATATATAAGTTTGTATATAACTGCAAACAAACAGTGGTCAGAACGCAGATCAGATGAAGAATATCCAAACCAGAGGATGATCCAAAACACGGAGAAACCAGAACATCAGCAAGGCTCATACACGATAAACAATCAGGAATACACCAGCTCAGAAAACACACCATAGCAAGTAACCAGCAAGCCTTTGCAGTTTACCTCTGTGTCCATGTGCCTTATATACTCTGAAAACAGGAAATGAGTGTGATAGCTGAAGAAGTGTCCTTAGACTTTGCAGGAGTGTGCCCTCTGGTGGTGTGGAAGTAAAATGTCCTGGCCAGGAATTTAGAGCAGCAGCTTTTTCTATGCAATCGTGGAATTGTCCTGGATTAGATGGTTTTCCAGTTGAGTTTAACACCTCATGTTAACACTCATGGAGAGGGGCTTCATTTATTAGTCATATTTTGTGACAATGAACGGTGCCAGGCAGGAGGAGGAGCACCGTACTGGGTTTTTCTAATCTCCCACTTAATGTTTGCTCATATGGGGGCACGGTGGCTTAGTGTTTAGCACGTTTGCCTCACAGCTCCGGGGTTGGAGGTTCGTTTCCTGCATCTGCCCTGCGTGCACCGAGTTTGCCTGTTCATGCTGAGCTCCATGTAGAAACATGAGTGACCGAGGGAGAAAAGGAGAGGATGAGTTGAGTTGACATAGCAGTGTTATGAAAACCAATGTGAGGATGTGACATCACTGAGAGAGTGGGTACACAGCTGTGCTATGTTACTCTCTGGATCAGTTTTTAGTGTGACATCTTTAATACTATTGCAAAGATCACCAAGACCTTTATTTGGTCTTGACTGCGCCAAATCAAATACGCAGACCAACGAGCCAATAATTTGAATAAACTATAATTCTTAAACTCAGTGCAATTTAAAGTTTTTTTACTGTCTCTTTGTTTTATTCTTTTGATTTTGTTTTTTAATGTAAACTATATGGCCAAAAGTTTTGTGGAGATCTGACCTGTGGGGATTTGTGCTCATTCAGCTACAAGAGCGTTAGTGAGGTCAGGCGCTGATGTTGGGTAAGGAGTCTCCAGTTCCAGTTCATCCCAAAGGTGTTCAGTGGGGTTGAGGTCAGGGCTCTGTGCAGGACACTCGAGTTCTTCCACTCCAACCTTCACACACCATGTCTTCATGGAGCTCGCTTTGTGCACAGGGGCGTCGTCATGCTGGAGCAGGTTTGGGCCTCTTAGTTCCAGTGAAGGGAAACCGTAAAGCTACAGCATACAGTCTATACAACTGTGTGGTTTAAACTTTGTGGGAACAGTTTGGAGAAGAAGCACATATGGGTGTAATGGTTGGGGGTGCACATACTTTTGGCTGTATGGTGTACTTTTTAAAATGATTATTATTTGGTCAGGGGTGGAGGAGGCCAGACTGGTGGACGGTGATGGACGCTGTTCTGGGACACTGGAGGTCTTTACTGAGGGAGAATGGAGAAGAGCGAACCCTACACTCTCTAATAAGGAAGCGGCGGCGGTGGTGTGCAGAGAGCTGAACTGCGGAGACGCCACCAGTGTTTCCGTCAGAAACAGTTTTACGCACGACAATAACGAAAAGCCTGGAATCTCTGTGACTTGTAAAGGCAGTGAGTCGTTTGTTTCAGAGTGTGAATACGACTCTTCTGACTCTTCTGATTTTCTCGACATCCTCTGCTCTGGTGAGGATTTTTTAAAAATAGATTTTAAACATAAACATTTCATGTTAAACAATATTATACAATCGAGTTCATCATTTCTTATTGACTGAAAACTTTTTATTCCTGAACCTTTTTTTTTTTTTATTCCCGATTTGTTTTTCAGTGTTTGAGGTTTGGAATTAAAGTGATTCAGTCAAATAAGCTAATAACTATAATAACACAGTAATATTTATAATAACTCTGAGAATGGCGGATTGTGATTTCTAACACTATTACACGATATGAATGATTTTCTTTTTCTCTCTCCTTCTCTCTCTACAGAGCAGGATGTGAGGCTGGTGAACGCGAGCAGTCGCTGTGCCGGACTGCTGGAAATGTTTCACAACGGAAAATGGAGAAGAGTTTCAATCATCCACAACAATGAGAAGTTTTCACATACAGATAAGGTTTTAGGAGGCGCGTCTCTGGTGTGTAAACAGCTGAACTGCGGCTCTGCTATTGCAGTCACTAGTGTAGAAAAACAAGAGGCCACAGATGGCGTGAATATATTCTGCACAGGATCTGAATCTACACCGAAGGAATGCCTCATTCTCTACAGTGACGTTGCTTTACACTTTGGAATGGTCTGTTCAGGTATTTCAGTAAATCACAAGAAGATTTTTACACACAGATCAGAAGAAATTACTCTGAAAATGGGACGTGGGGATTAATTCCTCAAGCCTCTTAATGTTGCTTAATGCACAAAAAAATGGCCAAATCACACCAGTCATGAAATGAATGAATGAATGAATGAATGAATGAATGAATGAAAGCCTTTATTGTCATTGTATATCTCTGTATACAATGAAATTAGGAGCACTGCTTCTGACTGGTGTTAGAAAAACAAACATATAACATTAGACAATAAATAAGACTATAAAGTGAGTATACTGTATGGTATAAAAGTATTTGTGTATCATTTATACTTAAATCTACACAGTTATACAGTTTTAAACAGTTATTATTGCTATAGTATACAGTAGCTATGATCTGTAAGGTATAGATGTTTTTTGTAAATACATGTATATTTTCTGTGTATATAATACATAATAATAATAATAATAATAATAAATACTTTACATAATTAAAACCACAAAAACCCGTGGACGTAAAATTCGCTGTAGAAAATCGTCGCTCTGTTTGTAATTCATATCTTTTTCTTTCCGTGTGCACACAGAGCTGCTGGCGACGCCCACCATCTCTTTCTCCACGCCCATACAAGTGTACAGTGACCTCCAGGGGTCAGAGGTCATCAGGGGTCACAGTTTCACCATCACATGCTCCACTGAACCTCAGTTTGCCGGAGGTTATTTCCACCTCACGGTGCCCTGGATGGAGAGAAACCAGACGCAGGCGGCAGTTGGTCACTCGGCGTCCTTCTTCTTTCCTGCTGCCGCTGCTGAGCTTCACCAGGGGAATTACAGCTGCGTCTACGAGAACCAGCTGAACATCACAGCAGACGTGATTACGGGAAAGATTAGTGAGCTTTCTGGCTCTCATGTTCAGGTTTTCACCTCCGAGAGCCGCTTTCTCTCCGTCACAGTCATAGGTTTGTATTTCTGTTGTATTTTTAGTTTTATTTTCTGAATCTTGTTAATGAAGAACATACAGTCAGGTTTAAGAGACTGAGTGCACTAACAGGAAATGTTCACACACTATTTACTTCATTTAGTTTATTTTTTGTGTTTGTTCACGCCAGAGGTTACACCAGTACACTCCTAACACCTTACTAAGGTCTAGTGATTGGTGGTCGTTCAGCAGTTAGTCAGTTCTTTGAGTAAGCACATGCAAAAAAAAACACATTTAAATATAGTTTATAGTGTTTGTCATTTATACAATTATTCTTTGTAAATAAACATTAGTGCAACAACACATCTCTAACCACACACACACATTTAGAATCTTTATTTAGAATCTTAATAAATTTTGGTCATTTATAGATCAGTTTAAAGAGTGTGTGTGTGTGTGTGTGTGTGTGTGTGTGTGTGTGTGTGTGTATGATTCAGATTCTCCGTTGCCTGCAGTCATCACCCGATTGGTGCTGGTGCCGTTTCTGTTGTTTATGTCTTGCTTGGCCAATTATTTCTATCTAAAGAGACGCATCAGTGAGTGTGTTATATTATATTATATTATATTATATTATATTATATTATATTATATTATATTATATTATATTATATTATATTGGTCAGAAGGTGTCTATAACAGCAGCTCTGACAGTAGCGCAGGTTTATATTAATGCGCTCGCTCTGATACGTTATTGTTTCTATAGTAACAGCTCATTCATTGTGTAATGTTTGATATGGTTAAGTTTTCTGTAAGGAGATGTTTATTTAACATTTATGGAAGGAGTCTCCAGTGTCAGCGCTTTGTAACAGTCAGAGGTAAAGCTGTAACTTTAAGTTTTCCGACATCGTCAGGACAGAGGAGTTTCCGCTTCTTTGCGGTTTCTCAGTAACACGCGGAACAAGCTGCGTTTTTAAAAAAGATTTTTTTTCTCTCTTTTGAAGTTAATGAAAGAGGCTGGTGAGGGAACAACTGCTTATAGCTGGACTGTTTATAGTACAGGAACTAACTTCTTTCACAACATTAAATGTAATAATAAATGGAAAAATATGCGTCATTGTTTAATAAATACATAAAAAGTTTATTCTTGGCAAATGGCTGATGGAATAAAACACTTGCTGTGGGACGTGCTGTTATTCCTAACTTATTACATTATTATATCATGGCACAGTGTGAGTGTGAGGACTGAGTGGTGAAGAATAAAGAATATTGTGTTTGTTTTCAGGCCACTAGGGGGAAGCAGCGCTCCAGTATGAGAACATAAACTGGCCTGAAGCCCTGAAGACCTGGAGATTTAGGGAGATTGTGTCGGAAAGAAAGAGAGACTTCATTTCATCATAACCCCAAAACGTTCTACACCTTTATACACGTCATCTTTTTAGATTTTACAGCACTGTTACATTCCTTTATTACATTACTGTTACACTGTTACATTCCTTTATTACATTACTGTTACACTGTTACCTTCCTTTATTACATCACTGTTACACTGTTATATTCCTTTATTACATCGCTGTTACACTGTTATATTCCTTTATTACATCGCTGTTACACTGTTATATTCCTTTATTACATCACTGTTACACTGTTATATTCCTTTATTATATCACTGTTACACTGTTATATTCCTTTATTACATTACTGTTACACTGTTACCTTCCTTTATTACATCACTGTTACACTGTTATATTCCTTTATTACATCGCTGTTACACTGTTATATTCCTTTATTACATCACTGTTACACTGTTACATTCCTTTATTACATTACTGTTACACTGTTATATTCCTTTATTACATCACTGTTACACTGTTATATTCCTTTATTACATCACTGTTACACTGATACATTCCTTTATTACATCACTGTTACACTGTTATATTCCTTTATTACATCACTGTTACACTGTTACATTCCTTTATTACATCACTGTTACACTGTTATATTCCTTTATTACATCGCTGTTACACTGTTATATTCCTTTATTACATCACTGTTACACTGTTACATTCCTTTATTACATTACTGTTACACTGTTATATTCCTTTATTACATCACTGTTAAACTGTTATATTCCTTTATTATGTCACTGTTACTTTGTTACATTCCTTTATTACATCACTGTTAAACTGTTACATTCCTTTATTACATCCCTGTTACACTGTTACATTCCTTTATTACATCACTGTTACACTGTTACATTCCTTTATTACATCACTGTTACATTCCTTTATTAAATAACTGTTAAACTGTTACATTCCTTTATTACATCACTGTTACACTGTTACATTCCTGTATTACATCACTGTTACACTGTTACATTCCTGTATTACATCACTGTTTTATATATAAATACACACAATGTGGTACAATCCACTGTTTCTGACACCTGAAATAGTGTATGATTAAAATGTTACCTATATATCCTATATATTAATAAAAGCTTTATTCTGTTTCGGCTCTATTACAATGTAAATGTGCCAGTACTTCTGTATACAGAATATTCCTAAAGTGTCACTTTTTTATTTTAGACCAACAACTGCAGACCGAAAGTCTATGTTCATTGTATGTTAGCTATGTTAGCCTGGTAGCTCTAATGCAAAGCTAAAGATACAAACTTTACACAAAATACATGACTTAGCTAATTGTCTACATTTGCAGTAACGGGACATGGAGGATATTTTATTTTATCACTGAAGTTTTCCTTTAAAATTGCAACCGCTCTTGCTAATTTGCTAAAAGCTACTCTATGCATCTTATCAAGCAATGGGTTGAATATTAATAGTTGATCATTTGCATAAAATAGCTTAAACCTTTTTTTTTTTTAAATAGCACTAAAGGACTAACACACACATTGATCAGATGATTAGCTATAGTGTGATCTCATTTTCTCCGTTTTGATTCATTCCTGCTTTCATCAGATTACAGAGCTAATCTCATTTACTAGCAGAACACCTTTTATTAGCAACTTCTAGCTAATGCTACGTCTTTGCTATTTGTTTTTGCTGTTTTTTTTAGTGCAGTGTTAGCATATTCAGTGTGGAAAATGAAGCTAGCGCATCGCTACCATGGCTAGTTAGCTAAACTGCTGGATTACTTCACTACATCTAGAATAATAACTTAAAACCATTAATTAATATGAAACTTAAGACATTACCATTATTACGTAATAGCGTTAGATTTGCTGTGCTAAATATTTTATTGTTCTAGAAAGATCTTTTTTTTTTTAAAGCTAATTTACCACAGAATACAGTAATACTGCTGCTAAAGTATTAACACACACTGATATGTTGAAGAAACATGCTATAAATAATGAATAATGAGTGATCCTGATATGTGCTAGCATGAAGCTAGGCGTGAAACTGAAACTAGCCAGTCTGTTAGTTTGAATTTAGCTTAGCGTTACAGCTCTAGCGTTAGTCTAGTTAGACAGTCTAGCTGATGTTTATGTTTTATGAAGACTGTAGCGCGTTTAAATGTTTATTTGAGGTTCTTGTAGTCTGAAGTTGAAATGAGGTAAAAGGTGATTAAATCCCGCCCATGTGTGAGCTGTTACTCATGAAATGATTTTCATGATGCCTTTTTGACCCGATGACTTGATCCTGCTGTAAAAATGGCGTCAGGTGCCAACATGGCATTACAGATAATATCAATCACAGGCAGTTCGGGTTGCCAGATTGGAGTGTTTTCTTCCCATGAGAGATTTTTTCTTTAAAATAAAAAATATTGGGAAGAAAGAAATGGACAATACCTCAAAACATAACTGTTGTGTAAATAAAATAAGACCTTTGTTGGGTTTTTAACGGTACAAGACGTCGTTTCTTTTATGTTAAGGTCCCGTATGGACTGTGAGAGCGCTGATGTGATAAAGCCGTCTTTGCAACGTCCAGATTCGGACATAATGACCGGTTTTAATATAACTTTTTGTAACTGTATATAAGAATGTATGTCAGTATATACGTTGTGTTTGGGAGCATAGTTATTGTGTATTATATAAACATGTTCATTAATATAGCACGGAACAATCACTGACTGATTTTTAACTTCGTCTTTACTACGTCAAACTACAGAACGCCAGCAGCGTTGGCCTGAACGTGAAAGCTGTCATGTCACTTCAGAGAGTTTTCCCTCACCACTGTCGCCTTGTTTATTAGCTTCCTGACGATGTTTACTGTTAAACGTTCCGTATAAATCAATCCGAATTCGAATGAACAACGCATATGAACCCGTTCCATACCCAGCAAGCATGATAATGTTACAGCCTAATTAATGCAACAAATGAAATTAAAATGTTAAGCTACAACGCCAGATATTATGCCAGCCATATTTCACTGGTATTATAACTGTTTTTTCCTGACTGAAATTCCCATTATGATTGTGGCTGTGTTTCGGGACTTAAGAGACTGTTATGGTAAAGACATTACCAAGTATTATATATATATATTACATGTATTACAAGTATTATGGGCCAAAAGTTAAATGACCACATTTAACCAGCCCGGCACGTAGGGGAAATCTCATCACTGCAAATAAAATATAAATAATCAAGATCGTCAACGAATGAATGCCATGAACCCAAAAGGAATGAAACACTGGGATGCCAGTTTTTTTCCCCACAAGTTACCATTAAAGCGCAAGGGCCATTTATAGTGAACTGGAGAGGGGTTTAAAACAATCCAATCTGGCAACGTGGAACAGACAGAAACATTAATTTAACACTGAAATGTTTAAAATCTTTAAATAAAAACAATGCGAGAGGCTTTTAGTCAGAGACAAGGTGGTGATTAAAGTGTGAAGTGTTTTCATCAAACGTTGAGTAACGATCCTAGAACAAAGACAAAGACACACACACACACACACACACACACACACACAGATAGACAGGGTTGCCAGATTGTCCTAATTTTGAATTTTTTTACATTGTGTTTTGCTAAAATATTAGATTTTTTTTTTCCATGTTGATTTTTCTTTCTGAAATTTAACCTTTATAAAACTTTATAGATGAGAGAAAGAGAGTAAATATCTCAAATTTAATACAATAAATAAATAAATTACAGTGTAATTCTCTTCTGGAAGTTAACGATGGCCAGGCAACATTTTTTTTAACGAACACATCATCACAATGATGAGTAATCATTAGTAATTTATGATTGGAAATAATTGATCATTGATGGACAGATGTGAAATCCCTGCTTTGAGACAGAGACGGAGGAGGAGTTCTGTGACCCTGCCACGCCCATTTTCCCCACATCTGGTTTTGATTTTAAACCTTATTTAGAGGCTGTGATCTGGCAACCAGGTTAATGAGTAGCTGTAGAGTACTTGGTCCTTGGTACTGGAGTGTGGAGTTTGGAGTCTGACCTCCACTCAGATAAACAGAGCTGAAGCACAGACACTGTCCTGTCCTTCTCTCTCTCTCTCTCTCTCTCTCTCTCTCCCTCTCTCCCTGGTCCTGTCTTTCTCTCCGTCTTCCCTTCACCATGCGGGGACTTTTAGTGTTTCTGCTCGGCTTCGCTGCCTGTTTCGCAGCCTCCTGTCACGGTAAGGACACTTTTATTCCTCATAAAGATAAAGAAATCAGGAAGCGTTTCAGACTGAGAGTGGAGATAAATAGAGTCAGGTTGTCAGGGTTAAAGATATCGGCTCAGCGACCTCTGACCTCTGGTAGGATACGGAGATGTTTTCGGGTCCTAACGTGTGACGAAATGTGCTGAATGTGATTTTTTTTTTTTTGCTTTAGAAATCTGTACATGACACTCAGGGTTCATTCATTCTGCTCCCTGCAGTGAGTTAATGATTAAAAGCCGGGTTGAGAAATAAGAGATAAAACTGAGTGTACAATCTGACTGGGATTTGAACTCATAACCTTCTGCTCACTTCGCAGGAAGTAAGACATTTCATGTTGTACAGATGTGTTTGTAGTGAGGAGTAGTGAGCTGAATAGGAAATAGGTCTGTGTGGAACATCTCGTGCACTACGCAGGGTGTTTACACCATTATAACATAACCTTATGTAGTGCATTTCTATACAGGTATATGCAGCCAAATCCCAAATGAATCCCTATAGAACACCTAGTGCACTACTTAGGGTGATTAGGGTGCATTTATTTAGTGAATATAGAGAATAAAATCCTAATGAATCCCTGTAGAACACCTAGTGCACTACTAAGGGTCTTTAGGCCTTTATATAAAACCCTACATAGCGCATGTCTATAGGGAATGGGGAACAAAACCCTAAAGAACACTAAGTGCACTACTGAAGGTGTTGAAGATATTATTTTTGCATAAGGAATGGAGGCTGAATCCAAAATGGGTCCCTATCAAACATATAGTGCACTTCACAGGGTGCTGATGTCATTAGTGTGTAGCCTACACAGTGCATTTGGATAAAGATTAGGGAGCTGAAGCCTAAATGGGTTCCTACGATACAAAAGGTTCTTCGAAGAGTTGTTATGTTCCTAAAGGAACCGTTTCAGTTCAGGAAACGCTGCTGTGGAGCCTGTAAGGTTCTCCAGAGGGACCACCAAAGAACATTTCAGCTCCTTAAAGACTGGACCTGTTTTGTACATATATCTAGTGCACTTGTAGAACAGAACCTAATGGACTGAGCTCAGGTACACGTTTAGACAGACTGCGGGTCAGGAGCCGTGTCAAAATGCGATGATATCATTCGCGAGGATGTGAGCGATGATGAAATGGCAGAGTGACACGTCAGTACAGATCAGGTCGAACTGTACCGGGCGAGAGACATAGAGGAACACAGAGAGAGAGAGAGAGAGAGAGAGAGAGAGAGAGAGAGAGAGAGAGTTGATGACAAAACTGTTCATTTAAACTCTATATTAAAGGTTTCAGTAAACAGTTCTATTGATTAGAATCTTGACCCTTAAAACAGAGTATAAGACCAAAACATTTCCAGGAGAAAGTTTCTCATGATGGTGATATAGATTACGTTCTTTCATGACTGATACGGCTGCTTTCCACAGAAACAACAAAAAAAGGCCTTGATCATTTTCCTTTTTTACATATCTTTATATATTATTTATTTTATATTTATATACTGTATAAATATTTTCAATTTTTTATATCATATTTTCTTTCTTTCTTTCTTTCTTTCTTTCTTTCTTTCTTTCTTTCAAATAGTTTTAGTTCCTACTGCTATCTTGTTCTAATCTCTTACACATTTTTTAAAACAGTTATTTATCATTTATTTTTCACTGCAACATCCGTGAGAATATTTTAACATTTTTTTATATCTTTATATGAAGCTTCACTGGTGATTTTAGGAGTAAAATATGACACTTCTAGATGACAGGTGATTCATTTCAGAGTCAGGAGTCGATCTTTACGTTACACTGAACTGCTCTAGATTTTAAAAAAAGAGATTAGTAATCTACTATCATTCAGTTTTAATGTATTTCAGTTTACACTCGCTGAATGTGGTGGCCTGTATCGTGCTCTTCTACAGGAAGTACAGCGCTAAATATTCAATATTTTAGACAGTATTCTATACTTTTTGCTAACTGAATAACTGAAGCATCACACTATCTCAGTGAAAACATAAGATAAACGTGTTTTGAGTGAACGCCGTTCTAAATCTCTAGTGTCAGTAGATCGTGTCCTGTTCTGATTATTATCTGTACCGAGCGTTAAAGAACAGCCGGTCGGTTATCTGAGCGTCGGTGGAGATACGAGCGTGTTACGACACTTAACACCAGCGTAATTAAACGCTAATGTCAGCTTCTTATTTTCTCTCAAAGTTCACTCGACATAGGTCACATGACCTCACACTGTCTCAGTGATGCTACTCTCAGGCACTTTGCTAATCTAAAGGTCAAAATGTCACATCAGTAAAACCAGAGCTGTCCTTCAAGATGGAGATTAGTAGATATTTGTGGCTGTATTTTATTTATTAAATTAAATAATACTTAAATTATTACCAAATAATAATATTATTGATTAATACCATTGTTAATTATAACCATTTATAGTCATGAGGAAAGCTTTGTGAGTATTATATTTTATTCATTTTAAAAATGTTTGTTTACTGATGAAGAAGATTGAAAGCAAGATTAGTGTGAGACAATTTTACAAAAATTGTATATTTTGGTTTTCCAGAAGATTGTGATTACAAAAACATATATATATAAAACACACAGATATCAGGTGTGTGCTGCTGATTGATTATTTGATATTATCTCAATATTTAACAATGTGGTTAACGATGAGTATTTTTATTTTTGGACAATGAGATAAATTCTGTCCCTTTGGAAGTTTTTGAGAACTAGGATTAGTTATCGTGGCATTTCCTGTCCATCCTGAATAAACAGGACCTGCAGTCGCCCAGCATGTGTGTTCTCAGCGTGTGTGTGTGTGTGTGTGTGTTGTTTCAGGTGCGAGTGCAGGCCCGCGGCTCGATGACGGCCGTCTTTACAGATTCAGCTACAGCACGGAGCTCGGTCTCAACCGGCCCAAAGGCTCGAGCCGAGGAAACGCCGGGTTTAAGTTTTCCAGCGATGTGGACATCAGCCTGGCCTGGAGGAACCCGGAGAACCATGACGAGCAGCTGCTCAGAGTCCAGGTGAGGAGAACGAGGAACAGCACAGCAACACCACGTCCCCAAGTGTTTTATTCCTCTTATACCGCAACAAGTTGCCGACGATTACATTTTTAAACACCTCTTTCTCTCTTTCTTTCTCTCAGATCTCTAACGTTCAGATCCAAAACGCCGCGGAGCGCTCGCGCAAAAACAACATCTTCCACGGCACCACCACAAAGGGAATTCTGGGTAGAGAAAAGAACGAGGTGCTGCAGAGACCCTTCATGCTGCTCTGGAAGATGGGCAAGGTAAAAAAAAAAAAAACAGATGGACACTAACTCACGGTGCATTAACACTGCAGAGACTGCACAGTGAGGAAATGACTACAACACTGTTTAAAGGTGCAGTATGTAACATTTAAAAGTGTTTCTACACCTGCAATAATCATCTCACTTCAATCAAGCATTTCACAGCATTGCCATGTAATGGATAGGGCTACTTTCTTCATTTTTTAAGCTTCTATTTACATTTTTTTCTGGCCCTGAAATCTGCTTCTCAACTCCACCCTTTTTCTGTAAAAGACAACTCATAAGATGTACGCAGATTTAACATAGGGGGATGGTTATTTAGCTCACAGCCAGCTGAACATTACACACTGCCGCTTTAAAGGGGAATTCAACATAAAGTATAAGATATAAACAAAGTTTATGAGTCCAGAAATTTGATTCCACTTCTAAACAGGACACGGGATCTGATTATTATTGTGGTGGATATTATCATTGTGCAGGTGAGGAGTCTTTACACACACAAGGCGGAACCGGCGACCGTCAAGAACCTGAAAAGGGGCGTGGCCAGTATGCTGATGATGCAGCTGAAGTCTGGCAAGATGATGGAGGTAAAGGCTGTGTTTCATATTGTGTCCTGCTCACTATTCCCTACACTAGATTTGGGTTCACTGCATCATATAGTTACATTCTGTCCAGTGTGGGCGTGTCCTCAACCACACACCCTGTTCACTACACACTACTGAAGTGCACTGCTTTTACATTAACCTGGATCTTTTTCACTAGTCTTTTGAAACTGACAACATTCTTGAAGTAGTGCACTACGTAGTGAATAAGGTGTAATTTGGGACAAAGCCGACAACGACAACACAACTACAAGATACAAGCAGATTGTTTTCAGTGTGAAGCACAAGTCGTGTGTGAAACTAAGACTTTACTGTCGCTTTGTGGTGTGTGTGTGTGTGTCTGTGTGTGTGTGTGTGTGTGTGTGTGTGTCTGTGTGTGTGTGCAGGCTGATGCATCAGGAAAGTGTCTGGTTGAGTACAAGGTTTCTAAAGATCAGGTGATCCGCACAAAGCACACAGAGAGCTGCAAAACTCAGGAGACGGGATTCACCACACACAGCCAGGTACACACACACTCACACACACACTCACACACACACACTCACACTCAGCAGGTCAGGTGAAGTGCAGTGTGTGTGTTCTCTCTCAGGTGTTGGGTGTGAGTGAGAAGTCGAGCTCAGTGACACTCATCACTCTGCAAGGCAGCTTCATCAAATCTGCTGTTGCCAAGGAAACGCACGACCTGTCAGTCAACGCTCGCCACACCACGGCTGCCAGAGTGCTGTCTGAGTAAGAGACACTACACATGCTAACTACACATTAACTACACTACACTGACTACACACGCTAACTACACACACTACACCAGCTACACACACTGCATGTAAATGTGTGTGTATGCAGGAACACACCCGCAGTGCAGCGAGCTCTCGGTCACAGTGTGTTGTTAAAGCGCTGTGTTTGTCCCTCAGGCAGTCTCTCACTCTGCTCACGGTGACAGACGGACCTGCGGAAGTTTCCGGTAAAGACGCAGCGAGTGTGGTGAAGAGTCTCGACCCCAAACTGGTCTCTGTGGGAGTGATGACGGAGAAAACCAGGATCAGCTGTAACGCGTGTCCGACTGTACGCTCCTTCCCTCATTACTAAAAACCTCGCGTTTGATTTGGTTCAGCTAGTCGAATCTGATTCAATCTGGTGTGTGTGTGTGTGCGTGTGTGCGTGTGTGTGTGTGTGTGTGTAGCTGATGGACACATGGAAGGCAGTGCGTTCTCACCTGGAACCGCAATCTCTGGCGAAATCTTCGGCTCCTCGCAGTTTCCTGTCTCTGATCCACAGCCTGCGCTCGTCCAGCAAAGACCAAATGCTGAGTGTACTTCAAAACTGCAGCAAGGCCGCACTGTAAGGGACACACACTCCCTCGCTCCCTACATGTACACTCCCTTGCTCCCTACATGTACACTCCCTCGCTCCCTACATTTACACTCCCTCGCTCCCTACACGTACACTCCCTCGCTCCCTACATTTACACTCCCTCGCTCCCTACATGTACACTCCCTCGCTCCCTACACGTACACTCCCTCGCTCCCTACATGTACACTCCCTCGCTCCCTACATTTACACTCCCTCTCTCCCTACATGTACACTCCCTCGCTCCCTACACGTACACTCCCTCGCTCCCTACATTTACACTCCCTCGCTCCCTACACATACACTCCCTCGCTCCCTACATTTACACTCCCTCACTCCCTA
>CM041002.1:13941673-13958132 GCA_022985145.1 Pangasius djambal | reverse complement strand
CACACCCATACACACACACACACTTATATATATATACACACACTCATATACACACACACCCATACACACACACACACTTATATATATATACACACACTCATATACACACACACCCATACACACACACACACTTATATATATATATACACACACTCATATACACACACACATACACACTCACATATACACACACACAGTCATATACACACACAGTCATATACACACACACTCATATACACACTCACACTCATACACTCACACACACACTCATATACACACTCACACTCATATATACACACACACACTCATATACACACTCACACTCATATATACACACACACACACTCATATATATATATATATACACACTCATACACACACACACACACTTACTCACTCTCTCTCTCATACAAACACACACAGAGTGAAATAGAGAAGTGGGAAAGTGAAAGAGGGAAAGAAAACTACTGAGGAAGATAAAAATAAAAGAGAGAGTGACAGAGAAAACAAAACAAAAGTATGAGAAAAAAACTAGAGTGAGAGAGAGAGAGAGAGAGAGAGAGAGAGAGAGAGAGAACATGCGCTTGCCTCACAGTGTGAGTGCAGGAATTTTGTTACTTCATGATGCTAGCTAGTTAAGAAGCTAGCTAATTAGCAAGCTGCTGTGAGGGTGAAGGAAATGATGCTATATGATTTGATAAATCTCTCTCTTTTTTTTACATTGTTCTTTTTTTTTTTAGTTTTCATGGCATGTTGCTAGGCAGAGCTAGCCTGCTAACATGTCTCATGCTTTTCACACGCACTCGACACTTCCCCTCAGCTTACACGTTCAGTTTATTCCAAAACCTCAATAACATTTCACTTTTCAATTCCATCCTTCCGTTACTTCCATCGTTCCATCGTTCCATTCTCCTCAGCTCCTCACATCTCCTCTCTCAGATTCGAGCTTTCAGGAATCTCGCTCACGGCTTAACTTCGTTTTCCGGAACTTTCCGCTGACCTTCTCCACATGCCGCGTCAGCCTTTAGCACGCTGACGGATCGATCGGACCTCGGTTCCTCACAGCCGCCCATGACATCATAACCAACGGCTGTGTGGATCAAACCAATCCTCCTTAACAAAAACCAAGCTAGCCTGCTAACACAGCTCTTGACATTTTTTTTTTTTACCTCAGTCACCATTTTCAGTAACCAGTAACTCAGTTTTCTTGTTATTGCTTACATTAACTATATTCAATACTGGTTTTAATGCACCCTTTTTTTTGAATTCCCCCTCCATTTTGCCAGTGGTTCAGTCCTCTTGGCCATCTTAAGGGCTGTTGTGTGACTTTCAACTTCATGCTAGGCTAGCTGGCTACCTAGCTTATTTCTTCAAAACATATGGATAAATGTATAAACTTTTTAATTTCCTTTGCTAATTTAATCATCAAAATGGCTGAGGCAGTGTGTAAACCCCTCCCCCCGCTCATCGCTGCTCAGTGGACTGACCCGTTTCCATGGAAACGTGCAATGGAACTTTCCAGACACACACAAATGCAGTTTAAACCCTAATCCTAAGTGTTAGCATGTAGCTAGCGAGCCACACGGCAGGCTTTGCTAATTTTTTAAATAAACAAATAATAACTATTACTGTAATATTATATATGCTTTTTCCCCAAACATGAACAATAAAAATATGATTTTTAACAACAGCTTTACCTTACAGCTTATATCATTTTATTACTTTATAATGCTAGCTTGTTAAAAGATAGCTCATTAGCACCTCTAAACAGAGTTTGAAGGAAATAATGCTTTTTGATCTGATAAAGCTCTTATTTTACATTGTTCTTGTGGTAAAAGTTTTCTTATTTTATTGTTTAAGAGGAAGTCAATAAGGGTGTGTTAAAAACAGTATCACAAAGTCAATCTGCTTTACATACAAAGCAAAAATTTGTATAAAATGTGTTGTACAAGGCAGCATGTCGCTAGGCCGAGCTAGCCTGCTAATATAACTCATGAATTTTAAAGTGCAATTTAAATGTTCATATATTTCCCAAACCCTACACATTTTTTTTAGAAAATTTCCCCAAGTTTAATTTCCCCAAACTGCTGCTAATATATCAAGGCCAGTTAGCATTACGCTAATGCGTTCTTGCTAACATTTACGTTACTTTCATTGTTAGCCTTATGAGTTGACTTTTTTTTCATGGTAGTGGTACAGTTCAGATCAGAACGAATCATGGGATAAAACACATGATTGGAAAAAAAAGGAAAGGAAAAAAATCCAAAAAGACAAAAAAGGAAGAAAAGAAGAAAATGTAAATCTGAGTACCATTTAGTGGAAATGCCATTAGCTTATTAGCGATTAGCGCTCGTTTACAGACAGTCATTACACACTTATATATTATACACAGTCTCAGCTATAGATGTCCATAAACCCTGCGTAAGAGCTTAATAATGCGTCAGAAGTCTCTCACAATATTCAATAGTATCAAAAGCCCATTTAAAGTATGAATAAAAGGCAGGATTTGAGTTTGAGAGACAGAATATGTACGAATACATAAAGAAACGTCTCTAAACTCTCCAATATGGCGCCTGTTTACGTACTTGGAATGGGATTTGGATTCTAATGAGTCTTGTGTGCTCCTTCTGATGCGTTATTAAGCTCTTATGAATGACGTATGAACTCATCCTTTTGAATCTGTTAAAAAAAAAACCTTTAAACTGGACTCAAATAAAGATCGAGCCTTGATGACAGAACAGACAATTTTATCAAAATAACAACAATATGGCAGTTAAAATAGATTATTAGCATTTGTTTTCAATCTTAAACTAGCTAAGTCCATTAATTAGCGTGAATAAGATGTCTCTGATTAGCACATCCTGGGTGGAGCTTCGGTTAAACATGATCAGCCACTAACAAGCCTCCTTATAATAGTTTAGTAACAATAATTAAGCTAGCCAGCTACAAACACATCACTGTTCAAACATTAGCCAGCTAGCTAGTTATGCTAACATTACCTCTGCTGCAGTAACCATTTCATGTAAATTAGCTAGGCAGGTTTGCTAGCAGTCCTCCTAAAACTGACAAAACTGTTTTTTATGTAGCTAAAACTAGCTAAGGTTAACTATTACATTGTAAATTGTGTACTCTAATGGACTATCGTGATTGGCTGATTGAGTTTAATGTAAGCTCCTCCCACACAGTACAGAAATGCAGCATTAACTTGCTTTAAATGGCACTCAGATGATTCAAAAGAAAAAAAAATGAAACATGACATGACAGGAAATACATTCAGGTTCAGGAACAACATTAATAATTCAGCATTGAGCAACTACATAATATTTTTTGAGTGTAGATTTTGTTTTTGATATTTTGATCTCTTTTACAGAGCAGGTAAACAGACTGTCCTGCAGATCCATATACCTTTAATGTACATTCACATAAACAGAAGCAGAAACAGAAAGCAAACACGGCTAATACACGGCTAAACTGCGCTAACAACGGAAATGATGATAACTCAATACGCAGCGTAGCTAAAGAAAGTCTTAACGTTAGCTTTAATGTTTAAACTCTTAACATGTTTGGCTTCAAGGAAGGTTGTGTTCCAATACTTTTTTTCTTTAAACCTTATTGAACTTCTCCTGATTTTGATCAGTGACTATTTAAGTTTACGTCATCATATGACATCACCAGTGATGTTTCTTTTCACTTCTTCAGCTTGACAAACTGCTTCACGTACAATTCTGGTCAGAATTGTAATATTTATAGCATGTAATAGTTTAGCTAATGTTTGCTAACTTACTAGCAAATTATTTACACAATGTACCACTTCATAACAGTTTAATGTTAGCACAGTCCTGTATTTTAGTAGCTAGCAGGCTTAATTAATGTTTCTAAACTAGCATATTGTCTAATTAAAGCAAGTACTTTGTATTCCTACGTATTCCTATGTCAAATCAAAAGAATTAAAGAGAGGCTAGCGATAACGATCAAAGTTTGAAATGAAAACTAAGCTCCACCCTCGTTTGATTTCTTTGGACATTTAAGCGCTCAGATTCTTGCTAACTGTTGGCTAGCTTGCTAACTAGCTAGAAGAATGAAGTAATGAAGTTCAGACGGCTGTCATTTACGGTGTCTGTATCGGAGTTCATAAGGACATGAAATGTAAAATATGAGCTCAGATTACAGTTAGCATGATGCTAATATTGCTGTATTAGCATCACTGATTATCAGATTAGCAGTTTGTGGACTAGCTAGCAGTGCTGGGAGCTGTCATGGACGGATGTAGATGTAAAGTTTGGGGATATAAATCTCAAAAATCACAAATTTACAGCTTCACTCAAGGTGGTGAAGTAAATGAACAGCACATTGGACGACTAAGGGAACGTAACCAAGGGGAGGTCAACAAGGTCGCATTAAAAACAGTATTGGAACACAGCCACACACACACACACACACACACACACACACACACACACACACACACATTCCACAGAGGCGAACACAGGCAGCAGAGACTCTAACAGATGAACAGTGAACTCTTATTTTCTCTTAATGACAAACAACAGCTCAGTGAAATGTCAACTAATTTACCCAGAATGCAGTGCTTCAGATGGGAAACTGTCCGACCAAGAACACCGCCGATGCTCTACACACACACACACACACACACACACACACACACACACACACCTGGGAAAAAACACGGCTCAGTTTGAAACCACAGTGCAGACAGGAAGCTGAAATGGCACAGGAAGTGACATAGTTTCTGTGGGAACCGTTACGTTATGTTCCGATGTAAGAACCAGGGTACCCTCCTGAACACACACATGCACACACACACACACTCACACACTCGCTCTCACAGACACACACACACACACACACACACACACACACACAGCCCAGACCTGTAAGGAAAGAAAAGGAAGACAGAGACAGTAAAATATTCTCAATACACTAATCACTAATCCATTCTAATGCATGACATGCAGCTTTTAAAATGATTTATAATGTTTACAATCTATATGACAATTTATTATAAATTAACATTATATTTATATAACACACACACATACACACACACACACACACACACATAACCAAAAAATGGTTAAAAAGCATTCTTTCTGACCCAAAATGTGTTATTGTCACTTTAAAAACAATCATATGACCATAAATTTTAATTTCACTGGCTAGAGAGGTGTGTCCAAAAGGTGTGTGTGTGTGTGTGTGTGTGTGTGCATCCACACCCTGCCATGTAAGTGAGCATACACACACACACACACACACACAGGTGTGCACATACCTGCATGTGCGTATGTGTTGCATTATGATTCACATCACTGATTCGACTCTTTTGAACTACCTGTTTAAGTTTTGATTCGTTTAATGGAAACACATTTATTTATTATCTACACATTCACTGTTTAAAAATCTCAAATGATAGAAAGATCTGGAGTGGAATTTACTGGCTAGATGACAAAAAGCGTTTGTTTTTTTTTTCTTTTTTTTTTAAAAGCAAATCAATTCACCTGATTCGATTAAAGGAATCTTTCATAAAGAACAAATCATTTATGAATCACACAACACTATTACAGGAGGTGGATTCTGTCTAAATTAATCTAATGGTTATTTTTTCTGGGTTTTTTTTATACAGCACCTGTACAGCAGCTATTTGTAAAATACCTGTTAATACTTTATCACGGAGGCAGGGTTTTCCCAGAATCCTTTGCTAAATGTTATAATTCTGTTTTTTGTTGATTAGGTGTTAGTGTAAACTGCAGGCTCGGGGTTTCCAGCGTGGCGGTGTTGTTATGGAGACTGGCATAAGCGCCGATTCTCACTTCCTCTTTAAACGTGTGTTTTAGGATGACATGCGGAGTAAATTCTTAAAATTTTCTCATATCCGATTAAAGACTTCTGAACTTAAAGCGCATGGGATCTTTATGTGCGACTCTGTCTGACTGATCAGATTTTGTGTGTGTGTGAGAGAGAGAAAGACGGAAAAGAGAGTATGTGGTTGTGTGGTTTGTGAAATACCGTGTGTGTGTGTGTAGGCTGTTAACATACTTGTTCTTATGATGAATCTGGTGCCCTTTAAAGTGTTTCCGTGTGTGCGTGTGTGTGTGTGTGTGAAAGACAGAGAGAGAGTGTGTGTGAGATGGTGTGTGGTTTGTAAGACACTGAGAGAAGTGTGTGTGTGTGGGTGTGTGTGTGTGTGAGAGATGGTGTGTGTGTGTTTTTGGTTTAGTGATTAGATAAAAGATTAATTCATGTCTGTTATTCAGTTTACACAATTTACTTTCGTTTAAATAGAATGAATTGTTTGTGAACCTCGTATCAGTAGTGTGTGTGTGTGTGTGTGTTTGTGTGTGTGTGTGTGTGTGTGTGTGTTTTGGAGCGGGTGAGTGTGTTAGAGCGAGAGAGAGAGAGAGAGAGAGAGAGAGAGAGCGAGCGAGAGTAGATTCATTTTATCATGTGTACCGGTTTATTATTTGCTTAAAAGAGTTGTTTAAAAGTAATGAATCCTCTGTGAGTCACTCATCACTGGGGTGAGTGAGTTTTAATGAAATCTGATTGGTTGATGGTGAAGAGACGGAGAGACAATACTGTTGACCCGAGGTAGTGTTGTGAGACAAGCGCATGTTAAGTCTCTCTCTCTCTCTCTCTCTCTCTCTCTCTCTCTCTCTCTCTCTCTCGCCCTCTCGCTCTCACACTTTTGTTTTGTTCTCTCTGTCACTCTCTCTTTCATTTTTATCTTCTGCAAGTTTCCTTTTCCTCTTTCACTCTCCCATTTCTTCTCTATTTCACTCTGTCCTCTTTATCTCTTGTTCCTTTTTTCTTCCACTCACTCATTATTCCATCTCTCTTTTGCTAGTAAACTTTTTTTTTTTACCATGACCTGTCGCTCCTCTCAGATCATCCACTCATCTCTCTTTTCCTCTATTCTTCAATGCCTCTCTGTGTCTCTCTTTTCATCTCTCTCTCTCTATTATTTCAGTGTCTCTCTCTCTGTCTGTTTCTCTCTCTCTCTCTCTGTGATCTGTCTTGCCACCATTTACTCACTTTCTCTTTCATGCTCTCTATCACTCTCTATATAAAGCTGTATGAGAGAGAGAGCAAGTCAGTGTGTGTGTGTGTGTGTGAGTGATCGGTCTCAGCAGCTGTCGTTCCCCTGCCTCAGCACAGCAAATGCACAACATCCCCTGACCTTTACTTCACACACACACACACACACACACACACACACACACACACACACACACACACACACACACACACACTGTACATGTTTTTAAGCTCCAGTTCCGGATCCTAACTGAAAGTAGAAAAGACAGTTTCTGACACTTCTCTCTCTCTCTCTCTCTCTCTCTCTCTCTCTCTCACACACACACACACACAGTTTTCCTGTCTTTCACATAACTGTCTTTCTGTCTCAGAAACACATCCACACACACACACACACACACACACACACACACACACACACACACACACCTTTGCTGAAAGAAAGAAAATGTCAATTTGTACATTTTTGAGAAGCGCAAATTTACTGCATCACTTCTCAGACTTTCTAAATTTTAAAGGACGTTTTTGTCAAAAGGCTAAAACTTCAACTGTGTGTAAATGTGCGCGCACACACACACACACACACACACACACACACACACACACACACATCATATACAGTAGTAGAACTCACTCACATCTGTGCTCATCTGTGCTCCACGACGAAGCTCATGGTTGTGCCGTCGAAAGAAGGCGGAGCCACAATGCGTGGTCCTTGCTGTGATGTAATACTAATGACTGGTTTAGCCCCGCCCACTATTGTGCTTGCCCCAGTGCTTATGCTCTCGCCCTGCGAGCAAACAGGGGGCGAATGCGGCTGTACAAACGTTGGTGGACAGATGAGATACGCCGCTGGGCTCAGGGCCACCGGTATGTCCAGATACTGAGCACTCTCAGGGCAATAGAGTCTCTGCGTGACTGGCTGAAGGGCGATGGGCGTGTCCACCAGGTAGTACTGCCCCGTTATGGGATCCAGTAGGAGCTTGCGTTGTGTGTTTGACATGAGTGGGTCCATGGGGGGCGTGAAGCAAAGGATTTGTCCGGGCTGACAGAAGGTCAGCGTCGGGTTCTCGGGAGACCACGAGTCTGTGACGACTGGTGAGCGCTGAAGAGGTGTGTGGGCCTGAAGCTGAGGGGTGGGGCTGAGGATTTGTTCTGAGGCATGGGGTTTTGTCTCTAAGGGGCGTGGCTTAATCGGGATGGTTAGATAATTTTCCGAATCCGATGCAGGTGGAGGTTGAGATTTAGGTCCCGAATCCGATGCAGGTGGAGGTTGAGATTTAGGTACCGAATCCGATGCAGGTGGAGGTTGAGATTTAGGTCCCGAATCCGATGCAGGTGGAGGTTGAGATTTAGGTACCGAATCCGATGCAGAGGTCATGATTTTGACTCCGGCGTCACCCTTAACTCTGCTTCTTTTCTCCACTGTGCATTTTGAAGGGCAGATTTTGAGGGAAAAGGGACTTCTCGTGGAGCTAGAGATGTTGCTACAGACATTGGAACATTGGTTCTTGGGAACATCCTGTTGCAGATGATGGATGATTGTTCTGGTGAAGCTTGCGCCTGCACCAGGGGTTTTTGAAGGCTCTGTTTTTGCTAGCCTCTCACCATCGACTCCTTGCTCCTCACTAGTAATAAGTGAGAGGACGTGGCTGTCCGTCACCGGCCGCGGTGCCTCCGTCTTGCGCCGCCACTCGTTCCGGTCAAAAACATAAAGCTGCTCCATGGTCTTTACAGCCGCCTTTAATTTCTCGAGTGCCACCTGGTTCGTCATTTTGCACTCAACCCTTTTATCACAGCTTTCTTTCCATCTGGCCGACTTCATCTGAATCTCCTGCTGCTCGGAGATTGGCTGCATCAGTGACCTCTCGCTTTCCGGGTCGTTCTGTCTGTTTGAATTTGCATTCGCGTTTGTATTCGTGTTCACTGAATGGCATTTGATCACCATGGGTGTATTTTCTTTCTTGTCATTTTTATCTGGTTCTTTTTTGACGGCATCACTTTCTTCTCGTGATGTGGTTTTATTCTCACCACTTTCCAGAGACACTAACCGGTACGAGCTCTTGACCAGTTTGCGCACGTCTCGCACCTGATGGATTGGCGTTTGGAGTTTACACCTGCTGTCCCGGACATCCCTCACTGTAAAGTGGGGAACTTTTTCGCTCTTGGTGTCGCCACTATGCTTGGTGAGGTTTGGCGTCAGGAGGCTGGCGATGTTAAAAGGACGCTCGAGGTTGTTTTTGTTTTCTTTGACGCTGCGCAGGCGGATTGTGATCTCTGGGGCTTTGCTGCCGTTTGAAGCGTCCACAGCGCTTGTTCTCTTTCCGTCTGATTGGATAGGATCACTTCTTTGTTTTATTGGTGTGGATGGTTCCACTACTTCCCTTTCTATTGAAAGAAAATGCGACCCGGGAACATACAAGTGTGACATTTTTGTCTTTTTACTATTTGTCGATTCAATGCATGCTTTCTCGTTTTCTTTTGGCGCATCTACTGACACGGTTGTGGCTGTGATGTCACTTTCAATGTGTACTTTGGGTATTACGGCCTTGCTTATTTCTTCGCAGATTCCGTGGTCCTCCAGCACTGGGGCCTTTTTTGGCTCATCAATGTTCTCTGTTGTAGGTGGACATGACGTTTTGCATGTCTCCTCCCCCTCTTCTTCCTCTACTTTGTTGAAAGCGGCATTCGAACTGTCCACAACTTCTTCCACGGAGACAACAGAGTGTACAGATCCTGATTCTGACGTCTGTCTTTGTAAAACGTTGCTGCTTGTGCTGTCTTTGGGTGGCGAATGTGCAAGTTGGACACCACTTATTTCACCACGCTCCAATTTGCGCTCTTGTTCGAACCGCATCTTCTTTGAGATGACGTTTTGCAGGAGGCTTGAGGCGAACACGGCTTTCTTGTGCACTCCCTCCACGCCAACGTCCACCTGATCGCGCGGCTGGCTTGTTGTTGCCTCGCAACTGTTTGATACGTTCTGTATGCATTTCGTGCGCCTATCGGTATCACAGCTCAGCTGGCTCAGTTTATATTTTGACGACAGGGTGTTTGTCTGGTGGGTTCTCCCTTCAGTGATGGTGTTCACGTTAACGGTTCCACTGTCCGTACACTTTCTCATTTCCACAGAGCATGTGGAATTTTTGCGCTCGCCTGTGACCCCACCCTGCGTCACGTAATTCCTGTAATTGAAATCAACAAAAGTGGACCATTTGTTCATGCTCAGGCTGTGCTCTGAAACAGAGGACTCACTTGAGGGTCTGAGGTCAATGGTGTCGAAGTAGGGACACGCGAGGCTCCGGAAAGACTTCGCGGTCAAGTTTCGGACTTCCTTATCGGCATCGTCAAGCTCACTCACAGAGCTCGATGCACCACTTGAGTACTCGGTGACATCTTTGCCTTTCATCAGTTTGCTAGCCAGATGCTGGCGTCCAGGCGCAGGAATGAAACAGTGGGCGTGACTATCATACGGCACCTCTATCTTTGCTTGTGTTTCATGATAGCAGCGCAAAAGGTCATTCTCATCCATGGATGGACGAACAGACTCACTCACGGTCTGGGACGAGGCTTTAATGGATACGTGAATGCGTCCCGCAGTGTTCCGTGCACCATCATCTGAGCTCGCACATTCACTCTCAGTGCTGATCAATGCTTTGGTGGCACCAAGTTTCGGTGGACGGCTGCTCGTTGCTCTCCGCTGACCCCGCTCCCCAGTAGGCTGCTCACCGCTTTCAAAGGATGCGTAGTCCACGAATGAGTACACGAGATTGTCGTCTTCGTAATCCCAGCACGAGCTTGCAGCACGACCGAGCTCGTGGTCCATGTCGTGGTCCAGTTCCGTGAGCTGAATCTCATGTGTCGTTATGTAGTGTGATTCCGTCTCCTCGGCCACAGGCATGTCATGTTCACTTTCCTCGGGCTCGCCATCTTCGGACTCTGATTCGGACTCACACCTGCTGTTTAAATACATGTCTGTGTAGTCTGTTTCCTCCGGTTCGTGACATGTCACAGCAGTCTCCTCCTCGAGGAAACTTTCAATTTTTAAATCCACATCTGAGATATCGGAAGAACTGTCCTTTCCGCCCTTCCTTTGATCCGTGCGACCTTCTTCATGTTCTTCACGGTTCCCTTTACACTTGAATATGGCTCTCTGGTTTCCCTCACCGGTGAATGTGACTTTCACTGTGTTGGTGCTCCCAAGATCTACGTAGTTGGTCTCGGTGCCACAGTGTTCTTTCTTGGGCACTCCGGTAACCATGATGGCCGTGCGGAGGGTCTCCATTTTACGGTGTGAAGTGCAAACCCAGAGAGAGTGAGAGATGGAGAGAGAGAGCGAGAGAGAGAGAGAGAGAGAGAAAGAGGGAGAGAGGGAGGGAAAGAAAGAGAGAAAGAAAAAGAGAGAAGAAAGAGAAAGAGCTGCCTCGCCTCGCTGCTCGGTGTTTCTGGAGCGCGTGTCTCTCTCAAGCCTCTGGTTAACGGAGAGTTACGCACCAGCCAAACCCCCCCTCCCTCACTCTTTCCGTCTCAGATGACAAAGCTCTCGCAAAACGGCGGGGCGAGGGCACGAACCCTCTCACCAGGGCCAAGTTACACCAATAGAGGACAAAGAAACAGCAGTGTGTGTAAATGCATGTCTGTCTATCGGCGTATAACAAGGGCAAGTGTTAAACACACGTGTGAGACTATATACGGCTTTCAAAAAAAAAAAAAAGTGAACAAGAAAATTAAGTAAAAATACAATATTATTACAAATATTCACGTTTATTGAGACTTTTCATGTTTTTGGAAGATATTTAGTATTAGTATTGCAGTTCTAAACAATTTTCTTTTCTTTTTTTCACCTTTATGAGACAAAAAATTAAGAATTAAAAGAAATAAGAATAGAATCATGTCACATAAATTTTATGCAAATTAAAACTTTCTGTCAAATTACTTAAATACGGACTTATTTGGTTATTTCACGCAACTCCTTAGACAAAGTTAGGTACATTTGGAGAGCTGGAAATTATAAGCGTATATATTATATATTATATATCGAGTCTTCAATAAGATCAAAGTAGATACATGTATATATATATATATATATATATATATATATATATATATATATATATATATATATATATAGAGAGAGAGAGAGAGAGAAGTATATAAAATACAAAAATATGTATATTAATTACACTTTTATGAAATATATTTGCCATAAAATCTCACTTATAAATAACATTTAGAATATATATACATAATACAAAATATAATCATTAATATTATATAATTATTATACATAGTATATAATAAAGTTTAATAATTATAATTATAATTTTATGATTAAAAACAGTTACAAATAAAAGTAGGAACCTTATATAGGTTTTAATTTGTCTTGTATCTTACCTTTAACGCCGTTTTGAACACGCATACGTTTCGTTTTCTTTAATGGACATCAATGTGGAAAACAGAGCTAGTACACCTTGTACATACTGGCTACTAAATATTAAATAAGGACATATAAGATTTTTCAGTGAAACCGTTACAAAATCATCTTATTATAATAATATAATGATGTGTATTATAACTGAATAATAATCAGCGCCGTCTGCAGCCTGGACAATTTGGATCCATCAATAATGTTTCACACTGTTCAGTGTATTTATGGACTAACAGATGACTGAACGATGGAAACATTAGGCCTGTATTTATAGCCACTGAAGACATGTCACTTCACACACACACACACACACACACACACACACACACACACACACACACACACACACACACTCGGGGAATTAGCAGCTTACATCATTCACTCACACTAATAGCAAAAATATAGAGAATTGCTTCGTGTGTGTGTGTGTGAGAGACTTTGGACATTTGTTGTTGAGTGAACGTGCGGTTGTGGCACGCGGCAGCTGCCCCATGGTATTACGGCGAAGAGCCAGTTGGCACTGTATGAGAAAAATACACACACACACACACACACACACACCTCTAAACACACCTGCAGCTCTCTGAGGCCAGTAGTGGCCTTTACACTGACATTAACAGGAGCTGATCATCGTTATAAAGCTCAGTCTTTAATGGAACAGAATAAAGCAGGTGTAAACTGGGAAATATAAACAAACTAGCATAACATGAGGTTAATAATTTAGCTAGCTAGCACATACCTGTTAAGTCCCTACTGTGCATGTGTGAAATGTAAAGACACAGTGAAGGTAAAAACGAGTCAGAACTATCCAGAACATCAGTATTTACCTCAGATGTGTTGCCAGATTGCTAAGAAAGGACTCATATTACACGGTAAATACGCTTAGCATCAAGCGCTAACTGAATCTCTATGAGTTTCGTGATGAAAAACATCAGCACTGCATCACAACAAGCAATAAAATGCAGCCTTAAGTGATTAACAAAATAAATATATGCAGTATAAATCATAAAAAGGCCAAATTAAAGGCTAAATATTTAAATTTTTGGTAAATCTGTGGTAAAAATAAGCTTGAAGTGACTGTAATATTTACGATGTTCAAATAAAACTTCTGAATTGAACCTTCAAATGGTACAGCTGTTGCTAGGAAACTGAGAAATACGTAAGGCTAACAGTTTAGCTTGCTAGCACTCAGTGACAATGGAAATGTAGCAAGAACATCAATATTTACCTTAATTATGTTAAGGTATTATTAATTATAGTGTGTAAAAACCATTAGCATTTACTGCTAACCACTGACCAAATACCACAAGACTGAGTGAGCTATTCATGTGGAATGTTTTGTAAAGCCAGCTAACAAACGACTGTGTTTGAAGAGCAACCTAGCAAGAGAAAGCTAACTTAGTAAGCAAATACAAATTAGCAAGCGAGAGATAAACTAGCAAATAAATAGTAATGCAGCAAGTGAAGACTAACCTTCTATTTAAATTCTTGAGCATTTAACCTAGAAAAACAAAGCTAGCTAACAAGTGAATACAAACTAGCAAGCAAAAGCCAAACTAGTAAATGAAATCTAGACTAGTGAACAGAAGCTGACCTAGCACACAAAAGCTAGCTAATGGGCAAACACAAACTAGCTACTGAATTCTAAATTAGCAAATCTAACACAATGAGCAAGATTTAACTAGCACACAGAACACAAACAAGCAAGTGAAAGCTAACCTAGCATGCAAATGTGTGAGTTGTTCATGTCGCACAGGACGCATATTAGCAGCGCTAATATGAGATATATATACAGGACACAGGTCGTCGTCGCGCTCTCGCGCTCTCTCTCTCGCCTGGATTTTCAATGACCTCCACAAAGCGGTTAAATTTAGGCCGCTATTTAAAACGCGAACGCGACCGGCGGATCGGTTACGAGCAGAACACCTTATAAAACAGCAGCTGCCAAATCAGGAGAGTCGTTTATCAAAGCAGACCCTCAGGAAATGCAACACCACATGTCTGTAGAAAATACACATGACTGGAGAGAACCGGAGCCAAACTTAATTCTTAGAATACGGAGAAAACTACAAAACCTCAGTAAAAATAGAAAACAACAACAACAATAAGCACCAAAGTCAAAGAGGACGTGTGACTTTACACTTTCATAGCAGCATTAGCATCTGACCTTTGACCCTGAACGTGCATCATGGAGGTGACCTTACGGAGCTCATGAACCCATGAGTGTGTGTGTGTGTGTGTGTGTGCTTTTTAAATATTCATACTAAGTGTACTATAGAATATAACAGCAAAAACTAAACTAGCAAACAAAAACCTAGCTAAACTACTACACAAAATAACAGCTAACACAAATTAGCAAGTGAAATCTAACCTAGCAAACAAAACCTAGCTAGCAAGCAAAGAAAGACTAGCAAGGGAAATGTAGGACTAGCCAATAAAACCCAAATAAGCAAACAAAATCTAACCTAGTGGGGAAAAGTTAACTAGCGAGGGAAATCTTAGCATACTTAACATACAAATGGTAGCTAAACTATTAAACACTAGCATAAAGGCTACTTGAGCTGTGTGGAGTCTCAGACAGAGGGCTTATTAGAATATTAGGCCACGCCCACTAGGAGACTCTGAGTCTCATTAGTGTTATGAGCCACTGTTTTATCGTATTTATGTTGTTTTTTTCCATTAAACACTTTTGCAGATGTTTATAAGACAGTAATGCAGGCCTAGCTTTCCTCTGAGTGTGTGTGTGTGTGTGTGTGTTTCATTAGCAGTTAGCGCCAGTAAGCTCATGCTGTACATGCCTGGCATTGCTGACATTTCTGCTGACTGCTTTGTATCTCACTTTGCTGTTTTTAGTCTCTGACACCTCCAGGCCACCGTACAGTCCAACAAATCAAAGGACACGGCATTCCAGACCTGGCAAATAATAAATGTGTGTGTGTGTGTGTGTGAAGGAGGGAACATAAAAATAAAATAATTTTATCCTGTTGGATTTGGAGTAGGAGTGTAAGGGTGTAATGTTTATCCTTGATCCATTATCCATTAATAATTAGCATAACAGATGTGACTGGTTCAAATCCATGGAGTTTTATTTTATGACATCACAAACTGAGATGATGTAGCTCCGCCCCCAAATCAGTTTTATACAGAAATAAAATGGGACTTTAGCACCAAATAGCACCAAATCGATCAGAGTCAGTATCTTAGAGCAGATCCAGCGCTCATCCTGTGAGGAATCTGTGGTCGAGGGATACGGAAGAACTGAAATTCTCTCTCTCTCACACACACACGCACACACACACACAACGCGCACACACACGCGCGCACACACACGCGCGCACACACACGCGCGCACACACGCGCGCACACACACGCGCACACACACGCGCACACACACGCGCACACACACACGCGCACACACACACACACAATTCAACAAGATGAAGTTCAAAACCCCAAACCCCTGAGTCGTTGCTTCTTTATTCCAAAATTATTTTACATTTCATTCAGTTGGAATGTAACAGACGTTCGCTAGAGGTGTGTTCCAATCTGAAGGTAGTTCCCTAGGTAGGCAGCATGATTAGGGAGCATTTCATATGAAGACTGTTCCCATTTTGGTGAAATGTGACAGCAGCACCAGTGAGTGTTGGGGATCCCATCGTTCTGACGTCCATGAACATTTCCACCAGCGCTCCGTCCTCACATCACCGAGTGAGTGTGTGTGTGTGTGTGTGTGTGTGTGAGGGAGTGAGCGCAGGATGGATTTGGGACACAGCCGGCTCTACATCTTCTCGTAGGTGAGCTGGTGTCCGCAGGTCTTACACACTTTCCTGTACTGATCCTCGTCCTCGTCCAGCAGCTCCTCCTCACCGTAATCATGCTGGTGGGCACCGGTGTCTTTCCTGAACATACTGCTCCTCACCGCACGCCTCAACTCTGAGAGAGAGAGAGAGAGAGAGAGAGAGAGAGAGAGAGAGAGAG
>CM041002.1:13918871-13937498 GCA_022985145.1 Pangasius djambal | reverse complement strand
TCTGATTGGTTGAAGTGGAATCAGGGGCGGAGACTACAGTCTGATTGGTTACAGTAACATTGTGGGTGGGGACTACAGTCTGATTGGTTACAGTGGAATTGTGGGTGGGGACTACAGTCTGATTGGTTGAAGTGGAATCAGGGGCGGAGACTACAGTCTGATTGGTTACAGTAACATTGTGGGTGGGGACTACAGTCTGTTTGGTTACAGTGGAATTGTGGGCGGGGACTACAGTCTGTTTGGTTACAGTGGAATTGTGGGCGGGGACTACAGTCTGATTGGTTGAACTAGAATCGTGCATGGTAATCAGATCGGTACTCGGTCCACACCTGTGTATTCAGACCTAAACCCAGGAGGAGGTGGACCCATGTTGCTGTAGCCGGCTCCATCAGGACCTTGGTTTCCTCTGTATCCATCTCCATAGGAGCCGCGAGTGGAGTCGCACAGGAACATCTTATAAACAGCGAAGGCGAGCAGCAGGAAGAGCGCGATGACCACCACGCTGCCTGAACCCTCACCCAACAGGCCGCCCGGGAAATGCTGGCTGCTTCCGTGCTGCGGCTTCCCCTGGAAGAACCCAGATGCGAAGTCAGAGAATCGGGACGAGCCCCGGTTCTGCCGGCCCTCGGCTGTGAGCTCCAGCGTGTACTCGAGACCGCATGAGCCGCTCAGTATATATGGGTCATCAGGACTGCTGTAGCCTTCACAGGAGACCTCCACCTTTCCAAAACGGTACCAGTTATCCATATCAGCCTTGCACTCCCACTACAGAGAGAGAGAGAGAGAGAGAGAGAGAGAGAGAGAGAGAGAAAGGTCTCAGACAGGTCAATAACAACATTACTCATTTTCCTACAAAACCATGAAGCTTTTAATCCATCCACATCTTTCATTTTGAGTAGCTGTGCTGTAAAACTAACCACAGGCTGAGAAGTAAACACCCAGCAGGCGTGCGTATAGAGGGAGAATAACAGCCGGCCTTAAATAAAACTTTTTTTCGGTTCTAGATAATCTCCATCATGACTAACAAACAGGCAACAGTCTGTTAAGTAAGATCTAAAGAAGGAAAAAACTTGTCTGACTCATACGACCATGTATTCAAGCCTGAAGTAAAGAATTAAACACGGGAAGGCATGCTGTTATAGAAAAATAATCCACGACGGGATGGTGTGATGTGGCCCGTTCACTACTTCTTTGCAACACACTACACACTCCTGCACTAAAATATGTGAAGTACACGATTTGAGACATGGCTCAGGACCGTCGTTGCTGGCGTTCAGGTGAATGGTTATTCCCGTTACGTTGAGCACGGACACACACCTGGACGTCAACGCCGTCCCAGCCTTTATTCTGACACTGGACCACTTCAGGGACGAAGGCGGCGCAGCCCGCTGATCCTCCCACACACTGCAGCTGAGGAACAGGACTGGAGCGGCGAGCCGTCGTGTACCGACCCCTGTACAGCGTCAGGGCCTGGACATCACGGAGTAACACAGCTCCTGTACACACACACACACACACACACACACACACACACACACACACACACACACACACACACAGAGGTTTAGGCAACCTGACTATTTTTTATTGAATATGAAATGACGTTTCATGGTGCAATTAGCTGTCTAAAAAACTTGTCAAACATTTTAGAATTAAACAGTGATGAAATGCATCACTGTTTCTTCTCACACTCTTCTCCTCTAATCACCCCACAGCAACCCAGTCCTCATTAACACACACACACACACACACACACACACACACACACACACACACACACAACAACAACAACAACAACAACAACAACAACAACAACGACGATGCAAACATCATCACATGCTTCCTGTACATGTATTAAATAATATTTCAGATGAGTTTACCGTCATTCCAGCAGTAGATGAGAGGAGACATGAGCAGGTTGAAGAGGAAAAGCGCCACCAGCGCCATGTTTACAGTCTCCAGGCTAACACGCTAAGCTAACACGAATATCTGTTCAACTATTTCTGATTATTCCAGATATCTGAAACACGCCTCTAGCTGGTCCTTAAATAAACCCGTCTTGCTGTGTGGACGTCGATTTAAAACGCTTGACGTGTCACTCGCTCAATAGAGAAAGTAAACTGGCGCAATCAGACTGTAAACGCTGTAAACATACGCGCTACTTCCGCTTCCGGGTTTGTCTACGTCATTTTTGTTGGCCAATGATTTTAAGGTCGAGCGGAAAATAACGGCAGTTTATATATATATATATACTACTTTTATATATAAAATTATAATAATATATTAATATTCAGGTTTTCTATGTGCTTACATAGTAGGCTGAATAAACTGCTAATCCCTGAGGCTAGTGTTTCACCTAGCTATCTGTACACAAACAATGTAAAGGTGTAATAACAGCAGAAATGTCACGGAACAATCAAGAACACCAACATTTACATCAGAAGTGTTGGTCAATCATGATTTAAAAAAAAAAAAATTAAGTACACCTAATATTACACTAATTAGCATTGCAGGCTAGCCAAACTTCCACCAAACTGCTACAAAAACAATACAAACCATCACAAAAATGCTAATGGTGTCCACTACAAATACCATTACAAACCATCAGCTAACCATTAAAACCATTACTGGTCCTTAATGATATCCATTAGACATAACATGCCACCAATAGAAGGCAACAAATTACCAGTAGAGACCCATAGGGACCATTACAGTTTCTGTTATTACAACCATTAAAACCATTACAGATTCTATGAGTATTTATATTGTTTTGTTTTGTTTTTTCAGCAGGACATACTGAAACATGGCAATATCAGCACTAATATCAGTAAAACCATGCCAGTGTAGGTACTCTTGACCATTCCCAACACCCATGTGGTTGAACTTCACCTGCTTCACCAATGGAGCTCCAGCTGTGACTAATCTCAACTAAAGCTCTTTTAAGAGGCTGCATTTCACTGGTTGGTTTAAGAGTTTGAGTCTTATCCACTGACAGAACTCATACTTCCTCTTGAAATAACACTCTGTGGACAGTTACGAGTCATTTTTATTTCTGTCAGCGTTCATGTACAACATTCTGAGATTGACAGATACAGCAGTTTTCTGAGGCATATACTGTAGTATAACTCCGTCATTTAAAAAAACAAAACAAATGCTGAACATGTAGAGTCTGTTCTAACAAATCTTCTTTACATTTAGTATTTTATAAATCTTCATTTGTTCTCCAAATGACCACATGTATTACCCATAATGCCCTGCAAGCATCGATGACTACGTTTACATGTACATCAAATCCCATTTAAAGTTTATATTCAGGCTAAAGTCATATTCCGAATACGATGTTTATAAGCGTACAGGCATTGGAATATTCCTGTATACGTGGTTGTTGTAAGTTTGCTGATCTACACGTGCGCTTTTCCTTTCCCGCGGTTATTTCCTGGGAGATTCAAGATGCTGCTGTTGGTTATAGAGTACACTCAGTTATTAGTTTTATTACTAATTTTTCACACTAATTTAATGAGGACTCTAACACTTCTCTCCATCAGTAATGCCCGACAACTCCACCTTGACACGGAAAGGGTCGGGGAAGCGTCTGTTACGCTACGCATCCGTTAGCACCCACAATTCCTTGCGGACTGAGCACGCGCATATATCTCCTTTCAGTGGACTTTCTGAATAAGATGTTTACATGCAATAAATTTCTGATTAAAACAGCCGTATTCCAGGGACATGAATCTGAATATTGTCTTAATCTGAATCGGGAAATCAGACCGCAGAGTTTACATGACTCAATACTAATTATAATATCGCCAAATTCTGATTAATATCATGTAAACGTGGCCACTGAGAAACGTCTGCAGGTCTATCAGGCCCATGGGAATACTTCTTGCTTTTATGATAATATGTTAAATGTTAGCATCCAGTTTTCCAGCTATAAACTTAACAGGTTAAGGGATTTATTTACTTCGAAGACCAAAAGGTGGCAATGATTTTGTTCGCTAGGGTTCGGGAGGGGACAAATGATCCAAGTACAATTCAAACATTCAAAGGACAAATTTGCTGAATTGATGAACATTTAAAATCAAACATTTTACATTTTTAACAGTTAGCATGATGACTTGATTACTGCGACTTAAATACATTAAATGAAGTAAATAAAATATAGATAAATGCCCTGGATGCATATAGATGAGGATGATGAACATGCGCACTATTGTAAATATTAAATGTATTATATGAGAATGAGAAAAAAATGATATCACAGAATGATACGTTATATTCCACACATGGATACTGTGAAAATAACACAGGCAGCATTGTTGGCCAGTATTTGTAAATGATATTATATAAATATGTAATATCAGCACATCTATCATTTATTCATTCTATTAATCAGAACTCTAATGATTAATGAATGGCATTAAATCAGCCATGTTGAAAAAAAATAATACAATATACACGAAACAAATCATTTAAGCTTCACGCGTTACAATCGAAGGAAATGCTTCGACTGACCAGCCCTTTAGTGTTCAGGTTCAGTTTCAGGCTTGTTTTATTCAGATTAAGTCCTGAAGCCTTTACTGTGAACATCCCTGAGGAGTTTCCATGCAGTGTCTCTCAACAGTCCACACGTCCATGTTGTTCATCAAAAAATGATTTACGGTTAAAATAATGTGCCATCTTTTAACACCACATGAAGCACTGGTCCTTCTGGGTTTCTCCATGTTGATGTGTGTGCTTGAGTTGTTTGTGCAGTTTTCTCTATAGTTTCTGTGTATTTTATTTGCTTTCTCTGTATATTTTGTGCAGTTCCTCTGTATGCTTTTGTGTAGTTTATGGGTAGTTTGCCTCCTTGGTTTCTGTTTTTTTTTTTTTTTTTTTGTTTTTTTTTTTTTTTTTTTTTTTTTTTTTTTTTTTTTTTTTTTTTTTTTTTTTTTTTTTTTTTTTTTTTTTTTTTTTTTTTTTTTTTTTTTTTTTTTTTTTTTTTTTTTTTTTTTTTTTTTTTTTTTTTGCTTTTAGTTTGTGTTATTTTTCTTGTACTTTATGTGTAGTTTTCCTTATGGTTTTCTGTTTAATTTCTGTATAGTAACTGTATAATTGGCCAAATTACAAACAAGGTCAAACTATTTATGTACTTTCTATATAGTTTTCTGTGTGTTTTTTGTGTAATTTTGTGTAGTGTCTCTGTAATGTTTGTGTAGTTTCTGTGTCATTTCCTGTGTAGTTTCTGTAGTTTTTGTGTAGTTTCTGTGCCTTTTTCTGTGTCATTATCAGTGATTGTAGTAGTTCGGTGAATATTTTATTCATAGTTTCCTCGTGGTTTCTTGGTAGGTTCTGTAGCGGCTCTCTGCAATTTGTGTAGTTGTTCTGTGTAGTTTCTGCTTATTTCTTTGTGCGTATTGTCTCAAAGCCCCTCAGACAGAGATGGTGTGAGTGTTGTATCTCCACTTTCTGCTTGGAAACACATATTCCCCTGGGGCTCTTCAGATGGAGACGGGGCAGGTGATGATCTTGTCCTCCAGCATGACACTGACCACGAGGAAAAAGAAATAAAGCAGGAACATGAAGAAGCCAAGCACCTTGCTCATTCTCCACTTGCACATGGCGATGGAGACGATGACAAAGATGAGCATGAGGAAGAGCAACACGATGGCGCAGAACAGGCCGTTACTGCTCACTGCCACCGGCTTCAGGTTGTGAAAGATTGAGTAGAGCAGCCACGGGAAGGGCAAACTAACGACAAAGGACAAAAGGACAATCAAACATTGGTGCTCACACAGCGCTTTTAATGCTCGATAGAGTTTATTGATGATAATCTTTACCCCACGGTGATGTCAAATATGTTGGATCCCACTGAACTCGACACAGCCATGTCTCCTAAACCTTTCCTGGCCACAATGACGCTGGTGATGAGATCTGGAATGGAGGTTCCTGCTGCGAGAATCGTCAGACCCATGATCTCCTCCGTAATGCCGATAGTCTCCCCAACCTGTGGTGTAGGTCACATAGTGCATTATGTCCTCACATGACCACGTGGCTACAAACCTCTTCTGGTCAAAACCGTTATCTAACTTCTAAAACTGCTTATTTTAAAATTTAATGACCATTTCTATGTCTTTAGCTTTATTTTATTCCAGTCCATTTTGTACTTCATCCTAAACATCTTTTAGATATTACACCTTTTAATTTAATTGCATATATTTTTGTTTAATCTAATAGTTCTTCTTGTTCTTATCATCTTTTTTCTTTCTTTTTTTTTTTTAAATAAAATATCTTAAGTTTAATTATAAAATGTATGTAAAGTGCTTCACAATTATATTCCAAATCCCAGAGAAATTTTGAATTCTAATTTTAGATCAGTTAACTATATTTTATCTCCTGAAGTAGCAGACTTACAATAAAAACCCTAGCAAAACCTGGGCATTTTACAAGAATAATACCTAAGCTGTAATAAATACTTTACTTTGCTATTTAAGTCACATAACCTGCTAGAAAAATGTAGTCTGGTAAATTACTGTGTTGTACATTAGCTTCATAAAATGGACGAGTAATTCTTGGCCCTGTTACAAATGACTATTTTAAATGCTGCTAGTCTGTCATAGCCTTAATTGAGCAGGAACAGAAGTGAACAGCTAATTGGCTTTGGGATTTGGCTGCTTTTCTCTGTCTGTCTTTCTCAGACTATCTTTATCTCTTTTCCTCATCATCCACTCTGTACATTTAAGCTTCTATATTGTTACGCTAGCCGTTCTTCAGGGACTGCTTCTTCAGCAAACAGCAGTAATGTTGAGTAACTGTACGTGCTCCACTTCTGTGATTGGTGGAATGAATTTTAGTGTTTGTTTCTGACAAAGTGTGTATATATACATGTGTGTGTGTGTGTGTGTGTGTTCTTGCTCACCTGGTGAGCCCACCACACCATCAAATAGGAGAAGACAGCGATCCAACTGATGGAACCCAGAAAAGTGATGGGAAAGAACTTCTTTGAAGTCTAAGTGAAAAAAAAAAAAATAAATAACAGGTAGTTGGTATTTGGTCAAATGAGGCTACTGTTGCTAACAATGATGAAGGGTTAAAGCCTCTAGTTTAGCATGGTGCAATCACACCCTGGAGAGATAGGTAGACCTACAGATACACTCATAGGAAAAAACTTCTTCTTTGGATGGTAAATGATTCTAGTGCTCCAAAGAAGTTCTACTTGGAACCCTGTCTGAAAGTGAAATGTCTTAAGAACATGCAGGGCATGATGGATAATTAAACTTGAGGTTCTCACCTCTCTGCGGACGTCGGGCAGTGTGAGCCACAGTGGGAACACAATGGGGAAAACGAAGAGGTACATCACTTGCTTCTGGCTTGTCTCCGGCCATGTTAAGCTGAGAGGCTGGTCTTCATCTTCTTCTTCTTCCTCACCCTGCATCAAAATACTCATATCAGTGACTGAGTCATAGACATAGCTCCAACCCTGCTTTAAACACACCTTCATACACACCCTTTAGTTGAGACCCCTTTGCCATCTTATGGCCAAAGCGATGTTTAGCAAGAAGGCATTGCGATTCGATGCAATTTTCTTTTTAAAAACAGTCTCCATTCATGATGGAGAATATTTGTAGCAACAACTGCATGTGTACATGACAAGGGAACAGGTGAAAAATGTATCTAACCAACTATAAGTCTGTCTCAGGGTCCCATGTTCCTCAAGAAAGTTTCTGGAAAGACAGCACTATGTTCCCAGGGTCCTTGTTCTCAATGTTCTTATGTTCTCAATGTTTCTAGGGTCCAATGATACTTGGGTCCTATCTTCCCAGGATTGTATGTTTTGGGGTTCTTGTTCTCAAAGCCTTATGCTCCTAGGGCCCAATGTTCCCAGTGTCCTAAGTGCCTGGGTTCCTATGTTTCTAAGTTCCTATGTTCCCAGAGAACTGTGCTACAAGGGTCTATTGTTCACAGAGACCTATGTATGTTTAAAGAGCCCTTGTTTTCAGGTCCCTCTGTTTCTAGGGTACTGGTTTCGCAGGATCCCATGTTCCCAGGGACCTATATTTCCAGAGTCCTATGTTCCCAAGTGCCTATGAACCCAGTATCCTATATTCCCATGGCCCTATTTTACCAAAGTACTATGTTCTCAGTCACTTATGTTCCCAGTGAAATTTAGTGGGGAAACAACCAACAACCTTACCTAAGATCCTATGTTTCCAGACCCCTATATTCCCAGTATCCTTTTCACTGGACCCTATTTTTTCTAGGGTCCTATGTTGCCAAAGTGCTATGTATTTAAGGCCCTATGTTTTCAGTTTCCTTTGTTCAAAGTCCCAAGAGTCCCAAGTTCCTGGGGCTGTATGTTACCTCAATGATTTTTGTCTGGAAAACAACCCTATGTTCTTCTTGATTCCCAGAGGTTCCCAGGGTCCTATGTCATAATGCTGTATGGTACCTTGGCTCTATGTTCCCAGGGTCTTCTGTTCTCAGGATCTTATATTCCTCCAATGAAATGTCCCTTATATGTACCTTATGTTCAGAGGGCTTTTGTTTCCAGGAACATATGTTCACACAGACCTATATTCCCAAAGTTCTGTGTTTTCAATGAGGTTTAAAGGTTCTGTGATCTCAATGCCCTAAAATCCCTCACTTGAAATTTGGTGGGAAACAACCACACATTTCCAAATGTAATGTTGCTCTATAAATCCTGTTTTCCGTAGTGCCCTTGGAGCATAGATCCTCTCCCAAGTCAATCAGTTTCCTCCACAAACACTTACACACACCTCCCCTTGTGCTGCAAATACACACTTGGGGTGTGTTAAGAGCAGCAATTAAACTGGTTTGTTTTATCTGTAATTCGATTGGCTGCAGTGTGTTACCTGTTGTGCTATGCTGCCGTTCATTGGCGGAGTGACCTCCACCTCCACGCTGGTACTTTTTGGGAGTTTCTTAGCCACTGCATGATAGACAGCAAGAGAAAAACAATGAACGAAAGAAGGACAATTAAATGTTTTAGTGACACTGCAGTTCTGTTCACTCAGACATTTGTGTGCAGAAGTATGTGATTTGAAACACAGCTGATTTATGATACAGTACACACTTATTCCCTAATTCCTTATTAGAACACATACCAATGCCATTTATTTCATCTTGTCCCTTTTTTCTTGCAATCTTGTGAAGAAAGGAAGCTTTGTCCTTGAATTTCCCTAAAACACAACAAAATAATGCAGTTTGCGACACACACACACACACACACACACACACACACACACACACACACACACACCACTACACAACTGTGCTAGTTAATGCTAGTTGGTGTTAGTTTCACTCCCAAGCTACTGTGTTGAGGAAAGTGTGCATGAGTGTTACCTTCACTGAGTGGATCTAGTGTGTGGATCATGAGCTGGAAGATGCTGTTCCTCATCAGAGAGTTGTGCAGAGAGGCAGAGCTTACACCTCTCTGAAGATGGGGCTTGGCCTAAAGCAGGAAGAGCATTTACAGAACAGCATATGATATAGACCAAGACTGGGCGATATAGTGATATAATATCGATATTATGATATGATACTCATGATACACTTTACTGCAATTTTATCATCATTAGTCACTGAAACAAGTAAATAATTAGATGCTAAAATCTATTTTACCCCTAATATAAGCATTATTATTATTATTATTATTATTATTATTATTATTATTATTATCGCAACTGTATTATTTTATCTTATATATCACTATACTGTATAATATGACAGCTGATTTTCTTTATTAAACTTGAATCTGAAATGTGTAATGTGGAGTGAAGTTATACATACCGAGAGTTTGGTCTCGTCATCCCCAGCGCTGTCAACCTTCAGAAAGACACAGAGATATCCAATATTACTTATTACAATATTTATTATTTTATAAATTATAATATTCCTGAGACAGGCAGAGCTGTGACAGTACATCAGTGTGACATCTAAACTATTATCATTACCTGTGATGTACTTTAATAATAGCAAAAGTGCCTCAAACTTTCTCTGAATACTTTGTGCACCAGGCTGCAGGTGTAATACATAGAATTACTGACATAACAGTTTACAGGGATTGAAATGAAAGAAAAAAAAAATCATTAAGACAAAGGATGAAAGGTGTTTTATGGTGAAGTTTTCTGTAAGGGGAAATGTGTTTGTGTTTACATGTTTATTTGTGTTTACATGTGACATCTTCAGGACAGACGAGTTCATGTTTTTTGCGGTTTCTCGGTAACATGACAAGCTGCGTTTTTTGGGGTTTTTTTTTTGTCTTGTGAGGGAAAGACTCTTTATAGCTGCTGTAACAGAAAAGAGAACAGGAACTAACTTGTTTCGCAGATGTTCCACAACATTTAATGTAACTAAACAGTTATAAAGTCTGATGTGTTGTTCTTTAATTAGTTCGAAATTGTAATCGCTGAAAAACTGCTGTGGTATAAGAGGAATAAAACACATGGGGACATGCTGTTATAGGAAATAATCAACTTTGGGGTGATAACAGTAACTCCAGAGGGTAGCTGGGTATCAGGGAACAGGGTTTTAAAGGAGCAGTATGTAATGTTTAGAGCCCAATGCTAAGCCCCGCCCTCTGTTCAATCTTAGTATGACTTGTGAGTTGTATTTTAAAGAAAATGGGAGGGTCTGAACAAGCACTTTTCTGTTTTGGAGGTGGGGCTAATTTCTAAACGGAAGACAGTACCTATAGATTCTGAATTAGTTTTATATTTGAAATTAATCTTATCTTAAGTTCACTTCAAAACACTAGAAACTGCACCTTTAAAGATATATATATAAATCCAGATATAAAATCCAAAATCCAGAGCATGATGGAGCAGATATCATTCTGTTCAAAGCTACAACTGCAGTATGATGTCAAAGCAAGCAGTATCTCTTCACTTTATCATAAACTATTGTGTAAAGCAGATATGCGATGTGAGATTTAACTCCATATAAAACAATTTAGATTACTAGTAAAGTATTACAAATCTTTAATTACAGTTTATGATTTTGCCAAATGACTTTTGAGTTTGAATGGTCAATGGACAAATATCATTACATATTCACTCATACATGTGAATATATGTATACAAATTCATGCAGTGAAGGAAAATATGGGATTTAGTCTCTGTGACTCAACAGCAAAAGAAAGAAAAAAAGGCAACAGGATTCATATGATAGTTTCACTGAGAAAACACAAAACACAGCTAAAGAAGCAGAAGAGTAAACACATGTTCCTAGAGCCAGTTACCTGATCTGTCCTCAGTCCTGATCCAATCTCACTGCTTTACTATAGGAGTTCCTCAGGGATCAGTTTTTGGTCCACTTTTGTTCTCCATAAACACAAAGCCACTGGTCTCAGTGACCAGATATCAAGGTGTCTCCTAACACCGATATGCTGATGACACACAACCTTTTTTGTCTTTCGCTTCGTCCACTTCGCAAGTGTCTCCGACTGCCGTTCTGATATATCTTTCAGGATGAACAGCACCCAAGGTTTAACCTCGACAAAAAAGTAATCTAAGTAATAGCTAAGGAATTACTCATGCTGTATCTTACGGTCTATCCAGTGCACACATCTAAGAGTCTTGGTATGATTTTGGATGATGGGCTCAATTTCTCCAAACACATCCCGTCAACCACCATCAACATCAGAATAAAACCTTTCCCATAAAAATAGCTCAGATCTTTAACAGCAAAGCTAAGGCATGCTCTTTTTTTGAGATTAAGGTAGAACAAGATCTCCCTGCTTCAGTGTTCTGGGTCTTCCATGGTGGAATGAAGCCCACTTATCCATACTCAGAACAGCTCCATGTTGCCAATCCTTCTGCAAAGATCTAAAGACCAACCCTTTTTAGGTGATATAGCACTTTGGTGCGTTCTCTGCAGAATGTGCTGCATCCACCAATAGCAGTGCTCTATTGTACAATGTCAATAGGTCACCTGTCATTTACAAACATGGCAAAACACCAGATTGACTGAGCTATTATTGTATAAAATGAGTTGGAAGAAGTGGCAAAAGTATGGGTATTTATGATCACATTTGGTATGGCAAAAAAAGGAATTTGCCAAATATGCTGGTGTGTCAAAATGGACAATTCAGATGTCGGATTATTTGAAACAGCAGATGAAACACTAAAATAGAAACCACACATTGTAGCTAAATTGCATGCCCAGTCAGTGGAAGAGTGGGATAAAACTGACAGGAACTCTCTCAGGAAACTGCTAGAATCCCGACCGGACAGGATCTGTGCTGTTTTTAAGGAGTTATTAAGATTACTCCAAAATAGCATTAGTCTAGCATTAGTCTCTAGTCTCCCAGAATACAAATCCACATTCTCAGAGTATTGTTTATCATTGCAATTTAAGCTGTTTCCACATTTGGAAGTCACTCTGGATAAGAGCATCTGCTAACTGTTTAAATGTAAATGAGCAGCATGATCAAACAGTCTTTGTGAGACAGACAGTGAAAGACCTTGCAGCTTAGAAGGTCACTCCCTTAAGCATTAAGAGTCTTTTTTTATATCTATTTATTGTCACGCTCGGCAGGCAGGTCATTCTGGATTACTGGATTTCAGACTGTTGCCATGGACTGAAATGACAAAATCAATGTAAATCAGATCCAAATATGTAAATCTACTGAAATGAACTTCACACAATCACTCTTTTTTTATAGCCATGAACAGCAACTTAAATGAGGGTTTGAGTTTGAGGTCATGCTGTTTTGACTCTTGAGGACACAGCGTGGTTCCTGGCTAAAGTTAGCCATGCTAACAGGATCTGATGCGCTTATCGGATTAGTTCAGAGGAACAAGTGGTTACATGTGGGAATCCATGCCTCTGCTGGATCTACACACACACACACACACACACACACACATACAGACACACACACACACACACACATCCAGGGCTGTTTTATGCCTGTCAATGTCAGAAAATAAAGCATGTCTCTAGAATTGATGGAGCTGTGGTTTTGACATGGGAAGGTGACAATATGTTTTCGTTCAAGTGGCTAAAGTTGTAGGAACACTTCTGCTAAGAAACTATGATGTCATATATAAGCTAGTTAACTATTCAGCCAGCTAGCATGTAGTCATTATGTCTTTTAAACAGAGTAAAAAACACCGTGATAGTGGAAACGCAACAGAATCATTAGGAACATCAACATTTCTGATGACTCAAAAAAAAGGACTTTAATTACCATTAGCAACCACCAAATTTCATGGGTTCCACCATGTTGAGAAACTTTTCTCTGTGATATGTAATTATGTCACATCATTTGCGAAGGGGAAATATACACCCCATAATGGAGTGCTTTATTTCTCTTACTGTTATGTTACCATAATTTATTCATAATCCGTCAAGAAAAATGTACCATACAGGTTCCCCAAGGTACAACAAGGTAGATATACCCACGATGGAACAGTAATGGTCTTTAGGTCCAATTCTGTACCTCAAACATATTGCACTACTATTTTTATCCTCTAAAGGTACCAGAGATCTACCCTTGAGGGTCCCACCCCACTGACGAGTGTTTGTACTCTGCAATATCAGTTTAGTAGCTATTTTCTGACAGTTGTTAGCACTGCTGGCTCAGAGGTTAAGGCTTTAGGTCACTGATTTGGATTGCGAGTTTAAACCCCAGCAATACAAAGCTAAAACTAATCCACAGCCTCATGAGGACGGAGTACTGGATGCTGGAATCATATTCGAAAGATTAAACATGCTAAATAGATGAGAACTGTAACTACTGAGGACCTCTGACATGTGACATGGCTATGACCACCTTCAGTCACCTGAGCTCTGTAAGAAGGACACACCACGTCAGAAAGCAACAAATCCATCTGGCTGCATGAGAGATAAAGAAGCCACCTTCAGTTTTAAGAATTTGCTTATCATTTAACAACTTATTATCATTAATATCAAAAGCAAACTCTAATGTACATCTGGTCAACGATTTGTCATTGTAAACCCTATATATATAGGGTAGAAAGTTATTTACATACATGACATATCATATACGTATAAGGAAGCGCAACATAGTTGTGTAAATGTTGTAAGTGGGTGTGGCCAAAGCATCTTTACTTCACGTCATGGTGTTCTTTGTTTGGGTCTGTAATGAAGGCTTGAGGAAGATACTACACCTAGAGGAAGCCCAAAAAAAAAAAACAACCCCCACACCTCCTCACACCCTACCTCACCAACCTTCACCAGTCAGCCATCTTTGCCTGATATTGAGCTTCTTTCTCTATGTGCCTGACAGGTGTTCTGTTCTTCCTCAGATGATTTTACCCACGTGATGCCTTTGTTGAACCTTACTCCAACATGGTCAGGAGCCAAAACAGGTGACTGACTACTTCCTGTGTATCTCTTCAGCCATGAAACCTTGGACAGAGATTGATTCTGAGCTCGACTCACCTTGGACACGGCCTCCACTTCGCCCACCTGGTTCCAGTTAAGCAGATTCTTGATGATCATCTCCACAGTGGCGTTGTATTTCATGAAGAGAACATAGGAACCGTAGGCTCCTAGCAGAGCCATGCTCTCCAAGTAGGTGATATAATTGTCCAAGAAGAAGAAGATGAGCATGATGAGGTCCATGATGTAGAAGGAGACATCACGGAAGAGTGGCCACCAGGTGAGGTTGAGTATCTCACGCGAGAACAGTGCACACATGCCGATCACAAACAGGATGTTGAAGACAGCCGAGCCTACGATGGTGCCGATTCCAACATTACTGTGCGAGATGAACACACCAATAACAGACGTGAAGAGCTCAGGGGCAGAGCCTCCAGCTGCCATAAAGGTGGCGCCTGCTACATCGTCTGAGATCGTGAGCTTCTCTATGATGACAGTAAGGGCGGGGACGAAGAACTCGTCGCACACAATGGCCAACGCAATGAACATGTACAGCATCCCGAATATGTGCAGCACCACGGCGCCCTGACGCCTTTCCTCTAGAGAGAAAAAATCCTCAGGATAATCTCCGTGGTTCTCCATCACCAATGGTATCGGTGTGGTAAACTCCACCCCTTCCTGATGGGCAGAGCGTGGAGTTCTATGGTGCTGAGACTCATCTCTTCCTCTGAAGGCACTCCAACACAGGAGCAGAGAGAATGCGAACAAGCTCAGCACAAACCCAAGGATCCGTGATGCACGAAGTTTCCTCCTCACATGATGCCTTCTTGGCCGCTGATTGGCTGGAACCGTGGTGACCATGGTTGGATGACTCAGTGGTCCAGTGGGCTGTCTCTGAGCTATGGAGTGGTAGGCATGGCCCCGATTAAACCTGATAGGAAGGACTCACTCTCTGATTCCACACTGGGGCAAGATCATCTAATGGTTTCCTCATAATAAGGTCCTGGGGGGGAAAAAATGCAGTGGAATTTGGAGCTCTGATGCTAATGTAGAGGTTAGATTGACTGTTATTTCTGATAAACATAACATTAGGCTTGCAGTTGAGTGCAAAATGAAAAGAAGAAAACATTTGGAATAAGGAAGATTTTCTGTAAATTGTCCCTGAGGTTTTCCTTTTAAAATACCTCTTTGTTTGCCTAATGTAAAATGTTCATGATATCATTTTAAATAATAAGGTTATGTGTGAGCACAGCAATATACACACACACACAGCAGCTACATTATTATCATTATAAATACAACACAAAAATGTCAAGGGTTTGACTGGTGCCACCTATGGAATTCCCCAAGCTTGACTTAAACCCAGAAGGAGGTCTAAATAAATAATCAGATAATCAGTAAAATATAAAAAATAGGGAAAATAATACACCTGAGTGGTGCAACTTCCTTTGATTTCACCCTATCCTCAGATCACAATTTCAAATCCTGCTTACATCCCATCCACCGAGGCCACAAGCATAATGGATTGATCCCAAGCCCCGCCTTATTTTCCTTTCCTGTCCAATAGCAAACTGCATCAGCACTACCTCATTCGATCTTTTCAGCCAACATTTTTCCTGTGGACGTATTTTAAATAAGAAGCTGTGGATGTGATCAAAGGACAACCTGCGTCCCAGGAAGTGACACCTGACATTCGTTTCCAAAAAGAAAAGTCCAAATCAGAAAACCCTTTTTAACCAGAATGCGGATCGTTCATCTAAAACTAAATGTTTCATTCTAACTAAGGTAACTAATCCAGCTCAAGTATTGGATTGAAAGTATTTTGGGTTCTTTTTTTTTTATCCCTTTTATTTTAATGCCATGCTGTTGATGCATAATTTAACAGTTTAAAACTTTCTAAAGAATTCTGAAGCAGTCACTGTTGGTTTCTACCTCAAATCTTTCCTGAGTCTTAAAACTGATTTCTTAGGTCTTGGGATAGTCGTTTAATAATGAATAATGGTTTGTAATGTTTCAGAAGCTTGACCTGCATATTTACAGTAAGAAAGTGTGGGCGGAGCTTCGAGGTCCGGCCTTCCTCTCTCAACGCTTTGTCACTTTGACGTTAACCAGTCGCAGATGTTTGTTAGGTCACGTGTACATGAGTGTTCAACTGCTGTTACATAAGTCACACAATGTGCAAAGGAAACGTCTTTCGTCTTCACAGATTCCTAGCTGTCATGTGACCAGACAAGCTCAGGTGGGAATTAGGTGACTAAATCAGTGGGAAATAATTGGGATGAAACCAACAAAAAGTTCTAATCAGTTCTTATTAAAACCTACCAATTCTGCAGATTCTGATAAAACCTACAACCCCCTCCATCCACAGTGTGCCGTCACTCCATCTGTCAGTCTAATGACTTAATCCGATCAAGAAGCTGCTGATCTCCTGACCTTCCTCACCGCTCGCCTCCAAACTCAACCCGTTACTTTCACTCCGATTTACTCAGCAGTGTGCTGCGATACATTCATTATTTGTTCATCGTTGTCACAGCACCATTTTTTAAACTCTAATATGCAAACGGAGGCATCGGTAAATGCTTATTATTAACGCAGACCTTTCGTCTCGTGAACATTGACATCACAACGTAGTTCCCTGTAACTGTTAAGCAAAAGCTTGACAACAATAACATTTAAATTGTGGAAGTTAAAATGAAGAATTTAGTACATATTTACAAAATAATTGTATAATTTCATCACATTAAATCGTTAAAGAGCAAAGCCAAAGTATAAACATATTCTAGAACTGTGCAGTTAATTATATGTTAATAGACTATAACTAGGTTTAATTAATTAAAAATATTGGTGAACTTGAGTTTAATCTATTTATTTATTTATTTTATTTTTCCTCTAATTATGTTGTTATTTAGCATTTGAAAGATTAACATATTTATATTTCAAATATATGAATAAAGTTTATAATTTAAAAATACAGTAAAAGCATGTTTTGTATATTCCGCTCTAGTCTTATCAGAATTTTGGTGGTTCATTATAAAAAATAAAAAAAAATAATTACCAAAAAAATATATTTGTAATTGCAAACTTAATTGCTTCATTTCTGTTTGTTGCTCTTTAGAACTTCATCTTCAAAAAACAATAAGAATAAGAAAGAAAAAATAAAGAGTAGTTTTACCTCGAGACTGTTCGACTCCTGAGACGCCTCTCAGCCAACGTGGATCAGGACTGAGACACAGCCACGAATCAGAGAGGAGGAGGGATAAATCTATCTCTCTCTCTCTCTCTCTCTCTCTCTCTCTTTCTCTCTCTTTTTCTCTCTCTCTCTCTCTCTTTCTCTCTCTCTCTCTTTTTCTCTCTCTCTCTCTCTCTACTTTCTGTCCCTTTCCTGTCCTAGGCGAGGTCATGTAACCCAGCCCTGTTATAAAACACCTCACTGGGGCTCGTGTTAGCAAATAATATTAAATATATTCACGAGTAGCAAACTGTAATACATGAATGTGTCAGACAATTAAAAAATGATTCTCTCCTAAATGATTCAGTGTCTAATAAATGAATGATGGGTTCGATTAAATAATGATTCTCTCCTAAATGATTCAGTGCATCAAACATTAGATAATAAGTGATTCGTTTAGATAATGATTCTTTCCTAAATGATTCAGTGCATCAAACATTAGATAATAAGTGATTCGTTTAGATAATGATTCTTTCCCAAATGATTCAGTGCATCAAACATTAGATAATAAGTGATTCGTTTAGATAATGATTCTTTCCTAAATGATTCAGTGCATCAAACATTAGATAATAAGTGATTCGTTTAGATAATGATTCTTTCCTAAATGATTCAGTGCATAATAAATTAGATATTGATCCTAAATAAGATCATAATGGATTCGATTAGATAATGATGCTTCAAATTACTTTATTAAATATGATTGTAGTTGATTCTAGTCGATCCTCACTCAGAATAACTGATACTAGCTTTAGGTGAGACTTTTCTTGGAGTGGACATAATGCCGAGTCGAGGCGGTGAAACTGAATCCTGTTTGAATGGAGGTGGATTAGGGATGAAGAGCGGCTCCTAATCCCCGGATTAGCCACGCTGCTTCCCCACCTGAGGAGACTCACGCAGTGAAGTGCACTTCAAGTGATCTAGGAACCAAAGATTCATTTCTGAAGTGGAGTAATACGATACATAATCAGTGTGATCATGGTGAAGGAGGCGTGGCCTCTGTGTCTATCAGTGTTAATGAAGGAGGCGTGGCCTCTCTGTCTATA
>CM041002.1:13916774-13918771 GCA_022985145.1 Pangasius djambal | reverse complement strand
AAGGAGGCGTGGCCTCTGTGTCTATCAGTGTTAATGAAGGAGGCGTGGCCTCTGTGTCTATCAGTGTTAATGAAGGAGGCGTGGCCTCTGTGTCTATCAGTGTTAATGAAGGAGGCGTGGCCTCTGTGTCTATCAGTGTTAATGAAGGAGGCGTGGCCTCTGTGTCTATCAGTGTTAATGAAGGAGGCGTGGCCTCTGTATCTATCAGTGTTAATGAAGGAGGCGTGGCCTCTGTATCTATCAGTGCTAATATATCTATCAATGACTCATATATTAGAAACAGGAAACACACTTTTACCAAAACATATCAAACTTTATTGTTCATACTGCTCACCCCGTCTCAGGATGGAGAATAGCTTATGTGCTCAAATACAATACTGTAAAAAGACTTAAACAAAGCACATCAACCACAACAACACACACAAGCAGTGAGGACTGTCTAAGAGAAAAAAACCCTGTTTAGAAGTCGAACACACGTGTTTGAGTCAGATTTACATCATTCATATAAAAAACACAACATTAATACTGTCATTTATTTACGTTAGTGTGCCTTATGTGCATCAAAAGCAAAACTATACGTCTCTCTCTCACTCTCTCTCTCGTTCTCTTTCTCTCAACTCTACTTAGATATGCTAATTAGATAAACTAATTTACTGTATGTTCTGGACTATAAGCTGCTAAGAGTAAACAGAGTAAACAGGACGCCACACTAAATCCTAACACGACTCTTCAGCGCCACCTGCTGGTGTGGGGGTTTTGCCACCAGTTTAAAATCCTTCTGTCACTGTCATAATTAACGTGTAATTCACTTTAGCGTAGTGTTAGTATCCGCTAACGCAGATATGGAGTTTTCAATTAGCACCAAGCTAACGGTAGTGCAATTTAACCTTAACATATCCTTAACAAACAGACATGTTATGATCACGCTAATGTGTTTTAACATCTTATTTTATTTATAACATGTACATCGCTTAACTGTCTAATTTATCCCCCAAAAAAATCCACCACCACAACAACAACAACAACAACAACAACAACAACAACGCAACTTATAGCCCAGAAAATCCAGCAAGTGCAACATACTCACTCATTCACACAGCTAGCACGAAAAACATTCTGAACATTTAGCTAAACTAATAGCTATAATATTAAATTCATACTGACATACCTAAAGAACAAGAACAACAAGGCACCTAATATTGACACTTTTTATTTACAAAAATATTCGGTTTGTCAAGATTTTGCACCTGTGTTTTAATGCTAATGCTACTGCACCAAATAACATGCTTAACATATTAAGTTTAAAAATGTTCGCTAATAATTTATGAATCACACAAAAATAGCCTCTCAGTTCTGAGTTAAAAAAAATTTAATAGCTCTTATAGGTAACTAACTTTGTTTCTGCTATTCAGCTTAACACTTTAGCGTAGTTAGCGTATCTATCTATCGCTAGTCGTATCAAAAGTAATCAAAAGGCTGCAGTTAAATTTAGAGGTCTGAATTGATGACGAAATCCGATGAACATTTCTTAAACACAATGTAAACACAAACAAGATGTAAATAATTTAAATATTTTCATAATTATAACTATCTTAAATCACTAGCTGTCGATACTAGGTGCCTTTACGCTAATATTATTATTCCAGTACACATGCAGTGCTTCTTATTTCCTGCCACTTAGAACAGATTTAATAAGCAATTAAACGCACAAAAAAAACCTAAAAATAAAAAAGCAGCGCTTTGAAATCGACCCATTTATATACATTTCTCATATTAACGCAAGCTACATCTTTCTAGCTTCCTAGCATGAAAAGCAAAAGATTTATATTACAGAGACAAAAAGAATTACAGTTAACTTGCTAAATTAGTTATGCTGGATTTTTTTTTATATTTACCTCAGATATAGGTCCAAATGGAACCAGGCTAACATCGCTAACGTCACTAACACTTAGCGTAATCTTCTGACCATTAAAATGCTGAAACTTGAGACTTAAGTT
>CM041002.1:13904274-13914274 GCA_022985145.1 Pangasius djambal | reverse complement strand
GTTACAGCAGCTACAAACAGTCGTTCCCTCACCAGGCTCTCTATTCTTCTCTCTCTTGTCTCGTTACCGAGAAACCATAAAGAAGATTATTTAAGAGACGTAATAAAAACACACAGAGACTCACAAACTTGAGCAGGAGGGAGTTTTCTCTCAGAGCTCCGATGCAGCCGGCGAACCCGAGCACAAACATCACCGTCCCCACGACCAGGAACAACCACACGGGGTCAAAACCACCCAGATCTGTGATGGACGAGATGTTGGACAGAACGCCCTGAAAGACAGAGAGAGAGAGAGAGAGAGAGAGAGAGAGAGAGAGAGAGAGAGAGAGAGATAGAGACAGGGAGAGAGAGAGCGAGAGAGACAGAGAGAGAGAGAGAGAGGGACAGAGGGGGGGGCAGAGAGACAGAGACGGAAAGACGAAGAGATAGAGAGAGACAGAGAGAGAGAGGGACAGAGAGAGAGAGAGAGAACGAGAAAGAGAGACAGAGAGAAAGATAGAGAGAGAGATAGAGAGAGAGAGAAAGAGAGCAAGAGAGACAGACAGAGACAGAGAGAGAGAGCGACAGAGAGACAGAGACAGAGAGAGAGAGAGTGAGAGAGATAGAGACAGGGAGAGAGAGAGCGAGAGAGACAGAGAGAGACAGAGACAGAGAGAGAGAGCGAGAGAGAGACTAGTTCGTTATTCCCTATGTAGTGAGCACATGCAGTGAATAAGGCCGTGTCATTTAGGATTCAGCTTCGCTGTCGGTTGGAAAATTAAATTCTCACCTTCTCGCTCCAGGCCCATAAAGCGACAGACAGGAAGGCCACGCCCAGCAGCTGAGGAACCAATAAACACACGCGTTATTCAAATCATAACGTCCCAGTGGCGCATCACATCCTGCAGAGTCTCTTAACCACTTCCTGTTTACAAACACGACCACACAAAACTCCAGAAGGTTTAAACAGGAAACAGTGGCACATGAACGCTTTTACGTCGTACGTCACTGATATGCAAATGTATTCATCAAGACTCCGCCCCCTTCACGGAGGACAACGAACAGGTAATGCTGCGTTCAGGTCGTTCCCGCCTCTCATCACACACACTGTGATTGTGGATCATCATTTCCACACAGCTTTTCTTCTGAAAACGTTCTTTTAATTTGTTTTAAACACTGAAACTACTGGAGCGCTGTGTACAGGACTCTTACAGAATAATCAGGACAGCACACAGAGAGCGGCTACGACTTAAACGCCCCGAACAGTCGAGACAAAAGTCCCTCCTTGAATGTCTGGAGGACATAAAATGTTGGATGGCTAGGGATCTTCCTGCAGTTAAATGAAAGGAAAACTGAAGTCATTATTTTTGGTCCTCTTTCCTCTAACACACACACAAACATGTCGAAAACACTGGCGTTATTTTTCACAGTGCTGCTGTTCAGGGAAGCTGATTTCATTTAGAGTCTGTTACAAAGTTCAAGCAGGTTCTGTCTATAAAAGACCTGGAAACTGATTCAGGATCTTATTCCAGGTCTCTGTATCCTGGCAGCAGCTAGATTTTAGCTTTTTAGCTAGAAAAAGAGGGATCGAATCTCCCCTGTTTTGGCATCTCTTCGCCAGCTTCCTGTTAAATTCAGAACTGATTTTAAAATTCTCATTTATGTATATAAAGCTCTTTTAAAGCTGCTCTTGCTCCACAGAACATTAGTGACCTTCTTCACCTTTACTCTTCTACCAGAACGCTATGATCGTGTAATCAGCTTCTTCTCTCTGTCCCGCGTTCTCGTACCAGGACAAAAGCTGAGCGAGGCTTTTCTGTGGTTTCTCCCAAACTCTCCCCTTTCACGCCCGCTTCAGGTCTTTAACCGTCTTTAAATCTTCTCTTAAAACTTATTTTTATTCTTGGTCTTATGATGGTATTTAATGTGATGCTATAGGATGTTATGTCCAGCACTTTGGATCAACTGCTGTTGTATTTAAACATGCTTTATAAATAAAACTTGACTTAGATTTGATTAAAAAAGGAATTGTACATATAACCAAGAGATGGCTGATTTTATAATGCAATAATAATAATAATAATAATAATAATAATTGTTGAACACACATATGATTATTATCCAGTTATAAATGTAATATAAAACCATCAGATAATTGAAATGGGCAAACTATATATAATAAATAATAGTTTAATTTTATGTGTAACCAACAGATGGCTGACTTTTGATGCCAGATAATATTTAATAATAATAATAATAATAATAATAATAATAATAATAGTTAAACTTACCCAGAATATAATATTAAACCCGAAGATGAAGTATTTAATGCAGCAGCCGACTTCATGCACATTAAAGTGTTTTCCGGACATGTTTTGGGTTTTTGTCGTAAATTTCTGTGTGTTTTTGTGGAAATGAAAGTGTTTTTGGTGAGGAAAGGCCACTCATCCCCTCCTCAGTGCAGCCTGCATCCTTAATGCTTCGCTTTCGGCTCAGATCACAGAATATTCTGATTCCTCTGCAGGATTTATTCACAGAAACCGGGACAAATTCTCTCCTTTATTTGGGTAAATACCGCAAGCTTATAACCTGAGCCTGGACCTGAATATGGGTACGGGCGTATAAGAGCGCCGAGGACGTCACTTCCGGTATGTGCGAGTTCAAAATAAAGGTGGGGATAAAGAGGGATTTAAAAAAAATCAATACTACTACTACTACTACTACTACTACTACTACTAATAATAATAAATAGTATTTTATATCCTAAAATTGTTACACTTTTGAGGTAAATGTACATTTAATAGATCTGTGTATCAGGGTGTAAAACTATTCATATTATAACACAAAGCCAAGAGGGATTTTGGTTGTTGAGGATCATGAAAGAGCAACGCAAAAACAAACAAACAAAAAAATAAACGAATGAATAAATAAATAAATAAAAACAGATGGTTTAGTTAGTTAAAGGTGCAATAGTCATTTTTTCCCCATTACTTCCTTTTTAAAAATAACCTGGACATATTATAGAGCATAAGCAATCTTAATAAAACTCTCTTTTTTTTCACAGCACATTTGAGTTAGAAAAAAAAATTGCGTTTAATTAAAATAAATAATTAAATTAATTAACGATATTAAATACTACGCTCAAATTTTATGATTACATTTAATAAGCAAGGTTTTTTTTTTAAAGATATATTTTAAGATATTATAAGATCATTTTTAAAGTTTTAAGCTTGCTTTTACAAAATAAAAGAATTCCAAACCGGAAGTTCAGCCCTTACTGACTTTTATTATATATCCTCTGCACCGGAAGTCATGCTTAACCTCGGCATGCTTACTTCCTGCGTAAAAGTGTGCCAGTAGAAGGAAGTGTAGAGTGTTTACCCCTTCATGTGTTCTGTGCAGATAAACTCCTGCTCTGTGCGCGCTTATGCGGGGCTGAGTTGGTCGTTTTAGGGTCAGACATTTTGCGGGTTTCATTCAGGGGAAGTGAAAAACAAAATGTCCGCGGAAGAAGCGGAGAAAACAACAACAACAGCGGCGGCGGCGGCGGAGGCTCCTGCCGGGGATGAGGAGGAGGAATGGCTGTACGGCGGTGAGACTTTATTCTGTCAATATTCAACAATTTCCGGCTCATTCTGCAGATATTTAATCTCTAATACCCTTTATAAGCAACTTCTAAATTAAAAGTCAGTTACATTTAGATCCTAAAAACACATTTTGGGCCTGAATTATGATGCGCGCGATCAGGGCTGCACGGTATATCACTTGTCACTTGATATCGCGATATCGGTATTTGCAATACATTCTACGTAAATAACCACGATAATAATAATAATATGCAGCGAAGTAATCATAATATATTTTGTCCCATGATTTCCACAGCCATTTTTGTCCATAAATGAAATATCTATCTGTCTGTCTTTATTTATTATTGTTTATTCCAAAATTCAAGTCTATGAGTTGAATGTAGCTAACAAGTAATAGAAGCTTATAGCTACCTGTTTAGCATCATGTTTAAATAACATATATAACGATCTAGATTTAACACTTTTATTCCTTCTCGTGTTCCGAATCTGTGCCGCAGATGAAGGAGAAACCAAGGAGAACGAGGAGGAAGAGGCCAAACTCACCGCCGCTGTCAGGTGAGTGCATCTTCCACACTGTAGTTTGATTCATTAATGTTGTGCTACGCTGTAAACAGCTAATGATGTATATAACCTGTGTGTGTGTTGCTCTGTAGCGCCCCCTCTGTTCCTGCAGCCCCCGAGGAGAACAGCACTGGAAATGGAGTGGCCAGTCAGGTAGCTAGTTCTTCTGTCCCAAAGTGATTTGTTTGGGATTAAGTTGAGATTCTTTTAGGATTTATTTGAGATTCAGTTCAGGAATCATTTGGAGTCAGCTCCACTGGGATTCATTTGTGATTCAGCCCTTTTGAGATTCAGCTCCTTAGGGATTCATTTGGGATTCTGCTCCTTTATGTATAGAAGTGCACTTTGTAGGGTATGAAGTAAAGGTAGTGCGCTATAGTGTGTCCATTAGGATGTGTCCTCATGGATGTGATGTAGAACTGCTCCAGTGTTAACTATATTATTGTTTATTATAATTATTGTTACCTTTATCACGTTTACATCGTGTACAGAACTAAAGAGAATTTTCAGTGCAGTTTGATCTGAATGATGAGAATAACACATAGATAACGTCCCCGGTCAGGAGGAGGCACAGGGTGACAACGAGGACAGCGAGAGTGACAGCGATGACGACGACGACGACGTCCGCGTCACCATCGGCGACATTAAGACGGGCGCGCCTCAGTACACGTGAGTCAAAAGGAAGCCATTTATTTCTCATTTCAATTTCACGCGTTTAAACTCAGTGTTGCGGTTCTGTGCTGTGCGTTTGTACCGAGCTGAGTTTAAACTGAGCCGCGTTTCCATTCCAGCTCATACGGAGCAGCGCCGGTCAATCTGAACATAAAGACAGGCGGCAGTAGGCCATACGGAGCAGGTACTGGATTAATTAATTAATAATTTAATTTACACTGAATCAGAATATAAACTATAAATACCAGTTAAACAAACCATTAAGAGTGTGAGTAATGGATATAACTTTAGTATGAGTGATGTGTAGAGTTCCAGAGTTCCTTCCTGTATAACACTGTACTTTCTATGTGTGTGTGTGTGTGTGTGTGTGTGTGTGTGTGTGTGTGGGTGGGTCAGTGGGAGCGAAGGTGAAAGGTGTGGATCTCGATGCCCCAGGCAGCATCAATGGCGTCCCCGTGCTGGAGGCGGACATGGAGTCCTTCGAGGAAAAGCCCTGGAGAAAACCTGGTGTGTTATCGTCATGCTGACAGCACTGTTGCTAGGCAACTGGGAAATATGGCTGCCGATAAGCTAAGCATAAACAAGCTAATGGCTGAGGTTCAGCATGGTTAGTGTTAACACTTATCTCAGATGTGTTCGTTAAGCGCGTGTGTGTGTGTGTGTGTGTGTGTGTGTGTGTGTAGGTGCCGACTTGTCGGACTACTTTAATTACGGCTTTAACGAGGAAACTTGGAAGGCGTACTGTGAGAAACAGAAGCGGCTGCGTATGGGCCTCGACAACATCAACATCAGCTCTGCTACCAGCAAGATTTCTGTAAGTCCCCTTGTCCCCATCTCTTCCTCTCCCCTTTGTCCCCTTATCCACTATTCCCTACCTAACCCCCATAACACTGTCATTCCTGTAACCTCCTGCTCCTTGTTGCTTACTTTTTTCCTCTTTGTTTATTGCTCAGGTTCAGCAGGGCAGGACGGGGAACGATAAAGAGGCTGCACTTCCTGCTCATGTTGCTAAAACAGACTTTACCTCCCCATCTAACTTGTACAAGACAGGCCTGAACCCGGCCAGGTACACACACACACACACACACACACACAGTCTCAGCTCTATTTTAAATGTTCAGGTGTTTACACTCATGGGTCATTAATTTGTCCTCTTAAATATACCACTGTGTTTGTGTGTATTGTTATACCCTTGTGTGTGTGTGTGTGTGTGTGTGATGCGCGAGAGGAGGCGGTAACTCTTCTCTGCCTGTCTCCCCTTACTCATGCCCTCATAGGATATCCCCTCCGCAGTGGGCGGGGCCTGCATCCCAAGACACGCCCTATTATACGTAAGTGGGTGTGGACACGGGTGTGGTTTCTTGTGTTTTTTATTTATTTATTTCTCCACAGGCCTCAGATTTACTGGATGCCAAGTTTAGTTTTTTTTTTTTTCTCTGTCTTTTTCATTTATTTGTTTTCTTCATCACGTGGTTGGTCACAGGTGGTGTTTTGTGTTCATTTATGTTTTGTTTAAGAAACCACTGAGATGCAGGAGTGTTTTTCTCTTTGTTTTCTCTGCCTTAAACCACATGCTTTTTAAAATGGATATGAGTGCAGAAGTCTGAGTGCATTACCAAGATTTATTTATTTTTTGTGATTATTGAGCATTAAAAAAAAAACATCCGGGTACATTTTATGATTAATGCATGAAAAAAAAGTAGAGCTGCTCTGTAACTTGGTAAATTATTTCGATTTTTATTGTGAAAAATATTGTGATTTTTTTTTTTTTTTTTTTAATGGTTCGGTCACAAAATAGTTCAGTGTTGGATAAATAAAAAATTGATGTTGATAGTGCACTCAGATTTTTTTTTGTGTGTGTGTTGAGCGTGTGTGTATATATTTTTTGTTGATTGAAGTGTGTGTGTGTGTGTGTGTGTGTTGCAGGAAGTCTACTGGGACCATTGATGTGATTGGTGGACAAACAGCCACCATCAGCAGGGTGGAGGGACGACGCCGACACAATCTGGAGGGAAACAACATCCAGGTAACTCACACACACACACACTCACTCACTCACACACTCTCTCTCTCTCTCACTCACACACACACACACACACACACACACACACACTCTCTCTCACTCACACACACGATGTTCTATATATTCCCTGAAATCTGTTATTTATTCTGTCGTATTGTTTACAGGTGATCTCCGAACACACCACCTCCGAAGCAGAGGCCACGCCCGCCAAACTCCCCACCTTCTTCCCCCCAGGGCCCCTCCCTCCCAACATGCCACCGCCTCCTTTCCTGCCTCCGCCTCCTGTTAGCCAGGCTCCGCCCCTTATCCCTCCACCAAGTGAGTCTCTCTCTCTCTCTCTCTGTCTAATGCTGTATTTAACTCATAAGCGGGAAGCTGGAATTCGTCATTTTCGAATTCCAAAGTAGGGAAAACATGGACGCCTCCATGAAAACAGCGTGTTAGCGAACAGCTTGTGATTTTTAACATTCACGATATGTTTGCCTTCTCAATCAACTCTTGATGGTGTGAGCAGCCATGTTGATACGACTCGGAGTTGAGGACACGTTCCCGAGTAGGAAATTGTACGAATTGTATTAAAAATACAGAATTTCAAGTTGTAGTTGAACGCAGTGCACGTTCTAAAGCGTGTTATGTTAGATTTCACGTGTGCACATTCCTGTAACATTACCGTCACTACTGGAGTAGCACGACTACCGTAAATACTGTAACTAATGGGAAGTTACAATTAGGCTAAATCAAAAGTTATAACGGACATCACTTTATGCTAGTTATAGGTACTACTGCAGTCTGTTAGTTTTTAATACTAATCCTGATATTGTGTAGCATGTTTAGTTAGAACATTTTTAGTAAATATTCAAGTAAAAGTATTTAATTATAATGCATAAGTAATTCAGTAAATATTAACGCGTTTCTCTCGTTCCTCACAGGACTCCCGATCACCGTGCCTCCTCCTGGTACGTTCTGTTTTACTGCCTGTAAATAAATGATAAATGTTTAAAGGATTTACCTTAAATGCTTTTAAATTATTTCTAGCATTTGTGATGGAATTTGTTTGTTTTTGTTTGTTTGCATCCCAGGTTTCCCGCCTCCTCCCAGTGGCCCGCCCCCTTCACTCATGCCAACGTTAGACAAGCAAGTTCATCATCCAATTAGAGTTCAGATTCTCATTTTGTGGGAGGGGCTTAGGCTTAGTTACAGTCTATATCTCACGTGTATATATAACTTTGTAGCCTGCTAGCTAATTGAGGCTGGCTAGCTAATTAAGGATAGAAGACTAAAGTTAGTAGTAGCTTATGTCAGTTGTAATACCCATAGTGGCTCATACTGATCGCTATGACGACGCTGACAATGATGTTAATGATGGTGGTGATGACAATGGCGATGATGATGATGATGATTATTATTATTATTATTATTATTTTCTCTAGCAGTGGGCATCCTGGAGCATACGACTGCCGTCCTGTCACTCCGTATCCTTTTCCACCAGGTCAGTTCAACTTATTTTTACACTGATCGTAATAAATATGTGACTGTAAAAGGGTCTGAACTGTGAATTATAGATGGTGTGTGTGTGTGTGTGATTATCAGGTGGTTATCCGCCGCCCATGCAGGGGCCTGTAAACAACTGGGCGGGGATGATGGACAACTCAAAGCAGTGGGATTATTATCCCCGCCGAGAGAAAGAGCGAGAGAAGGAGAGAGAGAGGGAGAGGACGAGGGACCGAGGACACGACCGGGAGCGAGAGAGAGAGCGAGAGCACAGTCCCTCATCCATGGCCTACAACAGGTGAGCTACACATCCTTAATTATATTCATGACAATAACATTAATATAAAATAAGCGAACCGGACAGGATTCAGACATATTTTCACACTCAGCCACAGATTTGTTATTTATATGTATATTTATATGAAACATACTCTCTCTATCCCTTCCACACACACACAGTGATGAGGAGCGCTACCGTTACCGTGACTACGGAGACCGCGGGTATGAGAGGCATCGGGAGCGGTCGAGCCGAGAGAAAGAGGAGAGACACCGTGAGAGGAGACACAGAGAGAAAGAGGAAGGAAGGCACAAGTCCTCACGCAGGTAACACACACACACACACACACACACACACACACACACAGGTTCATTACCATGCAAAAGCTCCCTGACTCAGAGGGCACACCTCCTTTGCTGGGATTGAAACCAGAAGACACGCCCCCTACACTCAGTCTGATAGGCGCAACAGCCTTGCCTCTTTAACTGGGACAAACATTTAGAAGCCACACCCCCTTCACCTGGGCTGACTCAGGGCCACACCCTCTTCACTGGGGCTGACTCAGGGCCACACCCCCTTCACTGGGCCACACCTCCTTTAGTGGAGCTCGGGTATTAATACAGATAATGCATATCTGAGACTCCTGTCTGTCTGTCTCACACACTGTCTCTCTCTCACTGTCCCCCCAGCAGTAGCAGAAGGAGGCACGACAGTGAGGAAGGTGACGGCCATCGCAGACACAAACATAAGAAGTCTAAGAGGAGTAAAGAAGGCAAAGAGCCGAGCGAGGAACGAGCAGCCGACCAGGAGAACCAGGAGGCCATGGAGTAACGTCTCGTCGCGTCTCGTCTTTTCCGAGCTCTGAACCATGCCCGTGCCAGCAGGAACCGAATCCTCTATACTCTTCTGTAGTATTTTTCCATTTTAGTTCTTCTGTTTGTTCCGATGTTGTGTTTTCTCCAAGTCTTGTGTAGATGTTGATTTGTTGGATTAAAAAAAGGCATTTGGTAATTCCTGTAATGAGTCCTGTTTAGTGCACTTCTTACAAATGTAAATGAATCACTGGAGGAGTCGTTTAAAGGTGTAAATGAATCACTGTAAGAATCATTTACAAGTTTTCGTGCATAACTGGAGGATTCGTTTATAAACAAAAGTAAATCAGTGGAGGAGTATTTTAGAGAGATAAATGAACAACCTGAGGAGTCATTTTACAAGTACAGTGGGGAAAACAAGTATTTGATCCCTTGCTGATTTTGTTGGTTTACCCACTAAGAAAGACTTGATCAGTCTGTAATTTTAATGGTAGGTGTATTCTAACATGTGGAGACAGAATATCAAAAAGAAAATCCAGAAAATAACTTTTAAATATCTATATTAATTTATTTATATTTTATTGAGAAAAAGAAGTATT
>CM041002.1:13893521-13904174 GCA_022985145.1 Pangasius djambal | reverse complement strand
ATACTTATTTTCCTCAATAAAATGCAAATAAATTAATACAAATTCTTTAAAGTCGATTTCTTGATTTTCTTTGTGATATTCTGTCTCAGCATGTTAGACTACACCTACCATTAATATTACAGACTGATCGAGTCTTTATTAGTGGCCAAACCAACAAAATCAGCAAGGGATCAAATACTTGTTTTCCCCACTGTAAATCCCTGGAAGATCCGTTTACTAATTTTGCGCTGGAGGAGTCATTTACGAATGTGCATCACGTGAGGATTCATATATAACCGCAAGTGAATCACTTGAATTCATTTTTAAAAATGAAATGAATCACTGAAAGAGTTGGTCTTAAAGTGCTTTACCCTGTATGATTATTTCATTAAGTACACATTATTAGTCTTTTACTATTAGTTTCACTTTAATTATGGAGCCAGACAAAACAATAAATTTCCTAAATAGGAGGCGGAGTCTTGACCTTGAGATCACAAAAACTATTCCGTTATCCACTTAAACGCTTTGTACGACACTAATCTAGTGATGTTCCGTAATGTTCACTACACAGGGCACACACACACACACACTGCGTTAAGTCCCAGATGATGTTATGTCACAGAATGAGGTCTGTGGTCTTCAGGTTCTTCTGCATAATGAATCACGGCTATACTGCGACTGTAACGGAGGACACTTCATAGCTCACGTTTTCTCTCTTTCCATCTCCGTCTTCATCCTTCTTTTATTTTTCAGTCTTTTCATTCTTCTTTTCCTTTTCCTATCTTGTCAGCCCCATTCTCCTTCCTGTTTTATTTTACCTTTTCCTTCCCTTCTCCCTCATCCTCCTCTTTCCTTTCTTGCTTTTCACTCCCTCCTTTTTCTTTCTCTTCTCTTTCTTTCTTTTCCCCCTTTTTTAATCTTCTTCCCTTCAATTTGTTAATTCAGTCTTATTACTTTTTCCTTTTCTCTACTCATCTTCCCTTTTTCCTCTCTCCATCTCACACTTCCTCCCTCACTCCTTTTTCAGCTCTTCTAAAGTTTTGGCACCACACAGTAAGCCGTCACAATACACTCATTTCAGCGTCACACACACACACTGTAGTGTATTTGTACTTTATTCCTGTACATACACAGTACTTAAATATTCTTTAGAGAAACAAACAAACAAAAATAATAATAATGGATGAACATAAAGACGTGGGTAAAACCTAATGAACAACACACTCATACACACTCAGTTAAAACCTGCTGGGCAAATTTTATGCTCAAATTAAGGGAACACTTTTTTTATACACAATTATGAACAACTTTTTTTGCGTAAAGTTTCGCTAAATTAAACTCTGCAGCGAATTACAAGTACGGAAGACCCAAGAGGTCATGCATTATTATTATTTTTCTTTCTTGTTTTCTCGTGATCTTGACGTAACTAAAATCTGTTTTCTCACGTAATTTTATCACGAGAAAATCTCGCGCCTTGTGAACGGGACCGGTGTTAGCGTCTTCACCATCACGAATGTAATAGTCGCGATAAAGTTGTAGACTGTAGACCCGACAGTCTCCTTCTCTGACAAACAGAGAGCTGATCAAAGTAAAAACGAATTTGTTCATCCATCATGCTGCGGGAATGCGCTAAGCTTTAGCTGCCTCCAGAATAATAAAAACATCATGTCACGTCGAGATCACGAGAAAACAAGAACGAAAAATAACAACGCTTCCGTACAAACGAGTCGCTTATCGTAGGCGTATGATCTTAATTACGATCTCCAAACCCACTCCAAATGCGCTAAATAAACGCTCAAAGGAACGGTTTTCGCGTGTTCGTACGATGCTAACCGGCAAAGTAATTAATGTTTAACGTTAATCTGTGGTTTATTTCTTTTCCTTTAAGACCACTACAACAAATGAATCTGTCTTCAGGCGCTGGATGTCTCACAGCTTCTGTTCCTCAGCAGGTTCCTGAAGGTGAAAAAGCACCAGGCAGCGAAAGAAAAAAACAAAAAACCTGGAAACGTATAAATTATCCAAAAAAAAAAAACAAACAAAAAAAACGTAAACGAGCAGTTTGGTCAAAGACACAGACTTTGATTAGCTTCAGCGCTAAACTACTCCATTTGGTGTAAGGCGTCATGGCGGACATTTTATTTTTGGCCAAACTGCTTCTTTAATACAATCAGAAACTAAATTAAGATCTAAAGACACAAGAGGGATGTTTTTTTTTAACCACAGCAAAGTTTTGTTGATTGTTTTTCCATTAACTCATATCGCCCATGAGACACAGACAGATACAAAACACACACACACACGAAGTTGAACAATAGCTGCTCTTTTTTAACTGAGCAGGTAAACAAAGCTAATAAAAATACTTTAAAAATAAAATAAAAGGCTTGCGGGAGCTTTATTGACTAAAACTCTTCTCACAGGAGGAAGTATGCTGCGTTATCAGTGACAAACAATAACAATTAGCCACTCTGCTAAGTACAGTAGTACTTTAAATTAAAATAAAAGTGAAACAAATCGGCTGTGTGACTTGCTAGCTAGGATCTAGCATGCTGCGTCTTTCTAGCATAGCTTTAAGTGGCTAGCAAAATAGCTACCATGAAAATATAAAAAGGATACAATTAGCTGTTTTGCTAAGCACAAAAAGTTATGATCCTGATGTTTCACACAAGAATAAAACACATTTCTGTGTTAAATGTTACAGTGTTCGTGACAGAAACGCAGCAAACTGACACACGACATGCTAGCTAGCGTTGTTAGCATAATATTAGCTAACTGAGGGGAAATGTTTCCTATTTTTTCTTCAGATTTTTACCAAAACTTTGTGTGTTAAATGTTATCAAGATAAAAGAACTGTCCTTCAAGGAAAAATATTTTTTTAATGAAGAAAAGTTTTTTTTTGTGTGTGTGTGAAGAAAAATGTACTAACAGCTAGCAGTGTGGCTAGTTTTCAGAGTAGGGCTGTGTCTCAAATCACACACACTATGACCTAATGCTTAAAAGTACTAAGTGTACACTAATAGAATATACTTTTAAGAGTTTATACACAAGAGATTCATGAAACTAAATTGCTAACCAGATTGTATTAGATGTCAGCATGCTAACATGCTAACGATGACCCACGCTGACTACAATACTACAGACGGATGTGATTTGAGACACAGCCGAGAGTTCAAGAGATTTTCACACAGTTTATTGTCTCACAGCCTCCTCTATGAGAAGATTGTTTATGGGTTTGATAAAGCTCTCGCAATCTTTTTAAAAAAAAAATAAAATAATAGAAATAATCCGTCCTGTGCTGCATTAAGGGATCCGGCTGCGACCTGAACCTTCCGGAAAAGTCTCACACTTTGTTTTTTATTTATTTATTTATTTTTTTACTACACAAGTCGGTCCTGTTTAGTGCAGCCGGTGTGTGATTGTCTCTTTCAGGTTCATTAATGAAGGGAAAACGGCGGATCGTTATCCGTTATGGAGCGACTCGAGTCTCCGGGTCACGAGGAGCGGAAACCGATCACAAACTCGATCACGTGACATCACATCGCATGGCTAAGACTTCCTTTTCGTTCATTTTTTTTAGCATAAAATGCAAGTTTTAATCCTGCAATAAAGGATTAGCAACGTTAGCCAGCTACATAAACACACACATGCACTGCGCTATTTGCTTTGCTAGCGTTAACGTTACCTCGTCTTAGCAGTCGCTGTCTGATGTTAACTAGCTAGCCGACTTCACTAGCAAGCTAGCTATCTCAGTGTTCATGACAGAAAAAAATAATAGCGTGATTTATATTTATTATCGGATGGCTTGCTAGCATAACAACATACCTCGCAGATAGCATTCTTAGCTAGCTATCTGAAATGTGAAATATCTTCATTTTAGAAGAGAGTGAAACCTATTTTGTGTGTTTAATGTTCTGAAAATGGCTCAATAATCATGTAATAATGAATGTAGTTTGGCTAGTCGGCTACCTCAGTGCAGCCAGCTAGCTTAACTTACGTCATGTTAGCTCTTTAGCAGTAGCTAGCCCAACGACAAGCTCCCCAAGAACCTCAGGCTGATTATTATACTGCAGTGATGTCACGCGATCAGGTTTTCTGATTGGTTGATCCAACATAAGCTCCGCCCTCCACCTCCACGCTTGATGACTCTGTGATGCTGCTTGCATGGCGCTGGGGGGGAAAAAATGACATCGGTTTTTTCTTTCGTCGTTGCTCCGTTTCTATGGTAACCCCCGTTTCTCTGTCATATCCAGATTCACAACAGGGCTGCCGGTGGCTCAGAGCCTTGTGCTGCAGGACCGTGGTGTTCTCAGGTGGATCTGAACGCAGCAGGGGCTGAGAAGGTGGCGAGGAGGGGCGGAGAGGGTCCTCCGGGGGGGCGGAGAGGTGGCGAGGAGGGGCAGAGAGGGTCCTCCGGGGGGGCGGAGAGGGGCAGAGAGGGTCCTCCGGGGGGGCAGAGAGGGTCCTCCGGGGGGGCGGAGAGGGTCCTCTGGCGGGCGGCGAGGGGCAGTTACGCAGGTGTGTAAACAGCACTGTGTGTGGGAGAAGCAGCGTATATGTATATATATGTATGTGTATGTGTATGTGTATATATAGGACGGGTTTATAGTCCGGAGCGAGGGAAGTGTGACAGTACCAGAAGAAGGCACCTTAGGCAGAGGACAGCGTGAGCAGCTGCTAATCCGGCCTGAAGATGGGAATCTTGGGTAGAAACTCTATTAAGATAACCTGCACAGGACACAGAGAGGGGGAGAGAGAGAGAGAGATAGAGAGGGAGAGAGGGACAGAGAGGGAGAGGAACACATTTAGGTTTATAAAGTACAATAATATTTTGTGCACTGATTAAAAAAAACAAGAGATTTGGGATAAAAGCTTACTATCTTAATTTTGTTAAGTTAAGGATAGCTTAATGTAACAAATTCTGCCATTAAGGAGATTTTCCCTGATAAATATTAAACGAGAATTATTTCTCGCGTGAGGAATAACACACTCCACACTCCAACACAAATATAATGCACTTTGGAGGTGATGCCACGAAAGCGCAGAATTATCGTATAAGTGCACAGTGTGGCGTGTGGAGTGTTTTATTCCGCTTATACCACAGCGATCTGCCAATGATTACAAAGTGTAATGTATTAATGAAACGACAAATGGCAGATTTTTACAGTGTACAGTCACATTTAATGATGTGGAACGTCTGAGAGACGAGTTTGTTCCTGTTCTCACTTACGTTAAAGCTGCGATAAACAATCATTCATTCACCAACCTCTCTCTCTCTGTCTGTCTCACACTCACTGTCTCACTCTCTCTCTCTCTGTCTCACACTCACTGTCTCACTCTCTCTCTCTCTCACACACACACTCACTGTCTCACTCTGTCTCTCTCTCTCTCTCACACTCACTGTCTCACTCGCTGTCTGTCTGTCTCACACTCACTGTCTCACTTTCTCTCTCTCTCTCTGTCTGTCTGTCTCACTCACTGTCTCACTCTCTCGCTCTCTCTGTCTGTCTGTCTCTCACTCACTGTCTCACTCTCTCTGTCTCACTCACTGTCTCTCACTCTCTCTCTCACACTCACTGTCTCTCTCTCTCTCTCTCACACTCACTGTCTCTCTCTCTCTCTCTCACACTCACTGTCTCACTCTGTCTCTCTCTCGTTTTACCAAGAAACTGGAAAGTGTAAGCTCCTCTGCTCTGTAAACGTTCACACGCTGGGACTCTCTGTAAAGCACCGTGAGATTAACTTACGTATTCCATCATGTTGTTGGTTTCACACTTCCGTTTGCTCAGCCTCCAGTGCAAACACAACTGAAAAAGAGAGACGCGTTAGCAAAGATGGACACGATAGACAGATTAAAAAACACACACACACACACACACGCTCTAACCTTGTGATAAAGGCGGTTGTTCTCCCACTCCAGTAACTTCTCTATGGATCTGCGTGTCTGAAGGAGACAAAAGGGAAAGAAAATAAACCCAGTGTACTCTCGCATGCGTTCATCTTTTCTGCTCTACTTCAGGGACGAAGATTAAAGTGGTGTTTTGAATATTTTTGTACTTTGCCTTTTTTTTTTAAGAGCAATGTGGTGATAAAAATCCTCAGCAAAGCAGCAGAGCGTTTTGACGTAAAGCATAAAACAGAAAAATTTCTACAATTTGTAAAAGGTTTAACATTTTTTAAAATTTCTACAGAAAAAAGGAGTGAATTAAAAAAAATCTAAACTTTTGAACAATTTTTATATCTACAAACATTTATTATTTAACTTTAAATTATTATATAAACACTGTTCCAGACTTTTTTCATTCTATCCTTCAAAGGCTGCTATTTAAACAATAAGAGTGCAATGATGTGAGTGACTGTTGAGTGTGTGAGAGTGTGTAAGGGTGTGTAAGAGGGTGTGTAAGCGTGTATAAGGGTGTGTGTGTGAGCATGTGTGAGAGTGTCTAAGCGTGTGTGTAAGGGTGTGTGTGAGTGTGTCTAAGTGTGTATAAGGGTGTGTGTGTGTAAGAATGTGTAAACGAAGACTGACGCGTTTGCTGAGGCAGATGACGGGCCACAGACTGAGTCCCAGCGTGCAGCAGCAGCACAAACAGCCACACAGCAGCCAGCGCACGTTCACCGGCAGCGTCTTCCTCAGACAGCCGTTCACTCGACTTATGCTGGCTTTAAACTCCTCCGGTGCCACCTGCACATCAGCACAGGAGGAAGAACACCAGCACCATAATCAGCACACATGCAGCAGTGAAATAAACACACAAACACCTCTTCCTGTTTCTGACTCGTGCCCTACACTCGATGCTCACCGCCGGTATTTAGGGCTCGGTTCCAATTCACACACATTCTTCTTATTTTGCACTTTTATTCTTTAAAGTCCAGTGTATAAGTATAAGACTATCCTGGACTGTCTTTATGTATAAATTATGTAGTCCCTTGTAGTTCTGTGTCATCTTATGTAGCACCTTGGTACTTGAGAAACGTTGTTTCTTTTCACTATGTGCTTGTATATGGCTGAAATGACAATAAACTCCACTTGAACTGGATGGAGTGTGTGCAGAGATACCTGCAGCTGAGTCGTGTTTTATACAGCTTACACAGTAAATCTGGTTTAGTTTATTAAGTTTTATGGGATGCTGTGTGCATGGAGTGTTCATTAATGGAGTGTTCAGTGTGTGTGTGTGTGTGTGTGTGTGTGTTACAGGTGGGAAGTGCCAGCTGAAGTGCTCACACACACACTCACCTTCCCTGTAAGTGCTGAGGGAAACTCTGTCTCAAATTTATTGCTGAGTCCAAACCTAGAGACAAAGAAAGCACAGTTCATGTAAAAAAACACATTCTGACTGTTAATTCATTAATTTAAAGTATTGTTATCTCGTATTCCTCCAGATCCCGCCCTCCTGTGTTACGATTGGCTACTGTGACAGACACTGCTGCATGATTATTGGCTAATCGTCATACTCGCGAGCACTCAGCCAATCAGCGGCCAGACTGGGCCTGAGAACTACCAACCAATCACAGTGAAGGAGGGCGGAACTTGTCGGAAAATAGGTCGGAAGCGAATTAAAACTGAAAGCGCTGCTATGGAGGTTTAGCCAGCGATATTTCCTGAGGCTTCTCGGAGTCACTTACACGGTGGCTCGACCTGCTCCGCGGACCAGAACCGGCTCCGGGCCGAATTTAAGCAGCTGCTCCTCCGCCGCCCGGCCTTCGTCTTCCTCCTCTTCCTCTTCTTCCTCCTCCTCGTAAATCTCATCAAAGTCCTCCATCATGGCCGGTCTCGGCCTCGCGCTTCCCGGGAGCGACTCAGCTTTCCTCACAGCTCACTCACAAGTTTCTTATTCAACGCTATTTTTCATAAAACGCCACATAAAGGAGATTTTCTGACGGAACACACACACTGTCCTGAGCAAAACATCAACATCCGCCGCAGTTCCCGAACTCGCGTCGAGAATCAGTCGTATTATCGCGAGAATACAACAGCTGGCCTTTAAAAAAAAAAAACGTCAATCGTCGACTTATGTTATCGCGAGAGTACAAGTTTAGACGGAAACTTCAACGTTCGTTTTTTCTGTTATCGCGAGATTATAAATCGTATTAAAAAAATCGTGAATGGAGGTTTTACAATTTTTTTTCTATGAATAAGGCCATTTTTTACAGCACTTTAATTTATTTTTATTGCTCTCAATATATTTATATATAAATAATATATATATTTTTAAATTACCTTTTGTGTTGTTTTTTTAAATATCTCCTGTTATTATGACAGATTAGGGAGCATAAATAAATAAATAATTTGTCTCTATTTCATTTAATAAAACAAAAAAAATTAGCTCACAAGTGAAACATCTGCCTTGCATCACTGTGATATTTCAATGCTTAATTTAAATTTAATTAAAAAAAAAACAGAATGCACAATTAATTAGTCTAAAATAGAGAACAGGGTAAACTGCAGAATGCTGCACTATTAACTTCTATTATCGTTAATATCTTTGCAATATTAAAAAAAAAAATGAGTCTCTGTGAGAGCAGGCACTGCAGATTTTCTAGAAAACCCTTCCTTCATCCCATTATCGCTTTGCATTTCTCACAAATTAAAAAGAAGCCATTATATTTTTTCACTTGGAGCTTTTATTATTAATCCAGGAATACATGATGAAGGCGATCACACATTCGCTACATTCAGACGCACAGCGCAGCGCTCTCCCAGGCTCGTGGACTCCTCACTCTTCCCACGTATCGCCATATTTGTTCTTCTTCACTGCAAAGAGAGTGAATGCACGTATCATCACCGTTTCCTTTAATAAGCGTAACTATGATACTGTTATTACAACCCAATAAAGGAATAAAAGAAGGAACCCCAAACGTAGAGACGAGGCTTACTTATTTAACAGATAATGAAATTATCTGAATAATCACGTCAAGTGTAAACGTTTCTCTAAACGTAAACGTCTTGTTCATAGAAAGCACACAGCCACGTAACCATAACAACAGGAGTTTGACTGACAGCTCTCACCCTCCTTCTTGGGCGTGTCTCTGTCTATTTTCTGGGTCCGGGTGATGTCGTAGTTCTCCCTGTTCTTGTTGCGCAGCTCCTCATAAAGGATGGGCTTCCTCTTCACTTCCTCCTCCTCCTCCTCCTCCTCCACACGCAGCGCTGTTACAGTTCATCAGCAGCTCAGAACAACATCAACACTAATTCATCCTCAGTACAGTATCATGCTTTGTGTTCTGATTGGTTACAGGGGCAATGGGGGCGGGACATGGGGTCTGATTGGTTACAGTGGTACTGGAGGTGGTATAATAATAATAATAATAATAATAATAATAATAATAATAATAATAATAATGAGCTTCACACACACATGCAGAGTAAACAGATTAGTATAAAGAGGGTAAAGTACCGGGTGTGTGAAGGTCGTGCTGTTGAGCTGGGAGTGTGGTGTCGCTGAAGTCAGGGGGGGAATACGGCGACTCCGAGACACTCTCAGACTGAAACGCATCAAACTGATGCTTCTCATCCTCACTGAGCTCCGACTGAGGAGCAGCAAACCTCACACATTAACCACATAGAGAGAGAGGGAGGGAGAGAGGGGGAGAGAGGGAGGGAAGGAGAGAGGGGGAGAGAGGGAGGGAAAGAGAGAGGGGGAGAGATGAGAAAGGGAAAGGGAGGGGGGAGAGAGAGGGGGAGAGAGGGAGGGAGAGAGAGAAGATAAATGAGATGTACAGTTATCGGTAAACAGGAACTAACCGTGTTAATGAATGTTAATGTTCCAGAAAGTTCCGTCTCGTCTCTAAAGTCACTGTGTGTTATTCGTATAAAAAGACTGAACAGCTCCGTAAAAGCTCGCTGGCTAAATCACTGACCTCGGTCACTAGCTAGCTGGTTTGGTATCCATATTACGCAGTTGCCTAGCAACAGTGTTCTTACAACTTTAACCAATGTGTCTCACATCAGCACTGAGTGTGTGTATGTGCGAGTGTGTGAGAGAGAGAAAGTGTGAGTGTGTGTGCGTGTGCGAGTGTGTGAGAGAGAGAAAGTGTGAGTGCGTGTGCGAGTGTGTGAGAGAGAGAAAGTGTGAGTGTGAGTGAGAGTGAGAGAAAGTGTGAGTGTAGGTGTGTGTGTGAGTGAGAGAGTGTGTGAGATTAGGTGTGTGTGTGTGTGTGTGTGCGCTCACTGTGGTGGGCGCTGATGATGTCGGTGTCTCTGTCGAAGAGCTTCTGCGATCGGTGAATTCTCCAAATTGTAGAATTTCCGCTGACACACCTTCATGTAGGACAACTTTCCTGCGAAGTATCCACACATACCAGCAACTACACACACACACACACACACTTAGTACCCAGACCACACACACACACACATCATGTGAGTGCATACGGTTTAATAAACTCACACAGCACTTTAGGCAGAGATCCGAACCGCGGCGACGCCGTCAGCTTCCCTGTACGCATAAACATCAGCCTCATTTACATTTCATTTGCATAATAGTAAATAAACAAACAAGCAAATAATTAAAAGTAAATAACTAAACAAGCGCAATGTGTGATGTAGTAAACAGAATACACACCTCTGGTGACGAGGATGTGAGTGAGGGCCATACCGCTGACGGAGAATGGCACCGCTGAGAGAGAGAGAGAGAGAGACAGAGAGAGAGAGAGAGAGAGAGAGAGAGAGAGAGA